>JABWTJ010000790.1:0-291227 GCA_016801875.1 Solanum sitiens
ACTGGTAAAAATGGACCATTAGCCAAAATGGATAATTGTTGGTCTACGTATGGCATCGATGCCCCGTCGATCCACACATGCCTCGTTGACTCCCTTCATGGGTGCACACTGCACAGGCAGTGTTTGACTCCAACGTGCAAGGGTCCTCCTCAAGGGCCCTTGGTTGGTCCTTGGAGATTCGTACCTAGACGTTTCGATCATGAATAAACTTAAACACATGTTAGACACCTTTCAACAATTTTCATCATTTTCCAACTCCTAAAAGCTAGTCAAATAGGCTAAGGCACGCTAGTACCTTCTTGAACTAGTTTCCGAACGTCATGGACGTTCTTGGATGTTTTGGTTTCTAAACTTCCTAAATGACTTATATTAATTAAAATGGACCTTAAAACAGTGTATAAATCTTTGACACCTATGTTAGGCTCTAGAACACGTCTTGAATGTTTGGAGTGTTACATTATCCCCCTTTAGGAATATTCGTCCCCGAATGACACTAAAATTCTTTTGAAGGAAGGAATAGACTCAAGAGTAGAAGCCCAACCAACAACAATATATAACAACATCAACCATATCACTTACAAAAGGCAATTCAAAACTTCAATTACCACACATAAGGCTCATCATTATTTAGAGCTCAACATAGCATTTATGAGTCAATTATACCAAACCTCAATTTACCAACATGGTACATATCATTTATTAAAGACTCACCATACCAAAATGCGCAACATAACTCAAAACAAGCCAAAGAGCAAAATTGACAAATTTTAAGTTAATTTAGGCATGTTTCACTGTAACTTCACTTTAACAACATCAAAAATGCACATTTTGCAAAACTTCACCCAAAATCAAGAAATTTAAATTTTTTTGTCATTATTTTCATTATTAATAAGAACAACTAACCTTAATTATCAAATAGATGAGGGTACGGGACTTCATGTCGGCCTTGGCCTACCATGTTGCACCCTCAACTAGGTGATTCTTCCATAACACCTTTACGGAAGCCACCTCTTTATTCCTTAATTTCCTTACTTGTCTATCAAGGATTTGAACCGGAACCTCCTCATAAGAGAGGTTATCCTTTACACCAATACCCTCAATAGGAAGAATAGACTCGGGATCACCAATACACTTCTTAAGCATGGAAACATGGAAAACCGGATGATCGAAGCCAATTCACTAGGCAACCTTAACTCATAGACAACCTTACCAACCCTTTGCAAAATTTCACAGGGACCCACATAACGAGGACTCAACTTCCCTTTCTTTCCAAATCTAACCACCCCTTTCATAGGCGAAATTTTCAAATACACCTTATCACCTTCTTCAAACTCTAAATTCCTTCTCCTATGATCGGCATAAGACTTTTGCCGACTATAGGCCATTTGCAACCGGTTCCTTATGATATGAACCTTCTCCACAGTCTTATAAATCAAATCGGGACCAAGAAGCGAAGGCTCACCTACTTCAAACCATCCAATAGGAGACCTACACCTCCTACCATACAAGGCTTCATAAGGATCCATGCATATGGACGAATGGAAATTATTATTATAAGCAAACTCCACTAAAGTCAAATGCTTATCCAATTCCTTTTGAAATCAATAATACAAGCCCTAAGTATATCTTCAAGGGTTTGAATAGTATGCTCCGCTTGACCATCCGTTTGGGGATGAAAAGTGGTACTTAACTTTACCTTAGTACCCAACCCTTCATGGAAGGACCTCGAAAACCTAGATGTGAATTGTGCACCCCGATCCGATATGATGGATAACGGAATACCATGGCGACACACAATCTCATCTATGAAGATCCTTGCATAATTTTCCGCCAAATAAGTAGACTTGACATGAATAAAGCGAGCGGACTTGGTCAACCTATCCACAATCACCCATATAGAGTCATATTGCTTTTGTGTCAGAGGAAAACCTACTACAAAATCCATATTGATGTCTTCCCACTTCCAAGTAGGAACTTGGATTTCTTGTAGCAAGCCACCCGGCTTTTGATGCTCGACTTTCACTTGTTGGCAATTTGGACACTTAGCAACAAACTCCGCTATATCCTTTTTCAAAACTTTCCACCAATACACTTCCCTAAGGTCATGGTACATTTTTGTCAAACCCGGATGAATGGAGTAACGGGACCCATGGGCTTCCTCAAGGATCCGGTTCCTCAACTCATCTACATTGGGAACACACAATCTTCATCGATACCTCAAGACACCATCGCCCCTAAGGAGAATGACTCATTAAGCTTACTTAGAACCGATTTCTTCAACTCTATCAATGATTGATCAAGGTGTAGTTTGGACTTCACCTCAATTACCAATGATGACTCGGAGTTATGATGGACCATAAAACCACTATTCGGAGAATCTTCCAACATCATACCCAATCTAGCCAACCTATGAACATTTTTCACTAGGTCTTTCTTGGCTTCATCTACATGAGACACACTACCCATGGATAAACGACTTAGAGCATCCGCAACCACATTGGCCTTGCCGGCGTGATAGAGGACACTCATATCGTAATCTTTCAACAATTCTAACCACTTTCTTTGTCGGAGATTCAACTCCTTTTGAGTAAACATATGTTGGAGACTCTTATGGTCGGTATACATATCAACATGAACACCATACAAGAAATGCCTCCATATTTTCAAGGCAAATACCACGGCCGCTAATTCAAGATCATGAGTTGGGTAGTTTCTCTCATGCACCTTAAGTTGTCTAGAATCATAGGCTACCACCTTTCCATGTGGCATAAGCACACACCCTAAACCCACTCGGGATGCATCATAATACACAACGAAACCCTTTGTACCCTACGATAAAGTAAACACCGAAGCGCAAGTAAGTCTATCCTTCAAGATTTGGAAGCTCTTTTCACATTCCTCCGACCACTCAAATTTCTTACTCTTTTGGGTCAAAGTAGTCAAGGGAGTTGCAATGGACGCAAAAACCATCCACAAACCTCCGATAATAACCCTCTAGACCCAAGAAACTCCTAATGTCGGTTGTAGTTAATGGTCTAGGCCAATTTTTCACCGCCTCCGTTTTCCTTGGATCAACCTCAACTCCCTCACAAGAGATGATATGACCAAGAAATACCACCGACCTCAACTAAAACTCACATTTGTTATACTTGGCAAATAATTGATTCTCCTTAAGCAGTTGTAACACCACCCTCAAATGGTTCATGTGATCACCCTCATCTTTTGATATACCAAGATGTCATCAATGAAGACAATGACAAATGAATCTAGGTAACTTCGAAACACTCTATTCATGATATCCATAAACGCCGCCGAGGCATTTGTGAGACCAAAGAACATTACTAAGAACTCATAGTGACCATATCTAGTACGCAATGTCGTCTTTGGTATAACATCACCTCTCACCCTAAGTTGGTGATACCCCGATCTCAAGTCAATCTTAGAAAAGTAGCTTGCCCCTTGGAGTTGATCAAACAAGTCGTCAATCCAAAGGGAGAGGATACTTATTCTTAATAGTGACTTATTGAGTTGGCGATAATCAATGCACATTCTAAGGGACCCATCCTTCTTCTTCACAAACAATACCGGAGCACACCATGGAGAAATACTAAGTCTAATGAAGCCCTTGTCTAGTAAATGTTGAGTTGAGCCTTCAACTCTTTCAATTTGGCCGGAGCCATCCGATATTGAAATGGGATTTGTATCCATTAACAAGTCGATACCAAAATCTATTTCCTGTTCGGGAGGGATATCGGGAAGATCATTAGGAAAAACCTTCGAAAATTCCCTCACTACGGGGACCGACTCAATTGGAGGAATTTCGGAGTTTAAATCTTAGACTCTTACTATGTGGTATAAACACCCTTTTGAGATCATTTTTCATGCTTTCAAACGAGAAATGATACGACCTCTAGGAATAGAATTTTCCCCCTTCCACTCTATAACGGCTCATTTGAAAGTTAAACTTCACCACCCTCGTTCTACAATCTATAGAGGCAAAGCAAGCATGCAGCCAATCCATACCCAAAATAACATCAAAATCAAGCATATCAAGTTCTACTAGCTCAACATAAGAAAATTTATTGGGCAACATTATAGGAAAATTTCTATACACCCTTTTTGCAACAACCAACTCACCCACCGGGGTAGACACTATAAAAGGTTCATGCAAGATATCGGGCAAAACGTCAAACTTTTTAGCTACTAGAGGGGTAACAAATGATAAAGTAGCACCGGGATCAAGTAAGGCATAAACATCAATAGAGAAGACTTTCAACATACCGGTCACCACGTCGGGAGAAGTCTCTTGCTCACCCCTAGAGCGAAGAGCATAGAAGCGGTTCTTCTTTAGAGCCTCATTTGAACCAATTGCTTGAGGTTGACCACTACCATTGTCTTGACCCCTCACATTAGGGAAATACCTAACCTTGTGACCACTTTTACCACAACCAAAAAAATTGTCCATTCCCTTAAGACAATCACCATAGTGCTTCTTGCCACACTTTCCACAAGTTGGCTTTTCGGCTGGTGAACTAGTACCCTTTCCCATTTAGGCTTAGGGTTAGACAGCTTATCATCCCTAGACTTAGGAAACTTAGAAGGAAATTGATTAGAAACCCTTTTCTTGAACCTAGGCTTGTCTTGAATCTCAAGCCTTCCCTTTGAAGAACCACTATCAAAAGATCTTGCCCTCTTGTCATCTCTATTATTCCTCTTAGCTCTTGACTCTTCCACTTGTTGAGCATGAACCATAAAACGAGAAATGTTCATGTTGTCATGTAGCATAGCCAAATGGCATTCCTATTGAAAGTCATCTGACACCCCCGTGACAAAGCGGTTCATTTCATCTCTAGGTTCGAAAACCAAAGAAGGAGCATATTTTGACAATTGAGTGAATTTCAAAGAGTATTCAAGAACACTCATACCTCCTTGATGAAGGTTGATGAACTCAACCACCTTGGATTCCCTTTTCTCCTTAGGAAAGAACCTATCAAGAAAAGCCTTCTTGAAAACTTCCCAAGTCACCGGTACCCCCCTTAACGGCCTATTATCCCTCCATTGGACATACCAAGTTTGGGCCACATCTTTGAGTTGGTAAGTGGATAACTCGGACTTCTCACTAGTAAACAACCTCATCGCATAGAGGATCTTATAGATTTCATCAATGAACTCTTGGGGGTATTCTTCAACCTTGGACCCATAGAAAGTAGGAGGATTCAATCTAGTGAATTCCTTTAGACGGGAGGCCATGGTAGCAACTTGTTGGTGTGTTCAGAGTACAACCTCCCGATTAGCTTGGGCCGTCATGGCTTGGGCTTGAGTAGTGGCGGCCCTTATGTTCCCATCCGTCAAAGGAGGATGATTCACCAAAGGTTGGTCATCATTCACATCTTCCTCAAAAAGGAACTTGATCACCACAGGGAGGAACTCCCACATTGGCAATCTCTTCTTCAAGTCTTCATTCCACATTCCTTCGAGTATTCATTGCATATAATCACAATAAGAGGCTTAGATGCAAAAGCACATAGAGCTAACAGTCTAAAGGCACGATATTGGACTTTCAAGAAAATGAGAGTTTCCTAACCATCATATAGATTCCTATTCATAAGTGTGGCGTGCTTCACAATTATGAATACGAACCTACATAGACGTGGTTGAGAGAGACATCGATTCAAAGATACTTAACCTCATGCTTTGATACCAAGTTTGTTACATCAGGTAATAGCCCCTTGACTTAACCGGAGTCGTCATCCTCTTTGAGGACTAAGACTAGCCTCTTAGCTGTCATCATTACATTCATAGGTCAAATTTAGCGAAAATTTAAAATTTTTCATTACATCTACTCGGAGTTTTACATAGTCCTTTACATACACATAGCATATATATATCGAGTATACATAGACCCTTCATATAGGAAGATTATGTAGTCTTCTACTTTTATTGCACATAAGTATATAAAATATAACATAGTCATAATAGTCGTCTCATCTCATAACCATCTAATAAGAGTGTAAGAACTTGGGCATAACCCAAACATCAAAATAGGAATGCCTCACATGGGCTATACAATGTTTCATACTAAATGGAAAAGAAAGAAACATAAAAGTCTTAAACTCAAAACAACTCCATTAGCTAGATAGTAGCATCACCCTCGGAAAGTGAGGACCTACCCTACTTGGATGATCAAGAGATCCAAGTCTTCTTCAAGTCGTCTTTAAAAGCACTTCAATGATCGGAACCTAAAATGTTGGGAAAAAGAAAGAAATGGGGTTATTACACCACTTGTACTAAGTATGAAACCTTATACACACATACTTTGAAAATATGCTAAAAAAAGGGACATTTCATAAAGGTATGCAATTTACTTTGAAAACACTTATGCATATACAACAAGACCATACCAACCAATAGGACATGTTCATTAAGTCATAGGCATGCGCATCACAAGAAAAACAACATCAAGTCTAGTCAAGTCAACATGCATAACATATAGTTGAATACATAGACAAGTAACTCTATCATCAAGTCATAATAGTAACAAGCATGAATAAGAGTACATTTTAACATAACTAAAGCAAGACAATTACCCATGAACCCCTATCAAGTCAACAAGTGCAATGACCAAGCAAAGCCCCATAACCTTACTCAATAAAGTAACCCAACAAGAATCATGACTAATATCCTACTTCACATATCATAACATTTAAGAGTACATAACATCGTAATTTAACAATATAAACGAACACATATTTTATAAGTGACTCCAATCAACATATAGTATCAACAAGGTGCAAGTTCATCATATACATGTCATGTAGCATTATAAGCATTTTCATACATAAGAACATCCTCCTAAGACTCCCTTCAAGGCTAACGAGTGCAATGTTTAGGTAGAGTCTCATACCCCTACCTAGACTAAGCTAAACCCCTTAGGTCATCTTAGTTAGAGTTCAATCCTTTAGTTCATTTTACCTTATGGGAACATCTTTCCATAACCGACATAGACCACATGAGCTAATATGGAATACGGTGTCATGGAACCCTACATCGAAAGAAGGCGGATTACTTGCCAAGGTAGTACCAAAACATGAACATAGCAACTACGTGGATCCACTAGCTAGTATTCCTATGGGGGCAACATAGTTCAAGAACTAGGATATATACTTGGGACCCACTTTATGATACATGCATTGTAGTCTCCAATCTCAAGAGTACATTAGTGATCCTACCTTCCCTATGTGGGAAGGAAAACTCCTCACTCTAGTTCACTCGGTGCTAAGCTAGAGTCCCTTTTGAAATATCTTTAATGTCTTTATTAATCATCATAACTTATTGTAGGTCATAGGGTCTAACCCTTGTATAACATTATCATCATCATAGCTCAATAATAATTGCATGAGTATTGTCCTTTTATTACAATTCATATAGGTGAGGTTAGCACATTAACATTTTCATATCACAATAAAGCACATTGTTAAATCATTCACCATCCTTATAACACTTACATCTTAAGTCAACACCTCACAAATCATAGTCAAGACATTTCAATTCAACATCATACCACCCTATCAATCCTATTCAAAGCATACTCCAATACAATATCATGACTTAATCACAATTAACCACAATTTGAAGTAAAGGATAGGGATCACGAGACTTACCAAGTCTCCATGATAATCCATCATCAAGGTCTTACCATAAAACCTCAATTCAACCCACTCAGGGTATAACATCATCATAATTCAATGATCAACATGATAACATGATTAGAAGAATCACTACATCACAATTCAATACTAGATCAAAGCTTAAGACAAGATACTTAGGTCAATTCACAACATACTTCATAACCTAGATCACTTCTCAAGAACTAGCATGATAGGACTATAATTCATCCAAATTTAGTCATAATTGATACAACAACATTATTTAATAGTAATTCAACCAATAACCAATTCAATTGAACCAATACAATACAATTCATATCAAGATCACAACCTAGGGTTAAGGGGAATAGGTCATATTCAACAAACTAGACCAATCCATCAAGAAATAACATAATTGAGTTAGAATACATGTTAATCTATTCATAATATCCAAAAGAAATCATAAAAAAATCAATTCATTTCATCAATTTCGAGATTGGATGAAACCCACTTGAAAACTCAATTTTGGAAATCAATTTGATGGAAGCCTTTGAGGAAAGAGGTCTCGAAGGTGAATTAGATCCCATACCTTGTTAATTTTATGAAGATTGATGGTGAAACTTGACCTGTTTCAGCCCTTAAACCCTCCCCTAGCTTGGTCTTCAATGGAGTTCTTCACTAGAGAGAGAAAGAGGAGAGAAGGAAGAGAGTTTGGGTTTGTGAGTTATGATTAGTCTAATGGGGTTGGGTCATTATATGGGGTGTTAATTAACTTAATTAGGCTTCCTTTTGTCAAGACACAAAAATGAACGTGATGACACTCGTCTTATTCCACCAAGATAAGTCAACCTAAAACTTGACCATTACAATAAAATGCGGAAATTTCATAATTTACTCAAGAATACCCCCCCCCCCCCCCCCCAAATTTGGTTGTCACGTGTACAAACCTCTAAAGTATTACAATTGATTCAAAGAAAAAAAATAAGTCTCAAATGACATTTATTATCGAATAGAACAAAATCAAAAATAGGAGTACGAAGGTCTGCTGAGATAACAAGGAGCTACCTCAAAACTCTCCACAACAAGCCTCAGACAAGGAGAAGAGAAAATATCACAAAGTCCTGGCTAGTAACCTACAAAAGATTGTAGTAGCAAGGGGTGAGTACCCAACCACACGGTACCCAACAAGTAAACTTCCAAACACAAGCTAAGAGGATAAAATACGGGTATCCCTTACACCAACCGAACCTCCACAAATACAACCTGCATAAAATTTAGCCCAAGCTAAAAGTTCACATTTTTCATACAACCCAGCTCATCAAAATAATTTTAACAAATTTGCACATCCTCAACTACAAACTCAATACTCAACAATCATAATTTTCACAAAAAGTCACTCACAATATCAGCAACACACAAGATCAAGTTCGTCAAATAGAGGTAATCAAATATCAAGTACTTTCCAACCACCAATAAAACACATAATCATAAAGAATGAAGGATGTCATGGGATGCAATGCAATATGACACCATGAAATGATATGCCTCAGAATACCAATTTCTCTCTCAACCGTATATACATGATACTCCTCGAATATACATCGAGAGTTCATGACCCATGGGGGACTCGCAAAGTCCATATACCGACACGAATGATCTCCACGTGTCTGTGCGGAAAATCTCAACGCCATATCATAAATCAAACAAATTTCGCACGGACAATATCCACGTGCCCAAATCAAAATCATAACTTTTCTATCGCACAGATGATCTCCACGTGCCCAAATAATCATAACTCGATCTCAATACGGACGATCTCCACGTGTTAGACCTTTACTCATGCCCAGTCTCATGTCAATGCATGTGCGCAATATGATATCAAATAAAGGAGATGATGCAAAATCTCAATGAATCAAATGTCGCTATGACATATAATCACCTCAATTATCACAATTATACGGGTTCAGTAAAGAACACAATCACACATAATAATCAAATAAATAATATATTTGTTAATGCCCATATTTTTTGGCATTCTCCGATTGCAATCCGCATTTTATAGTAATAAACCTTCCTATTATAACACCGGTACTCGTACCATTCTCAACACATCACATACAAACAAATAGTCACATTGTATTTTATTACCCATTTTCATCATTAAAATTAATCAAGGTGGACAAGTCAACCTTTCCAAATCCCATTACTCCCAAACACATACCACAAGAAAATACACGCATTCCATACACTTAGCAAGAGTTTAGAAATTCACTTGCCTCAAAATAGTCGAACAATCACTCTAGGACTTGAGCCTTCTCCTTTCGGTGAATTTCCACTCAAAGCAATCTATTCAAGTAAGGAATTATAAGATTTTTAAACTAACAACATTAATATGTCTAGCTTAGACCCAAAAGTTCACTCAAATTTATAATAAAACTTCTAAGTATGATACTAATTAATATGTCAACTCTTTCAACTTTCACCAAATTTTAAGCCTAGGGTTAAGTCATAATTTTTCCAATACTACAACCCTAATAGTTTTAATGTAATATAATACACTCAATATTTAATTACTTATCTCAATATATCAAAACTAGAACAATAATCTAACCATAACAAGAAAATTAAAGCACGAAACAAAATCCAATTTACCATCAAGTAACCATACCGTGACGTGATTTTGGGAAAATAAAATAACCATGCACCTAACACTCCGAAAGACTATCTTGTTAATTATTACCCTTAATCATTATGCCATCACTATTGCATGATTGCAAGTCAAACTTGTGGCTGTGCAAATTTTCAAGTTAAATTTTTACTAATTCTAAACAAATAATATTAAGAAACTGCACTACCTACTACAACTATCAACATTTAACCAATCAAAATTATTTAAATTCTCACTTTTAATCCCATCACATTGTTCCACCTACGCTGCCTAATAGAATTTCCAACTCCAATCTCTCTCGGTTAACACACATAACCACAAACATATAATTAAGACATGAATTAAGTTATCCCAATCCGATAATAAAACTTTAGCAGAACAAAGATTCTTACCTAAGGAAGAGAACTCACTGCTCACCGCCTCATCTCATTGTTTATGATTAACGCCACACGATTATGCGGTTCCCACAAATATTATAAACCTACTTTACTTTTACGCATGGACCCAGTAATATAAAACATTAATTAAATTATGGACTTAGCCCATTAATCACTAACTAAATTAATTATTTAAAATCATCGGTTAACTAAACAATCGTAATTAATCAATAGCTTCAAAATTTCCAAATATGATTTTTCGAGTCATTACATTAATCACCACTAAAAATCATGTTCGTCCTCGAATATAAGGAAGAAGAAGAAAGAATAACCGACTTTACCAAAACTTTAAGTTATGACCTACCAGTCGATGTTCATCTTTCTAAGTGAGCTCCTCTTTAAGACCATTCCATCAAGATCAACTACTAAGAAATGAAATTTCAAATCAAACTTTGAAAGATCTATAAATCAAGAGTGATTATCAAACCACATACTAACCCATGAACCCAATCTGAACTGAAACCCATTAGACTATAATTAAACCATCATGACGAATCTTTTCTCACACAACCAAGATAACATTCCGAATTTATATCGGCTACAACAAAAAATAAACGTTAACCAACCACCACACACTCATAAATTACAAACCATCACAGATCTTATCAAGATTTTCTTTTCACACACAATCTTTTCACGAGTTTAAGTTTTAAAAATCTAATCTTTAGACATTGGGTACTCATTAAGGGAGAATCAAACATATCTAACTCATAGAAGAAAATGATTGAGTAAACACCCAACAAACGATACGCTTCAAAATATAGAAAATTTAACTACACTCTTAAGCAATTGTAGCTATTCATAGTAGCTCTTATATAAGTTCTCATAAGCAAGGTTGGGCATGTAGACACATTGAAATACTTTAACTATCCCAAACAACACCGAGTCTATCATAACTGAAATGACCAAGTCTGCCCAAGGATCCTACCATATCAAGAGGATATAAGAGGATATGTACATCAAATCCACCACTAGGACTTTACCCATAGTTGTAGAAACATACGTTGAAATATACATCAAATTATACTCCAAATCATGTCCGAGACAAAGTAGGTGTGTCATACAAGAATGTACGTAATAAAAAAATCGAATAACACAATATATTCTCTCCATAGAGCCCATATCAAACATTCCATTCAAATGACTCCACCTCTTTGATATTTAGCAACCCACAATCAACTAGTCTGACCCCATTACAATATTACAATTACTTGATTCATCAAACCCCACATACTTCTCACAGTACTCCATTGAAGCTAGCACTCTTAATACCAATAAACATCATAACTACACCATCTATTTACCTTACTCTCAAACCATCATTAGTATCAAAGACTTCTAAGCAAACACATTATTGCCTTTAAAAACTTTGAGCTATGGCTTCTTCTCTTTCCATCTAAGCATTTCATGACAAACACAGGTCACACCTAAGGCTCATAACATTAATTTCAAATCTAAAAGTACTTTACCATCGAGATACAACAATTGAATCACACTCAATGTCAACTCCACATATATTTTTTTATCAGATATCAAATTGCAACTAATATTCAAGACCATCATACACCTCATACCAACACCTAAGGAAATTTTTATGACTCCAATAATTCGGTATACTATAAGCTCATAACCTCTACTCAATATTAAATGTCTATGCAACACATCATAAAAGTTTGTATTGAACTAGTTCACATCACACAGTCATATCTAACCTCATAAGCAAAAATCAATAAATCCTTCAACTACAAACCAAGGGTTTATACGAGAGGTCTTATTCCTTCACTTTTCTTAGATTCTTTCCATGACATAAAATTCCAAAATATCTTGAACCCTTCAATACACCATTCTCTTTTTCCTTTCGCTGAGTTGCTTACCAATCTTATCCTTTTACCAATAATTCATGATATATTTTTTTTACCTTATCCTCTAATCAAAACATTACGTGAAACCCCTGTTAAGTATGACAATCAAAAGTAACCAAATTTACTACTCAAATTCTTTTTAAGTCCTTCCAAATGCTTCATACTCATTGTGATCGACATTTCTTACCTTACCAATTCATACCTTGACAAAACACACTACCATAATTCTAAACTCACAATGAAAATCTTGATTTTTTTTATCCCAACCATGTAACACAATCCCATTATCTATTTATATTAGCTCACACCTTAAAGATATTTTTTTATGAATTCATGTATCTTACCTTTTCATTGATCGCCTTTCTATCGATCTTATCGTATGCTCCACTAAAAATCCAACCATAATCGTTATCAAACTCAAAATCACAAAAGAAATTGTAATCACACTCGAGTTGAACATATGTACACTTGTTTCTCAAGTGTTATCCAATAGTTTTTTAACCAATCTGATGAACTAGTGACACTGTTACCATAACTAGAGAAAAATAGATAAAACCATGCGTCTCTGAACCCAATTCTCAATCCCCTTGAAGATACTTCTTTAGCCCTTGCAATAAGTGAAAATATAATTGCTCTCACCTCTTTTCGAAGACTTCACTACATCCCAATTTTTTTTTTTCATTATGACTCTAGCTGCTTTAAATTGATCGAGAGGGGTCCCTACATCTCCTTAGACTTTCCATACAACCACATTACTCACCAATAGTGGAAAACCATGACCTTAGATACTCGCAGTCATTATTACTATACCAAATTCGTTTAACCAACAATCCTTATTATGTAGTTCCATTTAATCACAATTTTATCATAAATTCTTGTTACCATCATACTCATTAGCTCTTGGAATCACCACGAAGTCAACTTTTTCATCAATATGACATTTTAAACCAGTTATACCAAATACAAAAAAATTAGTAAGACATCCACTTATTAAAAACACTTTCTCAGAAGTCATTTTGCATGCAATAAATTTTTCCTTCGTACACCAAACACACGAGTCAATTTAATTTGACACTTTCAAGCTGGCAAAACCATTGGACTCTGAACAGTTAAAGACTTAAGATGCTTCCAAAACTTATTATTCAATGAGAAAATTCTATGACAAGGAAAAAGAATAGATCCTCGCTTAACTGAAAATGGGTGCATTCCTACAATACTTCGCAATTCGTACAACAATGTTTTTTTTATTTTTTATTTTAAAAATAATGAGCACAAAATTGAAATCATGATGTCATATGGCAGACCAAACGTGCCCTTAGAATTCACAATAAGAAAATGTCAAATTGTCAAAACAAAAATGAGCAAGAAGTCAATTAAAAAAATACTTACAGGAGAAAGGTAACCAAATATGCAATTTCCTCTATTTTAAGGCATCAAGCTTAAATGATGTATACTTCCCCTAGTGTAAAGTGATAAAATGCAATTACAATTAAGAAAGACCAAGTGTTTTATAGCATATAGATAGATATATTATTTGAGGATTTCCTATGTACAACAAACTCCACACCATAAGATGGTATATTTCACGTTTCTATTATACCTACAGAGAGATTGATGACTTACGGGCAATGGCAAAAATCGAGATGAGTATCTCTGCACCAATCAGTATAATAATAAGTCATTCAAGGAAATTTGACTTCCTATTTTGAAGAATTTCTTGAAGGAATCTTATATTATGCTACACACAAATATCAAAATGTTATATACTGCATTTACTTGAGTCGTATATAACGAAATTCAATTACCTTCACACAAGTATACTCTTTGGGACTTCCTTTACCCATAAGCTTTTCATTTCGATATCAATCCACTCCTTTAGAGTTTACACTGAAATTACTAGTCCTTATTTAGAATTCTTGGGATACACTTTATAACCTAACATATTAATACCCTACCAAAGATCCACCACTAAAATACATCCTACCCCTCACGAAGATTGTACTCAAATAACCTACATATTTCTGCTCATAAGGTACCTACAATACACAACTAAATTCGTTCATTCTCTCATCCAAAGTGATTTCTTCGAGATCAGGTCGATAGTAGGAGTAACACACTTCATACCTCTTACCAAGTAAGCATCGACACTATTGTAGTAGTTGTATCATGACCTTTTTTGATACACACACAATTTCTACAGTTATAGTAGAAATTCTAACCTCAATTGGTGCATCATTATGTTCATCATTTTCAAAGCAGCCATTCATGTTATGATAACTTTAATTTTAGTTCCTAAGTTACAATACTCATTATCTAGCCATCCTTTTAATTATTCCACTTTCAATTATCGAATCACTAGAGATATTATTTATAGAACACAAGTATTATCAACTTTATAAGGGTAACTAACCTAACACAACCCCTTCAAATTTTTTAACATTCTAATCTAACCATACATCATTTCCATAAGTATATCACTCCAACCCTAGTACCATATCTAACATCCAAGCCATACGCAACACCAACTACAGACATGAGGAACTACGCACGAGTCATCACATAATGAGAGAGAATGGAATAAAGCGATAAGAATAAAATTAGACCAAGTATGCACGATAAAGATTCAAGAAGTAAAGATTTTTCCTAAAAGTCACCATAGCTTCTCGAAGATAAGTACAGACGTCTCCGTACAGATCCTCGAGACTCTACTTAGACAAGACTCTTGTACCCGTGAGACCAATAAACCTAGGGCTCTGATACCAATTTGTCACGATCCTAAAATGGACATGATGATACTCGTCTTATCCCACCAAGACAAGTCAGCCTAAAACTCGACCATTACAATAAAATGCGGAAATTTCATAATTTACTCAAAAATACCCCCCCAAAATCTGGTTGTCACATGTACAAGCCTCTAAAGTATTAAAATTGATTCAAAGAAAAAAAAAGTCTCAAATGACATTGATTCTCGAATAGAACAAGATCATAAATAGGAGTAAGAAGGCATGCTGAGATAACAAGCAGTGACCTCATAATTCTCCACAAGAAGCCTCAGACGGGGAGAGAAAATATCACAAAGTCCAGGCTAGTAACCTACAAAAAAATTATAGTAGCAAGGGGTGAGTACCCAACCACACGGTACCCAGCAAGTAAACTTCCAAACACAAGCTAAGGGGATAAAATACGGGTACTCCTTACACACCAACCGAACCTCCACAACTACAACCTGCATAAAATTCAGCCCAACCTAACAGTTCACATTTTTCATAGCACCCAGCTCATCAAAATCATTTTAACAAATTTGCACATCCTCAACTACAAACTCAATACTCAACAATCAACACTTTCACAAAAAGGCACTAACAATATCAGCAACACACAAGATCAAGTTCGTCAAATAGAGGTAATCAAATATCAAGTACTTTCCAACCACCAATAAAACACATACTCATCAAGAATGAAGGATGTCATGGGATGCAATGCAATATGACACCACGAAGTGATATGCCTCAGAATACCAATTTCTCTCTCAATCGTATATACATGATACTCCTCGAAAATACATCGAGAGTTCATGACCCATGGGGGACTCGAGAGGTCCATATACCGACACGAACGTGTATGTGCGGACGATCTCAATGCACTATAATAAATCAATCAAATTTTGCACGGACGATATCCACGTGCCCAAATCATAATAATAACTTTTCTATCGCACAGATGATCTCCACGTGCCCAAATCATAATCATAACTTTTCTATCTCACAAACGATCTCCACGTGCACAAATAATCATAACTCGATCTCAACACGGACGATCACCACGTGTTAGACTTTTACTCATACCCAGTCTTATGTCAATTCATGTACGCAATATGATATCAAATAAAGGAGATGATGGAACATCTCAATAAATCAAATGTCGCTATGACATATAATCACCTCAATTATCACAACTATATAGGTTCAATAAAGAACACAATCACACATAATAATCAAATCAATAATATATTAGTTAATGCACATATGTTTTGGCATTCTCCGATTACAATCCGCATTCTATAGTAATAAACCTTTCCATGAGAACATCGGTACTCGTACCATTCTCAACACATCACATACAAACAAATAGTCACACTGTCTTTTATTACCCCTTTTTATCATTAAAATTAATCAAGGTGGACAAGTCAAACCTTCCAAATCTCATTACTCCCAAACACATACCACAAGGAAATACAAGCATTCCATACACTTAGCAAGAGTTTAGAAATCCACTTGCCTCAAAATAGTCGAACAATATTCTAGGACTTGAGCCATCCCTTTTCGGTGAACGTCCACTCGAAGCAATCTATTCTAAGGAATTATAATAAGATTTTTAAACTAACAACATTCATATGTCTAGCTTAGACACAAAAGTTCACTCAAACTTATAATCAAGCTCCTAAGTTTGATACTAACTAATATGTCAACTCTTTCAATTTTCACAAATTTTAAGCCTAGGGTTAAGTCATAATTTTTCCTACACTACAACCCTAATAGTTTTTATGTAATATAATACACATAATTTTCAATTACTTATCTCAATATATCAAAACTAGAACAATAATCTAACCATAACAAGAAAATTAAAGCACGAAACAAAAATCCAATTTACCATCAAGTAACCATACGTGACGTGATTTTGGGAAAACAAAATAACCATGCACCTAACACTCCGAAAGACTATCTTGTTAATTATTACCCTTAATCATTATGCCATCACTATTGCCATGATTGCAAGCCATACTTGTGGCTGTGCAAATTCTCAAGTGAAATTTTTACTAATTCTAAACAAATAATATTAAAAAAACTGCACTACCTACTACAACTATCAACATTTAACCAATCAAAATTATTTAACTTTCTCACTTTTAATCCATCAAATTGTTCCAACTATGCTGCCTAAGAGAACTTTCAACTCCAATCTCTTTCAGTTAACACACATAACCACAAAGATATAATTAAGACATGAATTAAGTTATCCTAATCTGATAATAAAACTTTAGCAGTTTAAAGATTCTTACCTAAGGAAGAGAACTCACTGCTCACCGTCTCATCTCATTGTTTATGATTAACGCCGCACGACTATTCGGTTCCCACAAATATTATAAACCTAGTTTACTTTTAAGCATGGACCCATAATATAAAACATTAATTAAATTATGGACTTAGCCCATTAACTACTAACTAAATTAATTATTTAAATTCATCCGCTGACTAAACAATCGTAATTAACCATTAGCTTCAAAATTTCCAAATGTGATTTTTCGGGTCATTACACCTTTAACCCCTAACTAACGACCTAACCCCTTAATTAATTAATTGGAACTAACTAAAACATTCAGAAAAGTCAGCCCCTCACAAACGAGACCTCGACCAACGGTCCGTCTGTGAGTCGACAGTTCCTACCCCCTTCCGTGCTGCACATTAGTAGGTAAGTTCAGAGACTGGTCCAAATGGACCATTAGCCAAAATGGCTAAGTGTTGGTCGACGTATGGAATCGACGCCCCGTCGATCCACACACGCCTTGTCGACTCCCTTCGTGGGTGCACACTGCCTAGGCAGTGTTTGACTCCAACGTGCAAGGGTCCTCCAAGGGCCCTTGGTTGGTCCTTAGGGAGTCGTACTCGGACGTTTCAACCATGAATCAACTTAAACACATGTTAGACACCCTTTCATCAATTTTCATTATTTTCTGACTCCTAAAAGCTAGTCAAATAGGCTAAGGCACGCTAGTACCTTCTTGAACTAGTTTCCGGACGTCATGGACGTTCTTGGACGTTTTGGTTTCTAAACTTCCTAAATGACTTATATTCATTAAAATGAACCTTAAAAGAGTGTCTAAACCTTATGAAACCTATGTTAGGCTCTAGAACACGTCTTGGATTTTCGGAGTGTTACACCCTAAACACGAATAGAGAAAAGAATATCGTTTTTAAGAAAATAATAATAATAATCAAATTTTACTCTTCAATCCTCTTGAACGATTTTGTGCTTGCTAGTCTTCAATAGAGGTTTATAATGAAGAATAAATGGCTACATTTGGAATATTTAATGAAAACAATTTTAAAAAAAGTCATATGTTGACTTCTATGTGGAGAATACATATAAGTTAGAGTAACTTTATGTAATGAACTGCACCGTCGTTATTTAGGAAGAACAAAAATCTCGGAAAACTTTGGGGCCATTGTCCTGCCACACCGGTCCTATTGTCACTAGGGCGCGGAGCTAGGGTAGGATAAGTTGGCATTAGAGGGATCAACGAACAGAACATAAACTGCGAGAAACTCTATTTTCTCCATCTTCCAAAAGTACCTAAATATGTCGTAAAACACCCTAGAAACCGATAAAAGTTGATACAAACTTGGGAAGGAATGAGAAGGAGGTTTCTAGCATGAGGATGGTGATATCTTGTGGATTCTGGGCCGGATTCATTGTCACAAACCCCGAAAAATAGAAATCGAAGTCAATAACTTGGTGCAACTTCTTTGCCCTAGGTAGGTTAGGTTTTATGATTGGGTAGTTTAAATATGTGTTCATTGCATAATATATGTGAATCAATGGGAGGATTTATGCATAGGCCTTCGTGCACCGAATGATTTATCAGTTAAACCTAGGAAGGAGCCTTAGACGAAGAATTAGGGTTGAGTATGGTCGAACTAGGTTTTGCATGAGGTGCATGACGAGGCACACCTTAGATGTGATGGTTGTGATTCTATGTGTGTGTGATGTATGCATGTTCTTGCTTCATTGTGATACTTGTATATGTATGAATGTTGCAATATTGATCACAATTTTTGTAATGAGATAGATTAATGATGTCTTCCATGAAATCATGATGTAAATGTATGATCTTTATGATATACTTGTGATTGTGATTATGGTGTTTGTTTGGGATCAATTGATACGTTCTGGCATAACTAACTGGGATTGGTTGTCATATTCCAATATAACTTTGGGATCAAATTACCACATTCCGGCAAAATATTAGATCGCATTGCCTAGTTCTGGCATAAATTTAGGATCGGATTGCCACATTGCTACGAGCAAACTGTTTCGGTTTGGGTTCCATGAGAGGACGAACTACTTGACATAATTATGATAAATGAGTACTGTGAAATACATTGTTCTTCTTCATATCGATGTTATCATATATGTTCTATATCTGCATGTGATGATATGGTTATGTTGAATTTTATATGTAGCACATGGTGGTTATATGTTGTGATGGGGTATGTTTGGTTGTGTTGAGCAAACTCGTGAAGTGTAGTGGAGAGGCAAAGGGCTAAAGTGACGATTCATAGATAACTAGGGTTGTTCGGATGTACAAAAGAGAAGTAGAGGTAGTGTTGTGAGGAAGTGTGCCTAGGTGGGTTTCATCTTGGGGGGGGGGGGGGGGGAGATTAGGTTTAGTGGTAAGAAATTCATGGTGGGATACTATGGGACAATGATTGAGTAAGATGATGAGGAAGTAAGAGTGGGTATGGAGCGGTCAGTAGAAGTGCTCGTGTGCAAAATTTGCGGTCCACTAAGGTGTTAGTATGTTTAGGCTATGATCATGAACTGGAAGAGTAAGTAGATGGAGAAGGGGGTTGGTAATCAGAAAAATTGTATTCTAAAAAAAGGGTAAAGGTGGAGAAGCGGGTGGTCAACTTCATGATCTTATTACTTGATTGCTTATGTAATAAGGTGGGTGTCGGGTTGACTGATGATACCTACTAGTACGTGTGTTTTGTACTGATACTACTTTACCTATGTCTTTTTGACATCGTATGGGCACAAGATTTGTAACGTTTCATTAGGTGAAGACGAAAAAAATCTCTAGCGGTTTCTATTATTCCTTCCGTATGGTGGGAGCTATGTAATTTACTTTGTTGTCATGTTGTACTCTTAGTAGCTCTTGTACCTGTTTAGACTAGATCCATGGGAGTTGCTTAGGTTACCTTGCGATTTTAACTAGTAGTTGTCCAAGGAGTTTATATACAAAATCATAGTGTTACATTTATTTCGGTTTTCCATACATTTTTTGCATGTTTTAATTTTTTGGGGTATGAGGGTTCTCCAACTTAGATGTTCTAGTGGGTTCCCACATGGGTCGTGAAAAATTAGTATCATATCCTAGGTTATCGGTCTCCTATACAAGAGAATAATGTAGACTAGATGTAACGATCGGGGAGCACCCCCTTAGATGTTACCAACATCGTCGTCCTCGAAGAGGACTAAGACTAGCCTCTTAGCATTCATCATTACATCTCATAGGTCAAAGTGCGAAAAAAAATTGAAAATTTAAACGTATTGAGGTATACATAGACCTCTCGCTTACTTAGATATATACATGTGGAGTTTACTTAGACTCCTCACATAGGAAGCTTTCATAGGCTTCTCGTTTAGTTAACATATACAACATATAAGGAACTAGTCTAATTATGCCATCTCACATTAAAACAATCTAAACGAAGCACAATATTTGGGCATAACCCTTTCACAAGTACATATTGCCACTTAGGGCTTACAACAATTGTCTTTAAGAATAAGGAATCAACGAATGTCTTTTATACAATATCAAAACTACTAGGGTAGACCAAAGGCACCATTTTCGAACTTGGAGGACTCACCACTACTTGGAGGAAGAAGTCCAAGTATCCTTGCAAAATAGCCTAGAAGCTCTTCAATAGCCGGAACCTACAATGTTGGGGGAAAAGGAAAGAAATATGGGTTAGTACAAAACACATGTACTAAGTATGGTTCCTATGCATAAAATCATCAATGCATGAGAAAAGGCACAATTAGTCAAAACCATGCTTTATGTGTAATAACTCAACATGCACATATTTGAAATATTATAAGTCAACCCAACATGATATTAACCCAACACATAAGCAACCCAAAGCAATACTTGTGCAATGCCAAGAATAGAACCCCATAACCCTATACAAAGCTAAGCATCACATTAAGTCACTTATTACATACATACAACATAATCTCATAACTTATAATAACATGGTTGATTCATAAATTGATATATAACTTGACATTCATAACATATAGACAACTTAATCATACAACCCACTACTAGAATCATCCCTTAGGATCCCACATGTGCAATGAATAAGATAAGTCCCATACCCTCCCTTACCTTATGTAGTAACCTTCAAGACAACCCTAATAATAGTTACATACTTGACTTATTAAATTATCTCATTACATTCGGGAAAATAGTGCAATAACGACATGATACCATGTGAGCTACATGGATTCCGTTGTTCTCCTCCCACAACGAAAAGAGAGGGTTAACATTTTCCTAAGATATAACCAATTTACATATCTATCTAGGTGGATCCACGAAGCTATAGTCCTATGTGGGCACAAAGGTAAGGGTCAAGGAGATTGTTACTAGAAACCTTTACTTACTAACGTTGAGATTTCCATCTCATGAGACAACACATATCTTGGGAATCCGGACATGCTAAAGGTGAAGAAACCCATGTGGGAGGCCGGACTTACTAAACATGAGACCTCCATCTCATTTACATGCCCTTTCGGTGCTAAACATCTATCCTCTTTAATAATCATCATACTCTTCATACAAGATCACATTAGTCTCAAACTCTTCTAGACCCCTATGTGAACAATTCATCATAATAGCTCATAGGTATTCATAAGTGAGAACTACCCTTTCACTTTAGAAAACCACATACAAGTGAGTAAACCTTTCACTCGATACTTTATCATAATCACAAGAAGTTACTTTCAATCATATAATGATCATATCTTAACATACTTGCATAGTTCATAGCCAACTCAATTGTCTACTGTTAAGGATGAGATATACTTGCTATCAACATCACAACCACACATTTAACATAGAAGCATTGCAATTAAAGTAAATCATACTCTATAATCGAGTTCAAGAAGAATCAATCTTCATACCTTATTGCCCACTCATTGCCTTCATACTTCAATTACCAAGAATTACATAACCAATTTTCATAACAAGGTAAATCCAAGAAGTAATACATAGCAATTACTATTCTACACCTTCACTTAATCACAATTATTATAGAATTACAAAGCATAATGAATGTAGGGAAGCACAAGGGTTCAAGGGGGTAATCTTGATTGATTAGCAATAATTGACCATTAATAATTAGTTAAACAATGATAAATTACTATTATTCATCACAATTGATTAACAATTTCGTTTTGAAAAAAGAACCCATGTCTAGATTGAAACCCTAGTTTTGGGGAAGTTGAAAATCATCTTTTGAAGGGCCTCTTTGGGAAAGGAATCCCAAGAGTGAAAGAAATAATACCTTGATTATGATCTTGCCAGGAATTTGAGATGAAAACCTTGGTGAATTCGTCCTTGAATTGGAGTCCTAGTGTTCTTCAATGGAGGTTGAAGTTTGGGGAAGAGAGAAGCTAGAGAGATGTGAGTTTGGGAATTGTGGGAGTTGGGTTAGTTTAATTAGGCTTAGGTCTTTATATAGGTCCTTAATTAGCTATAATTAGACCTCCCTTAACCCTTAATTAACTAACTAACCAACTAACTAATTAAATGAACCAACTTAAAACGTCACAGCAAAACTAGGCCTTACGTACGTGACCTTGACCTACGATCCATATGTCAGTCGACGCCCATTGCACCAACCATCCTGCACAACCGTCGTTTGTGTCAGATACTATGCATTTTTGCCATTTTTGGAAGATGGCTAAGTGTTGAACGACGGAGGCATCGATGCCCCGTCGTCCCACCTACGCCTCGTCGCCTGCAATCATAGGTGGCTATTGCATCTTTTTGCAGATTTGGGTCAAATGCAAGGGTTGTCCCTAAATATACTTTAACACGTGTTTAACATCTTTCCACCAAATTTCATCAAATTCTGACTCCTAAAACCCCGTGAAATAGGCTAAGGTACACTAACCTCTATTACAGAATTCACGGGACGTCATGGACGTTCCTTGACGTTTTGACTCTAAAACTTCCTAAATGATTTATATTCATTATTTTAGGTCTTAAAACAGTTGTAACAGGTCTAGTTCATCATGAGAGGCTCTATATTAGGCTATAGACTTTCGGAGTGTTACATTATCTCCCCCCCTGCCCCTTAGGAACATTCGTCCCCGAATGACACTAAAATCTTTTTTAGGGAAAGAATGGACTCAATACTAGCATCCCAACCAATCAACAACATATCATAACATGAGCTATACTCAAATCATCATAACAACATGACATTTACACATAGCAACTCAAATCACACTTAACCACTTATAAGAGTTTTTTTTTTTTTTTGATTTAATATGGATGTGGGGTCCTTATTATTTATTCAAACAAGTTGGAAATTGTTGGCCCAAAAGTGGCCGGTCCAGGTGAAATAAAAAAGAAACAAGTCCCTACACAGTAAGGTTTCCTAAATGACGAGCTTCCCCTTTAACTCCCTCTTTGTCATTCTCTAACTGCTGGTCAAGGTTTGTTCTCCTTTCTTTTGATTAGGATTTCTCCCCCTTCCTTCTTGGCTAAATTCACTGTGATTGTAGGTGTACTCTCCTGTTTTGATATATGAGTCTCGAATTAGAGAATTAACCAAGTGATTCAGCTATGAAGATCGTTGTAAGTGTTCTCCTTCCGTCCATTCTCTTTCTTCATTTGTTAAGACATTGAGCCCGGCCTCCTCCCTGTTGAAATAGGAGCTTCAGAGCATTTTCTCTCCTTGCTGAATATCTTTTATTGATGAAGATCTGAATTTTGTCTCTCAATTTCAAATGATGCTTGTTTTCCAGTTTGATGATTGTCATAGTTTAGAATAATTAGTTCAATTATTATGTATCTACGCATTTTATTTGTTGGTATTGTTGTTAATTATCCTTGTTTTGATCCTGACCGAAGGGATCTGATGCTTGGCTATGTTGAGAATCCATCTTCCCATGCTTGGTAGTTTAACGAAATTATGAAATTGTTGCTTCTCCTCTTTGTCAATTGTTGTATTAGCTATAAAATCTGCCAATTGATTTGCTTCTCTGAAAATGTGATGAATTCGTACATGCATTTGTTTCAACATTTCCTGAATATCTTCCAGTCTTTCCAATTCCTAATAATCATGTTTTAAAGAACTAGAGAATCAGTCTCCAAATTCACATGCTGGAAATTAGGCCTTAAGCAATAATGTAAAGCTGACCACATGGCCATCAATTCTGCTTGTATGCTGGTGGACATCCCTATATTCTGGCCCTCTGCATAAATTGAATTTCCAGCTCTATTTCTTAAGTAGAATCCATATGCACTTTAACCTGGATTCCCTTTGCTCGCCCCATCAGTATTACATGTAATCCATCCTTCGCTTGGTATATTCCACCTCACTATCTAACTGTATAAGTTTGGTTTGTACCTCTGCAAAGTGTCCACCATCTCAAACCATTAATGTGAAAATCTTTGAATCCATGGAAACTTGCTTCTAACTAGTTGATGTATTGTCAATTGACTTTGATAAAACATCCAACTGTAAGAAATGTCCTTTCCATGTCTTTTTGAATTTCTTCTCTTCCATAATTCCCACATTATGATTGATGGGACTTCCTTCAAAACTTGTTCTAATTTGTTGGATGCCTTGTGTTCCCACCAACTGATGATGAGTTGTATGAGATTTAGTCCATCAATATTGATACCTACACACGAAGCAAATTGCTTCCATAGCTTTTGGGCTATGGGAGCTGTTAGTAATAAATGTTGCATTGTTTCCATTCCACCATTTTCACAGCAGTAGCATTTAGACACCATCGGAATCCTCATTCCCTTAAGATTGTCATTGGTGACTATTCTCCTCCTCCACATTCTCCACATGAAGAAACAAATTTTAAGGGGCAATCCTTTTAACCATATGTATTTTCTCCAATCAACTTCTACTTTTCTTCTCCTCATCATATTGAAAGCTGACTTTACAGTAAAGTTGCCCTTATTGTTTCCGGTCCACCAGGCCTTGTCTATGTTGGATTCAGACACAACGGGCTTTATGTTTTCCATTATATGATGAACCATCTCCTCCGATACAACCTCCGCCAATGTTTTTTCATCCCAATGCCCATTATTTATAAAATCTTTTAACTCCAGTTCCTCCTTCAAAGCCTTTTCCCCTTCAGTATAAACAAGAGCCCCGGTACTGTCCAGTTGTCAAACCAGAAACTTGAACTCCCATCCTTGATTTGCCACCAAATATTATGCTCCACCTCTTCTATGATATTGATCATTTTTCTCCAAACATGAGAAACTCCCTTACTTGTGACAACAACAGGATGCAGCTTCTTGCAATATTTGTTCCCCATATATTGACTCCATAAAGAGTTTGTGGAAACTCTAAAGATCCACCAAATCTTAGCAAACAATGCCTTACTAAAATCATGTAGGGATCTAAAACCTAATTCACCTTCATCCTTTGGATAACACATTTCATCCCAGGACATCCAGTGTTTTCCTTTTACCCCTTACACACTTCCCCAAAAAAATAGTAATTTCCTTCTCAACATCAATAGAGCTCAACATGATCATCAGTCACTTATGCCAAAACTTCTTACAACACATTAACATGATCAATATAATTTCATGAAGGCAACAATACACCAATTACACAAATAAGTGCAAATCTAGCAAAAGAGCATTTTGACATGAAATTCTCATTTAAGCATAAATCTTTTATCATAAATATGCATATTTTTACGGAACAAGTTCAAGTTCAAATTTACTCATCATTTTCATTATTATTAGGGATAACTAACCTTAGTTAGGAAACAAATAAGGCTAATGCGACTTCATGGCGTCCTCGGCCTCCCATGTTGCTCCCTCAACTAGGTGATTCCTCCATAACACTTTTACGGAGGCCACCTCCTTGTTTCTCAACTTCATAATTTGTCTATCAAGGATCTACACCGGAACCTCTTCATAGGAGAGGCTCTCATCCACACCTAACCCTTTAATAGGAAGAGTGGATACAGGATCACCAATACACTTCTTTACCATGGAAACATGAAACACCAGATGAACCGAAGATAGTTCACTAGGTAGTCTCAATTCATATGCAACCTTTCCAACCCTTTACAAAATCTCATAGGTACCCACATACCGGGAATTAACTTCCCCTTTTTGCCAAATCTCATCACACCTTTCATAGGTGAGATCTTCAAATACACCATATTCCCCACTTCCAATTCAAGATCTCTTCTCCTATTATCGGCATAGGACTTTTGCCGATTATAGGTTGTCTTCAATCTATCCCTTATCATACATACCTTGTCCAAAGATTCATGGACCATTTCGAGACCAAGTAGTGAAGGCTCACCTACCTCGAACCACCCGACCAGAGACCTACATCTCCTACCATAAAGCACTTCAAATGGAGCCATTGAAATACTTGAATGGTAACTATTATTATAGGAGAACTCAATCACCACAAGTGATCATCCCAATTCCCTTTAAAGTCTCTCACATATTCTGTTAACATATCCTCAAGGGTTTGAATAGTATGCTCCGCTTGACCATTCATTTGGGGATGAAAAGCGGTGCTAAGCTTCATTTGTGTACCCAACCCTTTTTGGAAAGATCTCCAAAATCAGATGTGAATTGAGTACCTCTATCGGATATGATGGACAAAGGGATACCATGGAGACTCACGGTCTCATCAATGAAGATCCTTGCATATTCCTCCGTAGTATTAGTAGACTTAACGGGAATAAAATGAGCGGATTTTTTCAATCTATCCACTATCATCCAAATTGAGTCATTTTTCCTCCGGGTTCGAGGCAAACCCACAACAGAGTCCATATTTATTTCCTCCCACTTCCAAGTAGGAACACCCATTTCTTGAATTAGACCACTAGGCTTTTGATGCTCGGCTTTCACTTGTTGGCAATTGGGACACTTGGATAGAAACTCCGCTATGTCCCTTTTTAGGCCATCCCACCAATATACCTCTCTAAGATCACGATACATTTTGGTGGAACCCGGATGAATGGAATATCGGGAATTATGAGCCTCCTCCAACACACTATTCCTCAAATCATTCACATCCGGTACAAATAATCTATTTTTGTACCTTAGCACACCATCACACACACACACCCGGGAAAATGACTCATTCAACTTGCCAAATACCAATTCCTTCAAATCCATCAATAGAGGATCAAGGTGTTTCTTAGACTTCACCTTAACCACTAAAGATGATTCGGAGTTATGATGTACCACAAAACCACCATTTGGACAATCTTCTAATCGAACACCCAACCGAGCCAACCTATGAACATCCTTCACTAGGTCTTTCTTACCTTCCTCCACATGAGATACACTTCCATGGTCATGCGACTTAAAGCATCTGCACCCACATTGGCCTTGTCGGGGTGATAGAGAACACTCATGTTGTAATCTTTCAATAATTTTAACCATCTTCTTTGTCGGAGATTCAACTCCTTTTGGGTGAACACATATTGTAGGCTTTTGTGGTCGGTAAATACATCCACATGGACACCATATAAGTAATGTCTCCATATTTTCAAAGCAAACACTACAGCCGCTAATTCAAGATCATGAGTTGGATTATTCTTCTCATGCACCTTGAGTTGTCTAGAGGCATAGGCTACTACCTTCCCATGTTGCATAAGAACACACCTCAAACCCACTCGGGATGCATCACAATATAGCACAAAACCATTGGTACCCTCCGGTAAAGTCAACACCGGAGTGGAGGTAAGCCTTTCTTTTAATATTTGGAAACTTCTTTTACATGCCTCCGACCACTCAAATTTAACACTCTTTTGGGTCAAGGTAGTCAAAGGAGAAGCAATGGACACAAATTCATCCACAAACTTCCTATAGTATCCGGCTAGACCCAAGAAACGCCTAATGTCAGTTGTAGTTAGTGGTCTAGGCCAATTATTAACCGCCTAGGTTTTCTTTGGATCAATCTCAATACCCTCACTAGAGATGATATGACCAAGAAACGCCACCTATCTCAACCAAAACTCACACTTCCTATACTTGACAAATAGTTGATGTTCTTTAAGGACCTGTAACACCACTCTCAAATGATCCATATGATCACCCTCATTTTTTGAATATACCAAGATATTGTCAATGAAGACAATCACAAAGGAATTTAGGTAATTTCGGAAAACCCTATTCATTAATGTCGTCGGGGCATTCGTGAGACCAAACGACATCACTAAGAACTTATAGTGCCCATACCTAGTTCTATATGTCATTTTTGGTACATCCTCACCTCTCACCTTAAGTTGGTGATACCCTGATCTCAAGTCAATCTTAGAAAAGTAGCTTGCGCCTTGGAGGTTATCAAACAAGTTGTTAATCCGAGGGAGAGGATACTTGTTCTTAATAGAGACTTTATTGAGTTGGCGATAATCAATGCACATCCTAAGGGACTCATCCTTTTTCTTAACAAGCAACACCGAAGATCCCCATGGTGAAATACTAGGTTGAATGAACCCCTTATCTAACAAGTTTTTGAGTTTGATCTTTAACTCTTTCAATTCCGCCGGAGCCATCCGGTAAGGAGGGATTGAAATAGGATTCGTATCTGGTAATAGGTCAATACTAAAATCAATTTCCTGTTTGGTAGGAATTTCGAGCAAGTTATCCGAAAAGACTTCCAGAAATTCTCACTACGGGTCTGACTCAATTGGAGGAATATCGGACTCAAGATCTTTGACTCTTACAATATGGTAAAGACACCCTTTTGAGATCGTTTTACAATATTTTAAATAAGAGATGATACGACCTCTAGGAATTGAATTACCCCCTTCCACTCTAAGACGGGTTCATTAGGAAAGTTGAACTTAACAACTCTTGTTCGACAATCTATGGAAGCAAACCAAGCATGCAACCAATCCATTCCCAAGATAACATCAAAATCGACCATGTCAAGTTCTACCAAATCCACCCAAGTAACTCTATTGGGCAAATATATAGGATAACTCCTAAAGACTCTTCTAGACACAACGGAGTCACCCACCGGGGTTGTAACCGAAAATGGTTCATTCAAAATATCGGGTAGAACATCAAACTTTCTAGCTACTAGAGGAGTTACAAATGACAATGTAGCAACGGGATCAAGTAAAGCATAAACATTTATGCGGAAGACTTGTAACATACCGGTGACCACATCGGGATACTCCTCTTGCTCACTTCTATATCGGAGAACGTAGAACCGATTCTTATAAGGAGCATCGGAATTGGGAGCACTTGCTTGTGCTTGAACATTTTCTCTCCTTTGAGCCTTCATCATAAGACAATCTTTCTTCATGTGACCACTTTTGCCACAACCATAACAATTTCCCGTACTGACTAGACACTTGCCCTCATGTTTTTTCCACATTTAGCACAAGTAGACTTCTTAACATAAGGACCATTACCTTTATCCTCCTTATACTTGGGTGTAGACCCTTTACCTTTGTTGACCCTTGGAATGGTAGAAGAACTTTTATTGGGGAACCTTTTCTTGAACCTTGGCTTATCTTGCACATCAAATCTAGTCTTAGAAGAATTCCCATCTTCAGCCCTTGTCCTCTTTAACTCTCTACCAACTTGCTTAAGCTTTTGCTCCTCAATTTGTTTGGAATGAACCATGAGACGAGAGATGTCCATGCTAGGAATCAACATAGTCGACCTACATTCATTAACCACAAGGTTGGATACCCCCGTAACAAATTTGTTCATCTTGGCTCTAGAACCCGCACAATAGTAGGAGTATATTTGGATAGTTGAGTGAAATTGAGACTACACTCCTTCCACTTATACCCCCTTGGCGTAAGTTGATGAATTGTTGCATTTTCCTCTCCCTTAGTTCCAAGAGAAAGAACTTATCAAGGAAATTCGTCTTAAAAGCTCTCCAAGTAATCTGCCTTCTATAATTGGGCGCTCATCCTTCTATTGCTCATACCAAACTTGAGCCATATCTTTGAGTTGGTAGGAGGCTAGTTCCACCTTTTCTTGAGAAGACACCCCCGTAGCATCTAGCACCTTAAACATTTCATCAATGAACCCTTGAGGGTCCTCCTCCACCTTAGATACAAAGAAAGTAGGGGGATTCATCATTGTGAAATCCCTTATCCTTGATGTTGTAGTGCTAGCATTGGGAACCACTTGAACCCTAGTATCCCTAACAACTTGTGTAGCCAACACTTGGGTCAAGCTATGAATCACCGCCCTTATCTCAACATTCGACATAGCCCCTTCTTCAATAGGAACATGAGGGTTTTGAGGAGCCGAACGGGGAACCGCCTCATTTACATTCTCCTTTTTGACCCTTCGAGTGTTATTTCTTATTGTATTCATTGCCTATAAGCACAAGAAAGATATTAGAAGATAAGGACATGTAGAGTTAAGACTCTAAAGGCACGACTTCAAGAATACCAACAAAGTGAGACTTTCCTAAGAATCACATAGCCTCTCATTCATAATTGTGGCGCGCTTCACAATCATGAACAAGACTCTACTTGACGTGGTTTAGTGAGACATCAATCCTAAGATTATTTAATCTGGATCTGATACCAAGTTTGTCACGATCGGATAGCACCCCCTAGACGTAACCATCATCGTTGTCCTCGAAGAGGACTAAAACTAGCCTCTTAGCATTCATAATTATAATTCATAGGTCAAAGTGCGGAAAATTTTGAAACTTTATACGTATTGAGGTATGCATAGACCTCTCGCTTACTTTAGATATATACATATGGAGTTTACTTAGACTCCTCACATAGGAAGCTTACATAGGCTTCTCGTTTAGTTGACATATACAACATATAAGGAGTAAGTCAAATAATGATGTCTCACATTAAACCATCTAAACGAAGTACAATATTTGGGCGTAGCCCTTTCACAAGTACATATTGCCACTTAGGGCTTACAATAATTGTCTTTAAGAATAAGGAAGCAACGAATGTCTTTTATACAATATCAATACTACTAGGGTAGACCAAAGGCACAATCCTCGAACTTGGAGGACTCAACACAACTTGGAGGAAGAAGTCCAAGTATCCTTGCAAAATGGCCTAGAATCTCTTCAATGGCCGGAACCTACAATGTTGGAAAAAGGGAAGAATTATGGGTTAGTACAAAACACATATACCAAGTATGGTTCCTATGCATAAAATTATCAATGCATGAGAAAAGACACAATTTAGTCAAAACCATGCTTTATGTTCAATAACTCAACATGCACATATTTGAAATATTATAAGTCAACCCAACATGATATTAACCCAACACATAAGCAACCCAAAGCAATACTTGTGCAGTGCCAAGAATAGAACCCCATAATCCTATCCAAAGCTAAGTATCACATTAAGTCACTTATTACATACATACAACATAATCTCATAACTTATCATAATATGCTTGATTCATAAATTCATATATAACTTGACATGCATAACATATAGACAACTTAATCATGTCACCCACTACTAGAATCATCCCTTAGGATCCCACATGTGCAATGAATAATAGAAGTCCCATACTCTTACTTACCCTATGTAGTAACCTTCAAGACAACCATAATAATAGTTACATACTTGACTTATTAATTTATCTCATTACATTAGGGAAAATAGTGCAATAACAGACATGAGACCATGTGAGCTACATAGAATCCGGTGTTCTCCTCCCACACAAAAAAGAGAGGGTTTATACTTGCCTAAGGTGTAACCAATTTACATAGCAATCTAGGTGGATCCACTAAGTTATAGTCCTGTGTGGGAACATAGGTAAGGGTCAAGGAGATTGTTACTAGAAACCTTGAATTACTAATGTGGAGGTTTCCATCTCATGAGACAACACATATCTTGGGAATCCGGACTTACTAAAGGTGAAGAAACCCATGTGGGAGGCCGGACTTACTAAACGTGAGACCTCCATCTATTTGCATGCCCTTTCGGTGCTAAACATCTATTCCCTTTAATAATCATCATACTCTTCATACAAGATCACATTAGTCTCTTCTAGACCCCTATGTGAACAGTTCATCATAATAACTCATAGGTATTCATAAGTGAGACCTTCCCTTTCACTTTAGAAAACCACATACAAGTGAGTAAAACTTTCACTCAACACTTTATCATAATCATAAGAAGTTACTTTCAATCATATAATGATCATATCTTAACAAACTTGCATACTTCATAGATAATTCAATAGTCTAGGGTTAAGGATGAGAAATACATGCTATCAACATCACAACCACACATTAAACATAGAAGCATTGCAATTAAAGTAAATCATACTCTATAATCGAGTTCAAGAAGAATCAATATGCATACCTTATTGCCTCTCATTGCCTTCATACTTCAATTACCAAGAATTACATAACCAATTTTCATAACAAGGTAAATCCAAGAAGTAATACATAGCAATTACTATTCTACACCTTCACTTAATCACTATTTTTCACAATTATTAAAGAACTACAAGGCATAATGAATGTAGGGAAGAACAAGGGTTTAAGGAGGTAATCTTGATTGATTAGCAATAATTGACCATTAATAATTAGTTAAAAAATGATAAAAGACTATAATCCATCATAATTGATTAACAATTTCGTTTTGAAAAGAGAACCCATGTCTAGATTAAAACCCTAGTTTTGGAAAAGTTGAAAATCATCTTTTGAAGGGCCTCTTGGGAACGGAATTCCAAGTGTGAAAGAAACCATACATTGATGATGATCTTTCCACAAATTTGAGATAAAAACCTTGGTGAATTCGTCCTTGAATTGGAGTCCTAGTGTTCTTCAATGGAGGTTGAAGTTTGGGGAAGAGAGAAGCTAGAGAGATGTTAGAGAGATGTGAGTTTGGGAATTATGGGAGTTTGGTTAATTTAATTAGGCTTGGGTCCTTATATAGGTCCTTAATTAACTTAATTATACCTCCTTTAACCATTCATTAACTATCTAACCAACTAAATAATTAAATGAACCAACTTAAAATGTCACAGCAAAACCAGACCTAACCTACGAGACCTTGACCTACGGTCTGTAGGTCAATCATAGGTGGCTACTGCCTCTTTTTGCAAATTTGTGTCAAATGCAAGGTTCCTCTCCAAGGACCCTTAGGGTGGTCCTTGGGGATTCGTAACCAGACGATTCAACCCTAAATACACTTTATCACATGTATAACACCTTTCCACCAAATTTCATCAAATTTCGACTCCTTAAACCCCGTGAAATAGGCTAAGGTACACTAACCTCTATTTCACAATTCACTAAACGTCATGGACGTTCCTTGATGTTTTTACTCTAAACCATCCTAAATGATTTATATTCATTATTTTAGGTCTTAAAATAGTTGTACAAGGTCTAGTCATCATGTGAGGCTTTAGATTAGGCTTTAGATTAGGCTTTAGACTTTCGGAGTGTTACACTAGACTTTTGTGGATTGGTGTGTTGACGTCCACATCTAATCTACAAGAGGCTAGGAAGCATTCTAAAAATTCTTCCACTTCTTTTATCCTTTCGTGAAAAGTGTCTCGTGTAGTATGAGTTGAGTCCAATTGGTATCTCTAATTCCAATTGGTAACAAAGTAAAATCGGACGTCATAATCACGACGGAGGTGCCACAAGCAAGGAAATTGAAACTAGAAAGGTTCTAATTGGTATCTGGCATAGGGGCAGTATATGCGTGTGAGTGAATAATAATGGTCAGCCATGGGGTAAATAACTTATTAAAAAATTTTACTTGTCTGTGATTTGTGACTTGGAATATGTGAATGTGTGCTTGTTGTCTCCTGAAATTATTGTGAACCTAAGGGTGGTAATTGCTTGATTGTGATGGTGTGGCTAAGTTCACTATAAATGTATGTTAAAGCTTTGATAAGTGCAATGTGTTGGCCTAATTGATTGAAGTTTTTGAGTCGTGAGTGTATGGGTATATCCTGGAATGTGTAAGGTCGCGGTGCTGGATTAATGAAATACAGAATTATTTGTGCATCCTGAGTTGACTGAGAGGTAGGTCATGATAATCCTAGTTCGAGAAGTATTCCAAAACTTAGGGTAAAGATGGGAACCTTTGGGGGAATTTAGAAAATGAAAAGAACCCAAAAATTAGTGGCCAGTGTTTTGATTCCGCCAGAGCCATTAGGATGATAAAGCCCGCCACAGCGTCACCGCCACAGCGGGACTTCTTCCGCCAAAGTGGGATAGAGAGAGGAAAAACCTAGGAATGTCTTCTTATTAGTCCCTAATGTATATTTTAGGCCCCACATGATGTCCAAATTCACCCCAACCAGCCTAGAAGTTTTCAGAACAGAGGTAGTATATGATAAAAACCTTAAGATTAAGTAAAATCCTACATCAAGCAGCAAAACGAGCATCCATGTGCTTACAAAAATTGAAAGAAGTCAAAAGACAAAAACAAGATTGTTCTAAAATTCAAAAGAAAAAGAAGCAAATAAAAATAATCTCATAACTCCTGCAACCAGGAAGTGTTGGTATTAGAGTCTAACTTCTCCGGGGGCATTAGGTCGGTCCTGGCCTCCCTTAGACTAAAACTAATGTAATCATCTGGATCCGCTATTGGCAACTCCTTCCCAGGGGCGACGCAGGTGAAGATAGTCTTCAGCGCCTTCCAGAGCTGAATCATCATGAGGTCCCTTAATAAATTATTCTTCCATTCCTAGCGCAACTGACGATGGAGCATCTCGACCTCCAAGGCGGTGCTGGGTTGAATTGGAGTGAAGTTAGCATAGGCGCTCCCCATTTTCTTCCAGACCGTCTATAGATCCACCTCGACCCGTGCACCTGAGAGTGGGTCCTTTTCGTCCGTATCTACGGCCGCATTGTTGTTACTAGCCTTGCCAGTCCTCCTTCTCTTGCTCCTAGAAGTAGACCCAGACCTAAACAAAAGGGGGTGAAGGGGGGATTCATAGGCAGTACCTCATCGGCATCGAGAAGTGGCACCCCCGCTCGCTTGCACAAGACAGTGATAAGACCAGGGAGAAAGAACACCTTCTTGATGCCTCTGTAAAACATCTTCCACTCATAGAGAAATTGTGCCCCCACATTCAGCTGAATGATCTGTATGGTGCACGCCACCACCAAGGCCCTAGGAAAGGTCATGTTGGTGTGGTTGCCTGATGATTTGATCCTCCTGAAAAACAAATGGAGCCACATCTTAGCATCAGGTGATCAATCAGTACTAGTGATGTCTTCCGCAATAGCCCAGTAGACCTAATCTCGGCGCGTAGGCTTGAAAAGAGTGTCTCTCAACCACTCCAGATCCATATCCCTCACTCGGTCCTCAAAAGCATGGTTGGGGACTTCCGGTACCTCTAGGGTATCATTAATAGGAGTGGCATTCAGAAAGATGTCAACCCCCCGAATGCATATCGCGGGACTAGGATTGTCCCAGTGGATGGTGGGTATGATAGCGTAGAACTGATGCACCCAATTAGCTTGACAGGGGAAGCCTCACTGAACGGGATCCACCCGAACTCTACCAATCGAGTATAGAGTGTAGTCTCTTTCTTCTCGAACCTGTGCAGCACAAAACCCCTCTCACAATAGAAACTCGTGTTCTAATAGTCATGATGTCTCTCCCGACTAGCGACGTTGGGAAAATTGGATGAAGGGCAAGTGTTCATCGTTTGTCCTACCATTTAGATGCCTGCAATAAGTGAAATATAAGTTAGAATGTGATAGGACCATCAGTATATGATAGAAATTCGAGAAAGAGAAAATTTGGGTATTAAGGGGCAGGCCACTGGCTAGCAAATCCCGCCACATCGGGATGATACAGGCCGCTATAGCGAATGAAGGTTGCCTTGGCGACCTTCATCTAGGACAAACACCAGGCGCAACAATGGCACATTTTCATCCCAAAATCCCCGTTTTGACAGAATTCTAGCAGATCAGGGTATATTAACTATCCTAGAACGTAAATAGGCATTTATTTCAACAAAATAACCTCAAAAGAGTGCTCAAATTCGAGTTCATGTCAAGAATATTCTTCAACTTCCACCACCCTATTTTGCACTAATTCTACAGTGTTTTACAAAATTCTTACGCCCAGGACATTGTGGGAACGTTGGGTACACAAGGCAAGCACCCATGCTACGTTTTTCTAACAAATCAAGAAACCTAGTTCAAATTCGAAAAATACCCTAAATACCATTTCTTAACAATCCAATAATAGCATGCATTTGTTGTTTAAGAAACTAATGAAAGTAAAGAGGATGAGAGACGAGAAATTTACCTTAATTTGACGTTTTAAAGATTTTGTGCTGAGAGAATTTTGGGAGAAAGTTGAGGTAATAGGAAGGAATGGGGAAAATGAAATTTTTCCCTATATTCTGGTTCCCGGTCTCCCATTGTAGAAGCAGATCCCTTTCCATAGTGGCCCCGCCCCAGCGGGAGGGTTCCTGCTCGGACGGATCGATCTGTATAAATTAAAGTGTTTTTGTTTCTTCATATGTTCCCGTATTCTTCACTTAGTTGTCGAGTATAGTAGTTTTATTAAGTCGATGAACTAAAAAGTCACAACTTATCGTGATTTCATGGTGGAACAACTCTTTAATGTAAAGGTATATTCGAGATAGGGTGCGTAATTATTCATGCGCTTTTTGTTCGAGGACAAACGAGGGGTAAATTGATATATATTGTAACGACCCAAACCGTCGTTATTTAAGAAGAACAATAATCTGAGAAAAATTTTGGGCCACTGTCCCGCCACAGCGGGCCTGTTGCCCCTAGGGCGGCGGCGCCAGGGCGGGATAAGTTGGCGCCAGAGCAGGATCATCGAGAGAGAACGTAAATTGCAATAAATCTTATTTTTTCCATCTTCCTAAAATACCTAAATAATGTCGTAAAACACCCTAGAAATCTTAGAAAAGTTTATCTAAGCTTGGAAAGGAAGGGTAAGGAGGTTTCTAGCATGAGGATGGCAATATCTTGCGGATTCCAGGCCGAATTCACCGTCACAAATCTCTGGAATAGGAATCGAAGTCAATAACTCCATGCAACTGCTTGGAGCCAGGGTAGGATATGTTTTATGATTTAGTAGTTTAAATAGTGCTCACTACGTAATATATGTGAATCAATGGTAGGATTTATGCGTAGGACTTCATGAATCAAATGATTTATGAGTTAAACCTAGGAAGGAGCCTTAGACGAGTAATTAGGGCTGAGTATGGTCGAGCTAGGGTTTGCATGAGGTGTATGACGAGGCACTCCTTGTAGGTTATGGTTGTATAACCATGTTTGTGTGATGTATGCATGTTCTTGCTTCATTGTGATACTTGTGTATGTATGAATGTCGCAATATTGATCACACTTGTTGTAAATGAGATAGATGAATGATACATGGATTAAATCATGATGTAAATGTATGATCTTGATGATATACTTGTGATAGTGATTGTGGTGTCTATTTGGGATCGATTCCCACGTTCCGGCATAACTAATTTGGATTGGTTTCAATGTTCCGGCATAACGTCAGTATCGGATTGCCACGTTCTGACATAATATTGGATCAGATTGCCAAGTTTTGGCATAACTTTGGAATCAGATTGCCACGTTCCGGCAAGCTAACTATTGGGTTTGGGTTCCATGAGAGAACCAACTACTTGACATAATTGTGATAATTGAGAATAGTGAAATATGTTGTTGTTCTTCATGTCGATGTTATCCTATATGTTTTATATCTGCATATGATGATATGGTTGTGTTGAATCATATATGTTAACTTGGTGGTTATATGTTGTGATGGATTATGTTTGGTTGTGTTTGAGCAAACTCGTAGAGTGTAGTGGAGAGGTAAAGGGTTCAAGTGAAGAGTAATGGATAGCTAGGGTAGTTCGGATGTTGAAATTACAAAAGGGAAGTAGAGGTAGCGTTGTGAGGAAGTGTGCGTAGGCGGGTTTCACCTTGGGGGAGGAAGATTGGGGTTAGTGGTAAGAAATTTGTGGTGGGGTACTATGTGATCATGATTGAGTAAGATGATGAGAAAATAAGTGTGTATGAAGAGATCAGTTGACGTGTGCATGTGCGAAATGTAGGGTTCATTAAGGTGTTAGTATGTTTAGGTTCTGATCATGAACTAGAAGAGTAAGTAGATGGAAAAGGGGGTTGGTAATCAGAAATTTTGTGTTCTAAGAAAAGGGTAACGGTGGAGAAGCGGGTGGTCAACTTTATGATCTTATTGCTTGATTGTTTATGTTATGAGGTGGGTGTCAGGTTGGCCGATGATGCCTACCAGTACGTGTGTTTTGTACTGAAACTACTCTTTCTATGTCTTTTTGATATAGTCTGGATGCAGGATTGGCAACGTTTCATTAGGTGAAGACAAAGAAAATCTCCAGCAGCTTCTATTATTTCTTCCGCATGGTGGGAGTTGTGTCTTTACTTTATTATCCAGTTGTACTCTTAGTAGCTCTTGTACCTGTTTAAACTAGATCCATGGAAGTTGTTTAAGTTACTTTGCAATTTTAATTAGTAGTGTGTCCAAGGATTTTATGTATAAAATCATAGTGTTATATTGATTTTATTTTTCTTACATTTGCCGCATGTTTTAATTTGATGGGGTATGAGGGTTCTCCTACTTAATTCTTAGAGTGTGTGCCCGCACGATCCGATGAGTTAGGTGGTGACACTTTAAGTCCATCCTCACACGCCTCTTATACGTTTTCTACTTTCTAATCCAATTAAGCTAATACATCCATTAAAAAAAACTAAAAGTAAGGTTATGACCCCCACAAAATTGACACGTGTAAAAGACATTTTTGACATAGTTGGTATATGTTTTGAACCTTTTTCGCAATTAAATTAATGAATAATTGGAATCTATCAGTGAAAAGCAATCTTCTTTGCCCAATATTAATCCATATCACAAAATACTAAAAAAATATTACTTTATATATATTCTTCGTATGATGTATTCATTTGATTCCAATTCTGTAACAATTTATTACGCAATTGTATCCTGCGTCTTTTTCTTTTTCTTTTTTTTTTAATAAATAGCCATGAGGAGGAATGATTATATCTTTTTAATGGCTATTATTTTATATATGATCTAGTTCGTTTTCTTTTTATCTTATTATTTAGATAATTTTTGTGCATCAATATTATTTGATATTAATGGCAAAATTTTATTTACTATATTTAATTTTTCTTTTTCATTGTTAGTATGATGGTGGATTGTCATGTTTCTTTCTTTTATAAAGAATTTATTTCTTTCTTTAAAAAATTTTCTTTATTTTTTTTAAAAAAAATATACTTTATATATATATAATGTATTTTTTTATAAGCATATGTTATTAATCAACATAACATAAGCATGCAAAATATGTATTCTTAACTGATATTTATTTTAGGTAGTAAAATAATATACGGGGAAAAAAGTTTCTCCCCTTCTTTATTTTGTTGTCATATAATGCAAAAAATCTGCTACTAAAATAAACCAAATTGGGCATTAAATTAAAATAAAAAAATAACGAGCTTGAAGTATCGGCTGTGTATTTGATTTTTTGATTTAATTTATATTATATGATTTGGATTTTGTGATTTTAGTTTTGAAAAATTATAATTTAATTCAAAATTCAAAATAAATTTGGTTTGATTTGATTTTTTCTCTTTTCGGCTTGGCTTTTTTTTGGTTGATTATTCAATTATGTTAATAATTAATAATTTAGTCAAAGTATATATACATATATATATATATAGAAATGGGACTTAAGGACGAACATAACATATAAAATTGTACTTTGTGCTGTAAATGTGATCATGTGGAGATCTCTTCAAAGACAATTATAATTTTGGTGCATCCATTATGAAACAGATGTACTTTTGGTAAATGTGTCAAGCTATGTGGGATCTAGCTAGCTTTCACTTTACTTTTACTTTCTGTTCTCCTTAATTGTTTTGATTTCTCCTTTATTCTTATTCTCTCTTAATTACATTCTTATAACAGTTTACATGTAGTAAATATTAATTGGGTTGTATTATATATCTATTTAGCTAGGTTATTGTTCAGAATTACAATCTCATGTATATTTTTTAATTTTCAATTCTTATGAGTCATTTTTCCGGATAATATTTACGTACATGTTTATAATTTTCTCATGCATTATGTTTCTTTGGTGAATTTTGTCCTTGTTTTAAATTAATTAGTGAAAAAATAAATTATCTTAGGAAAAAAATTGAGCTATCAAGATCAATGAAATTTGCAAGTGGATACTACACTCGAAGCGTTTCGTATTTAATGTTGTGCATAGTCCTCATCATCTCAATATTCGTATTACATACAATAATAATCATCATCAAAGGAAGCACAACAAAAATAATTATCGCCCTACTAGGACAAAAAAATGGAGCTTCAAAGTGAAGGTCTAGGAAATGCAAGATTACGATAACAATTGTTTCAGTACCAATAGCAACTGTGACATTTGCTGCTGATGTTATCCTCCTGGTGGATTAGTCCAAGCCGATTGAAAAGCATTATTGGGTAAAAAAAATGCGTTTAAGGTGTTTTTAGTATGTAACACTATGACACTTTTCCTTTCCCTTAGTGTCAATGTTCTTGTTAGTGTTATCCCATTTAAGAGAAGAACAATGATGAAACTAATGGTGTCAACACACAAAGTAATGTGGATTTCAACATTACTTATGGCATCAGCTTTATATAGCTGCAATATGCATGGTCAATATTGCCACAAGGAATAGAGGATAATTGGGTGCTAATTGAAGTTGTGATCATAGGAGAAGGGTGCACTATGGCTGTGTTTCTAAGTCTGAGAATTTTGTTGGTCAGACAATGGAAAAGGAAGAGTGAATGGAGAAAAAATAAAAGAGGATCATAAGAAGATGAAAGAGGGAAGTCCTAAGAGTAATACAAGTACAGTTCAAGAAATGAAAGTTGTGACTTATATTTGTGGTTACGGCAGATTAAGATGGATTCAATGTCTTGGAACTTTTTTGTTTTTGCTGGTTCTTGTGATTTTGGATAGTTTGTGCTCTTTTTTTTTTCTTTTGTGTTAGACTTAGTTTTCAAAGACTTAATTTCATTCTATAAAATTATTTAGACTCCGAAGGAAGTATCATAGACTTGCATACACTAAGAAGATCTTTTATAAAGAGCCGAGAAATGTATGAAGTATCATAGACTTGCAGACACTAAGAAGATCTTTTATAAAGAGCCGAGAAACTTATGAGAAAAGAAGTATGATTTTAAATTATACAATTGTTTCTCAACAATCTCTAATTTTCACACTTGGAATCAAAGTAATGATGGGAGTACATTATTTTTGCTTAGACAGACTGTCAGAGTGGTAGATCCTGAAATTCTTGGATAGAGTGGAATTAAAGCTTATTTTCACACACATGATAAGGTGTTACTAGGTAGAGCTTTGTTAATTTAAGCAAACTTATAGGAAAAAAGAAGGGGATCTTACAATTAGAGCAACCATGCTAAGAACAACATTATAATAAGGAAATTTACATAAATATACTATAAATTAAAAATATTTACCATTTATAGCAATAACATTTTTTTTCACTTGATCACTTTTAATACATTTATAATACACTTATAATACATATTACAATAAGTAATTATTTATTCTCATATAATACAAGTTTTTTTAATGGATAATATATTTATCACACATTTTAATACACTTATAATACAATGTATCAAATTCTTACCAAACAAACATAATATATTTTTTAAAATAGTTATAATACTTATATATTGCATACTTAATTCACTTTTAATACAAATTACAAATTTAATATAGTAGTGCTATAAATTATAATAAATAAAAAGTATTGCTAAAATCCGTAATTATTTATTAAAAGGCACCATCCAAGTAATTTTTTCTTATAATAATCCACATGAACTTTCACATATAGCCACTTAAAATAACTTAACTACTCTCCATAGCTATAGTTTGATAATTACAATTCATAGTTACATGTTCTATGGAGAAGAGAGGCAAGCGAGACTGGGAGAGAAAGGAGAGAGGCGAGAGAGAGGGGAAAAAGAGTGGGAGAAAGGTGAATTATTGTATATGTATATTGGTTAAATAATTGTATATTATACATATATATTTGTATATATGGCAAGAGAGATTAGGAGAGGGAGGAGAGAGGGGAGCGAGACTGAGAGAGGGAGGAGAGAAGCGAGCGATATTGGGAGAGGGAGGAGAAAGACGAGCGAGAGAGGGCATAGAGTGGGAGAGAGAAGAATTATATATGTATATAACTGTATATTATACATATGCATTTGTATATATGGCAAGCGAGATTGGGAGAGGGAGGAGAGAGGTGAATGAGAGAGGGCAGAGAGTGGGAGAAAGGTGAATTGTATATGTATTTAGGTTAAATAATTGTTTATTATACATATGTATTTGTATATTCTGGCAAATTATACAAATACAAACGTGACTAATTATACAAACTCGAAGTCAGCCCACGTAATTAATGTATAATGTTAATCGTGAGTGGTAATTATAGCAAACTATAATTATGATGAGTAATTAAATAGTATAAGTTTGCTTAATCGCGTGATTTTCCCAATTAAATAATCATGTTGGGCCCGTGCTAACGAATCCAGTATATATATATCCCTTATATAGAAGGGAGAGTTGGAGAGGACTAACATAGCATAAGAAAGTTGTACCACAAGGAACTTAAATTGTACTACTATAAGCCAAGAGAGTTGGACCAACTCTGCAATTAGAACTTGTACAAAAAGCAATATATATTGTACAGTAAATTTAACTCAGCATGTATGAATAAATAGGACAGCTGGCCTCACAAACCTATGACACTTGTTGTTTCTCTATCATATATGTATATATATACACACATCTATTCCTTTTCATTGATCTTTGTCCCAACTTGAAGAAAATTTGGTCTATTCTACAAAATGAAAGGGCCCCATCAGAAATTTCCATTGGAACTTTAGCTACCCCAGGTATGCATTTCCTCTTGCCTTCTTTCTTTTCTTCTCATTTTAATTTTTAATTTGCTTTATTCCACCTTAATTCTTTCGATTACTCATATTTAATTTGGTTTTGGTTCACGTTTTGTCAATTTTTCATTTGATGGGTTTGATTTTTATTTATTTTTCAATTTTGGTGTTTGGGTTGTGGTAATGTTGCATGCGTTGGATTTAATCTTGATTGGATTTTGTTATTGTTATCGTTCTCTCCTTCATCTCTATTAACAACTTTGTATTTGGATTATTTTGAAATGTAGTGTTTCTTCCACTGTATTCTTGATGTTTATTTTTTCAGTTTGTTAATTTTTCATATCGGCCTTCGCATGTACTTCGACAAGAAAGTGAAGAAAGGAATTGAAAATTCTGATACTTCGATATTGGAAACATCGAGCTTAATTCCAAATTCTAAGCATTTTAAGGTACATTAAATTTTTTATTTTTCTTTACTTTTAACTAAAATAGTGAGTTGTTAAATTTTTCCTATTTTCATAGCCTGAAAAGTGCAGTATTCTTTCCTCTTCAGTTTATTGAACATTATACACTCCTAAAGTTGTTGCATATAAGGGAAATTCTATGAAAGCTGTTGAGAACATATATGTTATACCTAACTAATTGTACACGTCAGCAGAATTGTTAGTTAGTTAGATGGAATCTTTTAGAGTAGTTAGATATGTAACTATGTATATATACATTTACAATGTGATGTAAATAATATACAGAAATAATTCTGAAAAAAAGAGTTCACATGTTTTCTATTCCCTCTCTACAACTTTCATAATTCTGCTTCTTTCTCCTATTAATGGAGTCTTTCAACATGGTATCAGAACTTAAGGAACTTTCAGGTGTATAGATTTATAAGGTCAACACAATTCTCAATCTCGCTCATTACTTGCTGTGTGGATCTTGGGTGGTGACTTACTTAGTCGATTCTTTTCTGTATCTTGAAGTGTGGATTCCTTTTTCCTTTCTTCTCTGTATCTTGAAGTGTGGGTTCAGCATGACTGGAATAGCAGAGGTTACTGAGAATCAACCAGTTGTAGTACAAACAGTAGATCATAATCATCCCCTGTACATTCATCCATCAGATACTCAAGGTTCATCTCTTATCTCGATTCAACTTGTAGGCTCTGAAAATTATTCTCTATGGAGCAAGTCCTTGAAACTGGTTTTACTTGGAAAGAATAAGCTAGGTTTTCTGGTAGGAACATGTAAAAAGGATAAATATCCTGGAATATGCATGATCTGTGGGAAAGATGTAATGCAATTGTTCTTGGTTGGATCATGAATTCTGTGTCTAAGGACTTAGTTAGCACTGTAATCTATGGGTCAGATGCTCATAGTGTGTGGGAAGATCTGCGTGAAAGGTTTGATAAGATTAATGCCTCTAGAGCCTTTTATCTACACAAAGAGATTGTTACTTTGTGTCAAGGGACTATGTCTGTATCTAGCTATTTCTCTCGGTTAAGAGAGCTATGGGATGAACTTGAGACTCTCATTCCCCCTGCATCTTGTGCTTGCCCTGAGTCTAAACAATTTAGCGAACATTTCCAGCTCCAGAAATTATGGCAGTTCCTAATGGGACTAAACGAGTCTTATGCACATACTAAGTCTCAAGTGTTAATGACAGTTGCGGTGCCAAATGTGAATCAGGCTTATGCAATGATATTGAATGTGGAAAGTCAAAGACTAAATGGTGGTGGCATGGGTTCTTCCTCTAATGACACATTATCAGAAACTGCTCTTATGAGCAATAGAATACAATCTTATGCTGGTAGTAATAGTAGCCACTCAACTGGATCAAGAAGTGGTCAGAGTTTCTCTTCTGGTAATGGTAATAATGGAGGATTTAGGCAGAGATATGTTGATGGAAGATCTGGTCAAAATAATGGAAGATCTCTTGTTTACTGTGATTTTTGTCACATCAGAGGTCATACTAGAGAAGCATGCTACAAACTGCATGGTTATCCCAAGAAGAGAGGTGGAGGACCATCTTCTCAAGATCATAATGCTGCTGCTGATAGTGGAACTCAAAATTCTAATTCTAGTTCATCTGAATCTTCTGGTAACATGAATAATGCTTCAGGTGTACATGGCTAGTCATTGTTCACTCCTGAACAATATTCCCAAATTCTTTAGATGCTTAACAAGGGCAAAGACGTGGATAATGTAGCCAATGTTACTACTACTAGCACATCAGGTACACTCACAGCCTTCATGTCTTCTATGAGTAGTTGTAATTGGATTATTGATACTGGCGCATCAAATCACATGGTTCATCATTTAGATTTATTGACTAAGTGTACAAGTTCTGGTAGTAAAATTCACAACAAAGTTAGCTTACCTACTGGTGGTCAAGCTACAATAAGTCATATTGGTACATCATTAGTTCTCAAGGATAAAGTAGTAGATGATGTTCTGTTTATACCAGAGTTCAAATACAACCTTTTGTCAGTATCACAATTGACAAGCAACTCAACTGTGTTGTGGTGTTTTTCCCTGACTTTTGTGTATTTCAGGATCTCTTCAATGGGAGGGTCCTGGGGATTGGTAAAGAAGCTCAAGGTCTATATCTGCTTACTTCAGACATCAAACAGAGATCAGCTCCTACTGTTGCATGCTCTTCCTCATGTAATAGTCAAAATAGCAATCCTGATAATGCCCATAGTTCTACTAGTTTTACTTCTTCTTTGTCTAAAAGTGTATGTTCTACTGGACTTTGGCATAAGAGACTGGGACATGCCCCTCTGAAAGTTCTTAATAGAATAAAGTGTATTCATAATATCTCTTTGAAAGATTTTAGTTGTACTGTATGTCCACTTGCTAAACAATCAAGGTTACCATTTCCTCATAGTTTGTCTACATCTAAGTCTATGTTTGACATTGTACATGCTGATGTATGGGGTCCTTACAGAGTTCAAAATTATGATGGCAAGAGATATTTCCTAACTTTGGTAGATGATTTATCTAGATACACTTGGATTTGTTTTACTGCACACTAAGGCTGATTCCATTGTTATACTGAAGAATTTTGTGTGTATAATAAAACCTCAGTTTGGGGTAAGCATAAAATGTGTGAGGTTAGATAATGGTTCAGAGTTTATTAATTCTCAAGTTGCTGAAATGTTCAAGGAGTATGGAATATTACAACAAAGTTCTTGTGTTTATTCTCCTCAACAGAATGGTGTTGTTGAGCGAAAACACAGGTCTATTCTTGATATGGCTCGATCATTGAGGTTTCAGGTAGGTGTTCCTTTGAAATTTTGGGGTTTCTGTGTGTTTACAGCAGTGTACATATTGAATAGACTGCCTACTGTTGTTTTACAAGGTTTGTCTCCTTTTGAAAAACTTTATGGTCAACCTCCTACACTTCATCATATGAGAGTGTTTGGATCTCTATGTTATGCTACTAATCCAAGACATCTAGATAAATTTGCTCCTAGAGCTGTTCCTGCTGTACATATGGGATATTCTTCATCTAAAAAAGGATATATCTTGTATAATATGTAAAAGGAACAGCAGGGCTTGGGTTGTTTATGCCAAATAAAAAGGAGTCTAAACTTGTAGCTTTTTGTGATTCTGACTGGGGGGCTTGTGTAGAGACCAGTAAATCAGTTACTGGATACATAATAAAGTTTGGAGATGCTGTGATTTCCTGGAAATCAAAGAAGCAAAGCACTGTATCAAGGAGTTCTGCTGAATCAGAGTTTAGAAGTATGGCCACCACAGTTGCTGAAATAGTATGGTTAAAAGGGTTGTTCAAAGATTTCTGGATAGAAATCAAAATGCCTGTGAAATTATTCTGTGATAGTAAAGCTGCCATTCAAATAGCAGCTCATCCAATTTTTCATGAGAGAACTAAGCACTTTGATATAGACTGTCACCTCGTAAGGGAGAAAATCTTGATTGGATTGATTGAGACACAGCATATAGGGACCAAAGATCAGGAAGAAGATTTACTCACTAAAGGGTTGTGTAAACCTCAACATGAAGCTTTGGTTGGCAAGCTTAGAATGAAAAACATATTTTCCGATTCTCAGCTTGAGGGGGAGTGTTGAGAACATATATGTTATACCTAACTAATTGTACACGTCAGCAGGATTGTTAGTTAGTTAGATGGAATCTTTTAGAGTAGTTAGATATGTAACTATATATATATACATTTACAATGTGATGTAAATAATATACAGAAATAATTCTGAAAAAAAGAGTTCACATGTTTTCTATTCCCTCTCTACAACTTTCATAATTCTGCTTCTTTCTCCTATTAATGGAGTCTTTCAACATGGTATCAGAACTTAAGGAACTTTCAGGTGTATAGATTTATAAGGTCAACACAATTCTCAATCTCGCTCATTACTTGCTGTGTGGATCTTGGGTGGTGACTTACTTAGTCGATTCTTTTCTGTATCTTGAAGTGTGGATTCCTTTTTCCTTTCTTCTCTGTATCTTGAAGTGTGGGTTCAGCATGACTGGAATAGCAGAGGTTACTGAGAATCAACCAGTTGTAGTACAAACAGTAGATCATAATCATCCCCTGTACATTCATCCATCAGATACTCAAGGTTCATCTCTTATCTCGATTCAACTTGTAGGCTCTGAAAATTATTCTCTATGGAGCAAGTCCTTGAAACTGGTTTTACTTGGAAAGAATAAGCTAGGTTTTCTGGTAGGAACATGTAAAAAGGATAAATATCCTGCGCATATGCATGATCTGTGGGAAAGATGTAATGCAATTGTTCTTGGTTGGATCATGAATTCTGTGTCTAAGGACTTAGTTAGCACTGTAATCTATGGGTCAGATGCTCATAGTGTGTGGGAAGATCTGCGTGAAAGGTTTGATAAGATTAATGCCTCTAGAGCCTTTTATCTACACAAAGAGATTGTTACTTTGTGTCAAGGGACTATGTCTGTATCTAGCTATTTCTCTCGGTTAAGAGAGCTATGGGATGAACTTGAGACTCTCATTCCCCCTGCATCTTGTGCTTGCCCTGAGTCTAAACAATTTAGCGAACATTTCCAGCTCCAGAAATTATGGCAGTTCCTAATGGGACTAAACGAGTCTTATGCACATACTAAGTCTCAAGTGTTAATGACAGTTGCGGTGCCAAATGTGAATCAGGCTTATGCAATGATATTGAATGTGGAAAGTCAAAGACTAAATGGTGGTGGCATGGGTTCTTCCTCTAATGACACATTATCAGAAACTGCTCTTATGAGCAATAGAATACAATCTTATGCTGGTAGTAATAGTAGCCACTCAACTGGATCAAGAAGTGGTCAGAGTTTCTCTTCTGGTAATGGTAATAATGGAGGATTTAGGCAGAGATATGTTGATGGAAGATCTGGTCAAAATAATGGAAGATCTCTTGTTTACTGTGATTTTTGTCACATCAGAGGTCATACTAGAGAAGCATGCTACAAACTGCATGGTTATCCCAAGAAGAGAGGTGGAGGACCATCTTCTCAAGATCATAATGCTGCTGCTGATAGTGGAACTCAAAATTCTAATTCTAGTTCATCTGAATCTTCTGGTAACATGAATAATGCTTCAGGTGTACATGGCTAGTCATTGTTCACTCCTGAACAATATTCCCAAATTCTTTAGATGCTTAACAAGGGCAAAGACGTGGATAATGTAGCCAATGTTACTACTACTAGCACATCAGGTACACTCACAGCCTTCATGTCTTCTATGAGTAGTTGTAATTGGATTATTGATACTGGCGCATCAAATCACATGGTTCATCATTTAGATTTATTGACTAAGTGTACAAGTTCTGGTAGTAAAATTCACAACAAAGTTAGCTTACCTACTGGTGGTCAAGCTACAATAAGTCATATTGGTACATCATTAGTTCTCAAGGATAAAGTAGTAGATGATGTTCTGTTTATACCAGAGTTCAAATACAACCTTTTGTCAGTATCACAATTGACAAGCAACTCAACTGTGTTGTGGTGTTTTTCCCTGACTTTTGTGTATTTCAGGATCTCTTCAATGGGAGGGTCCTGGGGATTGGTAAAGAAGCTCAAGGTCTATATCTGCTTACTTCAGACATCAAACAGAGATCAGCTCCTACTGTTGCATGCTCTTCCTCATGTAATAGTCAAAATAGCAATCCTGATAATGCCCATAGTTCTACTAGTTTTACTTCTTCTTTGTCTAAAAGTGTATGTTCTACTGGACTTTGGCATAAGAGACTGGGACATGCCCCTCTGAAAGTTCTTAATAGAATAAAGTGTATTCATAATATCTCTTTGAAAGATTTTAGTTGTACTGTATGTCCACTTGCTAAACAATCAAGGTTACCATTTCCTCATAGTTTGTCTACATCTAAGTCTATGTTTGACATTGTACATGCTGATGTATGGGGTCCTTACAGAGTTCAAAATTATGATGGCAAGAGATATTTCCTAACTTTGGTAGATGATTTATCTAGATACACTTGGATTTGTTTTACTGCACACTAAGGCTGATTCCATTGTTATACTGAAGAATTTTGTGTGTATAATAAAACCTCAGTTTGGGGTAAGCATAAAATGTGTGAGGTTAGATAATGGTTCAGAGTTTATTAATTCTCAAGTTGCTGAAATGTTCAAGGAGTATGGAATATTACAACAAAGTTCTTGTGTTTATTCTCCTCAACAGAATGGTGTTGTTGAGCGAAAACACAGGTCTATTCTTGATATGGCTCGATCATTGAGGTTTCAGGTAGGTGTTCCTTTGAAATTTTGGGGTTTCTGTGTGTTTACAGCAGTGTACATATTGAATAGACTGCCTACTGTTGTTTTACAAGGTTTGTCTCCTTTTGAAAAACTTTATGGTCAACCTCCTACACTTCATCATATGAGAGTGTTTGGATCTCTATGTTATGCTACTAATCCAAGACATCTAGATAAATTTGCTCCTAGAGCTGTTCCTGCTGTACATATGGGATATTCTTCATCTAAAAAAGGATATATCTTGTATAATATGTAAAAGGAACAGCAGGGCTTGGGTTGTTTATGCCAAATAAAAAGGAGTCTAAACTTGTAGCTTTTTGTGATTCTGACTGGGGGGCTTGTGTAGAGACCAGTAAATCAGTTACTGGATACATAATAAAGTTTGGAGATGCTGTGATTTCCTGGAAATCAAAGAAGCAAAGCACTGTATCAAGGAGTTCTGCTGAATCAGAGTTTAGAAGTATGGCCACCACAGTTGCTGAAATAGTATGGTTAAAAGGGTTGTTCAAAGATTTCTGGATAGAAATCAAAATGCCTGTGAAATTATTCTGTGATAGTAAAGCTGCCATTCAAATAGCAGCTCATCCAATTTTTCATGAGAGAACTAAGCACATTGATATAGACTGTCACCTCGTAAGGGAGAAAATCTTGATTGGATTGATTGAGACACAGCATATAGGGACCAAAGATCAGGAAGAAGATTTACTCACTAAAGGGTTGTGTAAACCTCAACATGAAGCTTTGGTTGGCAAGCTTAGAATGAAAAACATATTTTCCGATTCTCAGCTTGAGGGGGAGTGTTGAGAACATATATGTTATACCTAACTAATTGTACACGTCAGCAGGATTGTTAGTTAGTTAGATGGAATCTTTTAGAGTAGTTAGATATGTAACTATATATATATACATTTACAATGTGATGTAAATAATATACAGAAATAATTCTGAAAAAAAGAGTTCACATGTTTTCTATTCCCTCTCTACAACTTTCATAATTCTGCTTCTTTCTCCTATTAATGGAGTCTTTCAACATGGTATCAGAACTTAAGGAACTTTCAGGTGTATAGATTTATAAGGTCAACACAATTCTCAATCTCGCTCATTACTTGCTGTGTGGATCTTGGGTGGTGACTTACTTAGTCGATTCTTTTCTGTATCTTGAAGTGTGGATTCCTTTTTCCTTTCTTCTCTGTATCTTGAAGTGTGGGTTCAGCATGACTGGAATAGCAGAGGTTACTGAGAATCAACCAGTTGTAGTACAAACAGTAGATCATAATCATCCCCTGTACATTCATCCATCAGATACTCAAGGTTCATCTCTTATCTCGATTCAACTTGTAGGCTCTGAAAATTATTCTCTATGGAGTAAGTCCTTGAAACTGGTTTTACTTGGAAAGAATAAGCTAGGTTTTCTGGTAGGAACATGTAAAAAGGATAAATATCCTGCGCATATGCATGATCTGTGGGAAAGATGTAATGCAATTGTTCTTGGTTGGATCATGAATTCTGTGTCTAAGGACTTAGTTAGCACTGTAATCTATGGGTCAGATGCTCATAGTGTGTGGGAAGATCTGCGTGAAAGGTTTGATAAGATTAATGCCTCTAGAGCCTTTTATCTACACAAAGAGATTGTTACTTTGTGTCAAGGGACTATGTCTGTATCTAGCTATTTCTCTCGGTTAAGAGAGCTATGGGATGAACTTGAGACTCTCATTCCCCCTGCATCTTGTGCTTGCCCTGAGTCTAAACAATTTAGCGAACATTTCCAGCTCCAGAAATTATGGCAGTTCCTAATGGGACTAAACGAGTCTTATGCACATACTAAGTCTCAAGTGTTAATGACAGTTGCGGTGCCAAATGTGAATCAGGCTTATGCAATGATATTGAATGTGGAAAGTCAAAGACTAAATGGTGGTGGCATGGGTTCTTCCTCTAATGACACATTATCAGAAACTGCTCTTATGAGCAATAGAATACAATCTTATGCTGGTAGTAATAGTAGCCACTCAACTGGATCAAGAAGTGGTCAGAGTTTCTCTTCTGGTAATGGTAATAATGGAGGATTTAGGCAGAGATATGTTGATGGAAGATCTGGTCAAAATAATGGAAGATCTCTTGTTTACTGTGATTTTTGTCACATCAGAGGTCATACTAGAGAAGCATGCTACAAACTGCATGGTTATCCCAAGAAGAGAGGTGGAGGACCATCTTCTCAAGATCATAATGCTGCTGCTGATAGTGGAACTCAAAATTCTAATTCTAGTTCATCTGAATCTTCTGGTAACATGAATAATGCTTCAGGTGTACATGGCTAGTCATTGTTCACTCCTGAACAATATTCCCAAATTCTTTAGATGCTTAACAAGGGCAAAGACGTGGATAATGTAGCCAATGTTACTACTACTAGCACATCAGGTACACTCACAGCCTTCATGTCTTCTATGAGTAGTTGTAATTGGATTATTGATACTGGCGCATCAAATCACATGGTTCATCATTTAGATTTATTGACTAAGTGTACAAGTTCTGGTAGTAAAATTCACAACAAAGTTAGCTTACCTACTGGTGGTCAAGCTACAATAAGTCATATTGGTACATCATTAGTTCTCAAGGATAAAGTAGTAGATGATGTTCTGTTTATACCAGAGTTCAAATACAACCTTTTGTCAGTATCACAATTGACAAGCAACTCAACTGTGTTGTGGTGTTTTTCCCTGACTTTTGTGTATTTCAGGATCTCTTCAATGGGAGGGTCCTGGGGATTGGTAAAGAAGCTCAAGGTCTATATCTGCTTACTTCAGACATCAAACAGAGATCAGCTCCTACTGTTGCATGCTCTTCCTCATGTAATAGTCAAAATAGCAATCCTGATAATGCCCATAGTTCTACTAGTTTTACTTCTTCTTTGTCTAAAAGTGTATGTTCTACTGGACTTTGGCATAAGAGACTGGGACATGCCCCTCTGAAAGTTCTTAATAGAATAAAGTGTATTCATAATATCTCTTTGAAAGATTTTAGTTGTACTGTATGTCCACTTGCTAAACAATCAAGGTTACCATTTCCTCATAGTTTGTCTACATCTAAGTCTATGTTTGACATTGTACATGCTGATGTATGGGGTCCTTACAGAGTTCAAAATTATGATGGCAAGAGATATTTCCTAACTTTGGTAGATGATTTATCTAGATACACTTGGATTTGTTTTACTGCACACTAAGGCTGATTCCATTGTTATACTGAAGAATTTTGTGTGTATAATAAAACCTCAGTTTGGGGTAAGCATAAAATGTGTGAGGTTAGATAATGGTTCAGAGTTTATTAATTCTCAAGTTGCTGAAATGTTCAAGGAGTATGGAATATTACAACAAAGTTCTTGTGTTTATTCTCCTCAACAGAATGGTGTTGTTGAGCGAAAACACAGGTCTATTCTTGATATGGCTCGATCATTGAGGTTTCAGGTAGGTGTTCCTTTGAAATTTTGGGGTTTCTGTGTGTTTACAGCAGTGTACATATTGAATAGACTGCCTACTGTTGTTTTACAAGGTTTGTCTCCTTTTGAAAAACTTTATGGTCAACCTCCTACACTTCATCATATGAGAGTGTTTGGATCTCTATGTTATGCTACTAATCCAAGACATCTAGATAAATTTGCTCCTAGAGCTGTTCCTGCTGTACATATGGGATATTCTTCATCTAAAAAAGGATATATCTTGTATAATATGTAAAAGGAACAGCAGGGCTTGGGTTGTTTATGCCAAATAAAAAGGAGTCTAAACTTGTAGCTTTTTGTGATTCTGACTGGGGCGCTTGTGTAGAGACCAGTAAATCAGTTACTGGATACATAATAAAGTTTGGAGATGCTGTGATTTCCTGGAAATCAAAGAAGCAAAGCACTGTATCAAGGAGTTCTGCTGAATCAGAGTTTAGAAGTATGGCCACCACAGTTGCTGAAATAGTATGGTTAAAAGGGTTGTTCAAAGATTTCTGGATAGAAATCAAAATGCCTGTGAAATTATTCTGTGATAGTAAAGCTGCCATTCAAATAGCAGCTCATCCAATTTTTCATGAGAGAACTAAGCACTTTGATATAGACTGTCACCTCGTAAGGGAGAAAATCTTGATTGGATTGATTGAGACACAGCATATAGGGACCAAAGATCAGGAAGAAGATTTACTCACTAAAGGGTTGTGTAAACCTCAACATGAAGCTTTGGTTGGCAAGCTTAGAATGAAAAACATATTTTCCGATTCTCAGCTTGAGGGGGAGTGTTGAGAACATATATGTTATACCTAACTAATTGTACACGTCAGCAGGATTGTTAGTTAGTTAGATGGAATCTTTTAGAGTAGTTAGATATGTAACTATATATATATACATTTACAATGTGATGTAAATAATATACAGAAATAATTCTGAAAAAAAGAGTTCACATGTTTTCTATTCCCTCTCTACAACTTTCATAATTCTGCTTCTTGCTCCCGTTAATGGAGTCTTTCAACAAAAGCACACCATATATAGCTCTATAAGCACTTGCGCTCATGACTTTACATTATCAAGTTGTTGGTTTACTTTCCCCGTTGGATATGCAGCTGAATCCTAATGTTCAATGTTAACCGGTAAGCACATAGTATATAGCTCTACAGGCACTTGAGCCCGTACATGCAAGTAAATTTACATTATCAAGTTGTTGATTAGATTTTCCTGTTGGATATGCAGCTGAATCCTAATTGTAACAACCCAAAAAAAAATGAATAGGATCAAGACTTAGGGTGTCAAGATTTAAGGTTGATAAATTAATTTAATTAATTGATAATTATTAATCTGATTAATAAGGGAAAAATCATATTTTATTTATTTATTTTTAGTTAATTAAAATCCTAACTTTTGACTAAATCTTAAATTTAGTCTCCTAATCCTAAACCAACTCTCTCCCTCACGTTTCTCAACTCTCTCACGTTCTCAATCTCTTTCACGTTGGTTCTTCCAAAATAACAACAAAAATCAGAAAATACATCAAGAGTTCTTCACACTTGAAGAACTCACAAGAATTTTTTTAAGTAAAAGACAAAGTAACCAAAACGTCAAGGCTAAGAGAGGTTCATCGAGTAAGGGGTAATTTGAAGTGAATTGATCGTGGTTTGGAGGAGTTTCCGGGCAGCGGCTTCACGCTTGAATAACGTCCAAAGGTATGGGTTTCTCTCATGGAATTCTTTCTCCAAGAGTACTTTCTTTCGAACGCTTCTTAAACTCTTGAAACTAAGGTTGTTCCCCTTCGTATGTCCTTGTCCTTAGCTCCCTAACGAATTTGTAGGATGGGTATGTTGTGCTGCTAGATTTTTGCATGAATGATGTGTTTAAATTAAATACGAATGTGTTTATGTGCGGAAAATATCGATAATGATCATCAAAATATGACCGGAGAAGTTGATGTATAGGCATGTATAGGGCAGTGTTTTAGTCACTGTTTTTGGTTGTATAAGTTGTGTATTTATTGTGTATTTTATGTATGTAATGGGTGTACAATGTGATGTTCATTATGATGAAGGATAGTGAATTGAATAACCCTCTTATAGCTATTTAAACTTATGAAACAAATGCATCTAAAAGTGGTTGGAGACGGACAAAAATTTCCAGATTTTGTCCCCTTCAAAAGTGTCAAATTCTGTGTTTTTAAAATAAAATAATTTAAGTGAGGTCAATGGGAATCGAACCCAAGACCTCACCTGTGAAAGAAACGAAAAGAAAAAAAAAATATATGGGGAGCTGGGGGTTCGAACTCGCGACCAGCTCCCCTCGCGAAAAGAAAAAACATATATGGGGAGCTGGGGGTTCGAACTCGCGACCAGCTCCCCATCGCGAAAAGGAAAGAAAAATTAAAGGGGAGGCGTGGGATTCGAACCCACAACCTCCCAGTGCGCGCGAAGGAAGGAAAACAAAAAAAAATAAAGGGGGCTGTGGGGGTTCGAACCCACCACCTCATAGTCCCCCTTCAGCGAAATTTAACAAAAAAATAAAGGGGGTTGTAGGGGTTCGAACCCACCACCTCACAGTCCCCCTTCAGCGAAATTTAACAAAAAAATAAAGGGGGCTGTGGGGGTTCGAACCCACCACCTCACAGTCCCCCTTCAGCGAAATTTAACAAAAATAAAGGGGGCTGTGGGGGTTCGAACCCACCACCTCACAGTCCCCCTCAGCGAAATTAAGGCAAAAATAAGGGGGGCTGTGGGGGTTCGAACCCACAACCTTCCCATTGCAGTGAACTTTATTTAAATTAAAAATTAAAGAGGTTGTGGGGGCTTGAACCCTCAACCCTTTGATTAATTAAGAGGGAAATTAAAATAGAAAATTTATACTTCAATATAAATGTTGAGATTTAATTTAAAGTCTAATGTTATGAATATGAGAAAATAAAATTTATGAAAAATATAAATGATATCCAAGTGATTCAAGATTTGGGTTTCCTTGTCCAAAATTTTGTATTGATGCATAAGTCATACGTGAGTAAATTATCCAAAAATAATGCCATCTATTTAGATCAAGAGAATTAAGATCGTGGCATATATATAAGATACATAAGTCTTGTACTACCTAATTTTAGGAAAGTAAGAATCACTTAGCGAATTATGAATGAAGCCCATGGCTTGTATGTATAGACACATAAGTCTAACATACGTTCAAAAGTAAGTGAACCTAAGATGTATGTAAAGGAATGACGAACCCTAGAAGGGTTAAGTATGAGGGTAAGATACACTAAAAAGGCAAGTACATTGGCATACGATGAAATGAACATTTACGTAACAAGAGATGAGTAACTATGAAAAGTAAAGGTGCTAATGATGAAGAATATGGTGACAACATGATGTGAGGCTAATGTAAATGATGAGAGCACTCTCAAATGAGTCTAAGTAAACGTTACCAATACGTACTCACCTATGAGAGTGTAAGATAATGAAGAGACCAGTCTCTATGGATACTTTAATGAGAGTATTAAGCTTAACACACTTAATACTAATTATGAGATGAGAAATCATCTAATGAGCTATAATGTCCTCATACTAGAAGTCAGCTTCCACGACGTATGAGTTGAATGTAATGGAACTTTATATTGAGCACCGATAGGCTAGCTGTGAGCGGTGATGCCTTCTTTTGGGAAGGGCGAAGGTTCACGTAACTCTCATGAGATGAGACTGTCTGGCTTGCCTGGTATGGGTCTCCATACACCTCCTAGTCTTTGAACCTATACTGCCAATATAGGGATCTGGCGGGGTTAAATTCCCATGTACGTTAGCATGTTTTGAGTCACTTTGGCCGGTGATTCCACCTCTTTTCGGTGTGGGGGAGACACTGAATTTCATGATGCTCACATGATCTATTTCGGTTAAAGTTAAAGTTCCCAATAAATGAATGAGGCCAGCCTCAAGTGAAGCACATAAAGAAATGAATGATACCAAAGGTGTTAGGATAGGATAATCAAGAGGTGAGCTAGACTTAGGTAATGACATTAGGTTATTCCTGATCATTGCACAGAAAACCCGATGAAAGTCTTAAACTACATCCTAGGTACAGCTGGTGTTCACACTGGCCTACGAATGAAATGCAATAGAGTATGTATGAATGAATGAAGTAGATTTTGTGTTTGCTAATGAAGACTCCCTAGTTGAGGTCCCATATGTTGAGCCCTCACTTTGGAAAGTCTTAACGTTAAGTCCATGATTTCAAGGTCTCATGGCATATGAATGAATGATACGAACGAAGCTATGTGTTATGTGTTATGTGCTATGATATGTGCTATATGAAGATGATAGGTGTTGTGTGCAATACGATATTTAATATGATGCATGTTACTCTCATGGCATGACCTTCCTAATCTCAAATTGGCAAGTCCACTGACTTGACTTCCAAAAATCATGTTGTTAGGAAAGAGCTATTCTTTATCATGCATGTCCGTAGTGTGTGATTGCATGTACCCATACTTAGTACAAGTGTGTACTAACCCCTATACATCTATACTACTTTAGGTGCAGGCACAGGTGGTCGATAGAGTTGCAGGATCATTGTTGCAGCTATCCGGACGTCAGCATTCATCCGGAGTTTGGTAGGTCCTCATGCTTTTGAGGATACTACTGTTTTATATTCCAGCGTAGTTTTAGAGTTGAGCTAGTGGAGCATGTTCCACTAGCGTTTCTTTCCTGCTCTTCATTCAGACTTTGTATTTGGGCCATTTTGGCAATTATAAAATTAAGACTTATGAACTATTTCTTTCAGTTGTTTATCTCTTTAATGTTAGATGGTTGATGATGAACGATTATAAGATTTTAAGAATGTTTGGCAAGCATGTTTAAAGAACAAAAGTTTCAAATTTCCGCTAAAATTAAACTATGTAAAGTAAGTATGACGTAAGTAGGATTGTTTGCGACCTCTGAGAGGTCAACGATGCCGGTCTCGTCTGGGGTCTAGATTCCAGTCGTGACAAAGTTGGTATCAGAGCCGTAGGTTAAATTACAAAAATAATAAGTTCACATCAACCACATTGAGTAGTTTCTAAGTCATGGTAGTGAAGTGCACCACTATCCTGAATTAGAGACTACATGATGCGTAGGAAAATTTCCCTTCTTCTGATCTTATCGTGCTTTTCTGAATGTCTGATTTCTTGATGTTATGAGCGTATCTAACATCAATCTTTGTTGTTTTCAGAGAATGGACCCTAGGAGGGCTATTGGTCAGAGGAGAGGAAGAGCAGCTGCTGAGGGCAACCGAGTTCCACCCCAGGCTCCAGCTGCAGGAGTGGCTGTGCCAGTTAATCCAGCTTGGTTGACTGATGCTGAGGTAAGGGCATCTCTGGCCCAGATGGCATAGGCTATTACTATCAGGCCCAGGCCATGACTGCCCAGGTCAACCGGCAGAATGTTCAGAGCGAGAACCCACCGGTTCGTAGCATGGCTGACAGGCTGAGGGATTTCACGAGGATGAATCCTCCTATTTTCACAGGGTCTAGGACTGCAGAGGATCCCCAGGAGTTTGTGGATGAGGTGCATAAGATCCTGGTCGTTATGGGGGCCACTGATATTGAGAAGGCTGAGCTGGCTTCCTATCAGCTCAAGGATGTTGCACAGACTTGGTACAAGATGTGGCAAGATAGTCGTGTCTTAGGTGGAGTGCCAGTCACATGGGAGCTGTTCAAGACAGCATTTCTGGAGAGATTCTTCCCCAGGGAGATGAGGGAGGCCAAGGTTGAGGAATTCATCAACCTTAAACAAGGCTCTATGACAGTCAGGGAGTATTTCCTAAAGTTTGTTAAGCTGTCAAGGTATGTTATCTTCCCTAGTATTAAATAGCAAGAATGAGGAGAATACTGAACTTTGTTGAAATCATCCAGGTATGCTACTTCCCTGGTTGCTAACAACAGGGATGAGATGAGCAGGTTCCTCACAGGAATCAATGGGGACCTGGAGGAAGAGTGTCGATCTGCGATGCTCCATGATAATATGGATCTTTCCAGGTTGATGGTGCATGTCCAACAGGTAGAGGACAGCCGCAGAAAGAGAGGTGTTCGTGATGCTAGGAGGCCTAGGCCTCAAGATCAGGCAGGACCCAGTCATGGAGGCCACAGGAACAACTTTGGAGTCCGTGAGCAGCCAAGGTTCAAAAAGGGGCAGCAGAGTTCTGGGAATTATAATCCTCAGATGAGTGCTACAACTACAAGAGGCAGACATGAGCCCAAGAAGGGCAATGGAGGTGAGATGCAGCGTCCTAAGAAGAATTGTGCTAAGTGTGGCCGAGCTCACAGTGGAGAGTGCAGACAGGGCACTAATGCCTGCTTCGGTTGTGGTAAGAGTGGACACATGGTCAGAGACTGTCCACAGAACAGAGGTCAGGCTAAAGGTAATGCTCAGCCTAGGCCTAATCCACAGGGTGCAGCAGCAGCCGAGCCTCCTAAGAGGAACAGGTTCTATGCCCTGAAGGGCAGGGAGGAGCAGGAGAAGTCCGCTGATGTGGTCACAGGTTTGCTGCAAGTGTTCTCCACTCCTGTTTATGCTTTACTTGATCCAGGGTCTACACTTTCCTTTGTAACTCCTCTGCTTGCTCTTACTTTTGAGATATTGCCTGAAGTTCTGCATAATCCTATAGTGGTTAGTACACCTTTAGGAGAGAATGTAAGAACTGATAGAGTATACAAGGATTGCCCAATAGTTATGAGTGGTAAAACTATGTGTGCAAACTTGGTTGAGTTACCCATGCATGATTTTGATGTTATTCTTGGCATGGATTGGCTTCACAGTTGTTATGCTTGCTTGGACTGTCGTAGTAGAGTGGTGAGATTTCGCTTTCCTAATGAAGAAGAGTTAGTCTGGGAGGGGTACAATTCGAGTAGTCCTAACCCCTTGATTTCTAACCTTAAGGCCAATAAAATGATGTCCAAGGGGTTATTGTGTCATCTTGTGAGTCTTAATGATTTAGATCATGACATTCCTTCCATAGACTCAGTACCTGTAGTGAAGGAGTTCTTAGATGTGTTTCCTGATGATTTGCTTGGAGTCCCTCCCCTTCGAGAGATTGACTTTGGTATCGATTTAGAACCCGATACTAAACCAATCTCAATTCCTCCTTACAGAATGGCTCCAGCTGAACTCAAAGAGTTGAAGCTGCAGTTAAAATATCTCACTAACAAGGGTTTCATTCAGCCGAGCATATCCCCTTGGGGCGCTCCAGTGTTGTTTGTAAAGAAGAAAGATGGGACCCTTAGAATGTGTATCGATTATCGGCAGCTCAACAAAGTCACTATAAAGAATAAGTATCCACTCCCCAGAATAGATGATTTGTTCAATCAGCTCCAAGGTTCTAGTTTCTTCTCTAAAATTGATCTTCGTTTAGGGTATCACCAGCTTAGGGTTAGGGATGGAGATATCCCAAAGACAGCCTTTCGTACCCGCTATGATCACTATGAGTTTCTAGTCATGTCATTTGGTCTCACGAATGCACCTGCTGCATTTATGGATCTCATGAACAGGGTCTTCCGTGAATACCTTGACTCTTTCGTCATAGTATTCATTGATGACATTCTCATCTACTCTAAGACCAAGGAAGAGCATGAACAACATTTGAGACTAACCTTGCAGGTACTTAGACAGCATCAGTTGTATGCCAAATTCAGCAAATGTGAATTCTCGCTAAGATCAGTGACCTTCCTGGGTCATGTTGTGTCCGATCAGGGCGTGGAGGTGGATCCCAGGAAGATTGAGGCTGTGAAGAACTGGCCAAAGCCTCTTACTCCCACTGACATCCGTAGCTTTTTGGGATTGGCTAGTTACTACCGCAGGTTTGTGGAGGGCTTTTCTTCCATTGCTGCCCCATTGACAGCTTTGACTAAGAAGAAAGCCAAGTTTGAATGGACGGAGACTTGTGAGAAGAGTTTCCAGGAGCTCAAGGACAGACTCACTTCAGCCACGGTGCTTACTTTGCCTAAGTGTGGTGAGAATTACACTATTTATTGTGATGCATCTAGGGTTGGTTTGGGTTGTGTTCTTATGCAGGTAGGTAAGGTGATAGCCTATGCGTCCAGAAAGCTCAAGGTTCATGAGAAGAATTATCCCACTCATGACCTGGAGTTGGCAGCTGTGGTGTTTGCACTGAAGCTGTGGAGGCATTATCTGTATGGAGTGCATGTGGATGTGTTCACAGATCATAAGAGTCTCCAGTACGTGTTCACACAGAGGGAGTTGAATCTACGTCAGCGGAGATGGTTGGAGCTGTTGAAGGATTATGACATGAATGTGCACTACCATCCAGGTAAGGCTAATGTTGTAGCCAATGCTTTGAGCAGGATGAGCATGGGAAGTACAGCCCACGTTGAGGATGAGAAGAAGAAGTTGGTGAAAGATGTACACAGACTGGATAGACTGGGTGTGCGTTTGGTTGACTCCACTAGTGGGGATGTTTCAGTTCATCCTAGTTCTGAATCATCCTTGGTAGTTGAAGTCAAGCAGGGTCAGCATCTAGATCCTGTGTTGATGGAGCTGAAAGACTCAGTGCTGATGAAAATGAATGAGTCTTTCGCTTTGGGAGGTGATGGCATACTTAGGTATCAGGACAGGCTATGTGTGCCAGATGTAGATAATTTGCGGATCAGGATCGTTGCAGAGGCCCATGGTTCCAGATATTCCATACATCCAGGTTCCACCAAGATGTATCATGATCTTAAGCAGATTTATTGGTGGGATGGCATGAGAGGGACATTGCAGAATACGTGGCCAAGTGTCCTAATTATTAGCAGGTTAAGGCAGAGCATCTTAAGCCTGGTTGTCTGACTCAGATTATTGAGGTTTCGACTTGGAAATGGGAGGCCATTAATATGGACTTCGTGGTTGGGCTTCCAAGGACTAGGAGGCAGCATGACTCCATATGGGTTATTGTGGACAGATTGACTAATTCTGCCCACTTTATTCCTGTGAAGTCTACTTACAGAGCTGAGGATTATGCGAGACTCTACATCGATGAGATTGTGAGATGGCATGGGGTTCCCTTGTCTATTATTTCAGACAGAGGAGCTCAGTTTACTTCTCATTTCTGGAGATCTTTCTAGAAGAGCTTGGGCACGCAGGTGAAGCTTAGCACTGCCTTTCACCCTCAGACAGATGGGCAGGCAGAGCGCACCATACAGACATTGGAGGATATATTGAGAGCGTGTGTGATCGACTTCAGAAGTAATTGAGATGACCATCTGCCTTTGATAGAGTTTTCGTATAATAATAGCTATCACTCCAGCATTGGGATGGCACCGTTCGAGGCACTGTATGGTAGGAGGTGTAGATCCCCGGTTGGGTGCTTCGAGGTTGGAGAGTCATTCATTTTAGGTCCGGAGATCATTCATGAGGTTTTAGAGAAGGTCAGAGTGATTAGGGACAGGTTGGCTACTGCCTACAGTCGGCATAAGTCCTATGCTGATAACAGAAAACGGCCCTTAGAGTTTGATGTTGGTGACCAGGTTTACTTAAAAATATCGCCTATGAAAGGGGTAATGAGATTTGGTAGAAAAGGAAAGCTGAGTCCGAGGTATGTTGGGCCATATGAGATCCTACAGCGTGTGGGTGAGGTGGCCTATAAGTTAGCATTGCCTGCAGAGCTAGCTTCTGTTCATCCAGTCTTTCATGTCTCTATGTTGAAGAAGTGCTTAGGTGATCCAACATCAATCTTACCTGTTGAAGGTTTGGGGGTTGGTGAGGACTTGTCTTATGAGGAGGTACCTGTTGAGATCTTAGACAGACAGGTCAAGCGGCTGAGGAACAAGGAAATTGCCACAGTGAAAGTATTGTGGAGAAATCATCTTGTTGAGGGTGCTACGTGGGAGGCTGAAGCCGACATGAGAGCCCGCTACCCTCACCTTTTCAGCTCTTGAGGTTAGCTTCCTACTCTTAAACCTATGTTTCCTTATCTCTCCGTATTTTGTTGCTATTGATTGACTATGTATAGTGATTTTGTTATGATCTGACTGGAATTACGATGTGAAGTGGTAGTGTCATTCGGGGACGAATGTTCCTAAGGGGGGGGGGGTAATGTAACAACCCAAAAAAAATGAATAGGATCAAGACTTAGGGTGTCAAGATTTAAGGTTGATAAATTAATTTAATTAATTGATAATTATTAATCTGATTAATAAGGGAAAAATCATATTTTATTTATTTATATTTAGTTAATTAAAATCCTAACTTTTGACTAAGTCTTAAATTTAGTCTCATAATCCTAAAACAACTCTCTCCCTCACGTTTCTCAACTCTCTCACATTCTCAATCTCTTTCACGTTGTTTCTTCCAAAATAACAACAAAAATCAGAAAATACATCAAGAGTTCTTCACACTTAAAGAACTCACAAGAATTTTTAAGTAAAAGACAAAGTAATCAAAACGTCAAGGCTAAGAGAGGTTCATCGAGTAGGGGGTAATTTGAAGTGAATTGATCGTGGTTTGGAGGAGTTTCCGGGCAGCAGCTTCACGCTTGAATAACGTCCAAAGGTATGGGTTTCTCTCATGGAATTCTTTCTCCAAGAGTACTTTCTTTCGAACGCTTCTTAAACTCTTGAAACTAAGGTTGTTCCCCTTCGTATGTCCTTGTCCTTAGCTCCCTAACGAATTTGTAGGATGGGTATGTTGTGCTGCTAGATTTTTGCATGAATGATGTGTTTAAATTAAATACGAATGTGTTTATGTGCGGAAAATATCGATAATGATCATCAAAATAAGACCGGAGAAGTTGATGTATAGGCATGTATAGGGCAGTGTTTTAGTCACTGTTTTTGGGTGTATAAGTTGTGTATTTATTGTGTATTTTATGTATGTAATGGGTGTACAATGTGATGTTCATTATGATGAAGGATAGTGAATTGAATAACCCTCTTATAGCTATTTAAACTTATGAAAAAAATGCATCTAAAAATGGTTGGAGAAGGACAAAAATTTCCAGATTTTGTACCCTTCAAAAGTGTCAAATTCTGAGTTTTTAAAATAAAATAAATTAAGTGAGGTCAATGGGAATCGAACCCAAGACCTCACCTGTGAAAGAAACGAAAAGAAAAAAATATATGGGGAGCTGGGGGTTCGAACTCGCGACCAGCTCCCCTCGCGAAAAGAAAAAAATATATATGGGGAGCTGGGGCTTCGAACTCGCGACCAGCTCCCCTCGCGAAAAGAAAAAAATATATGGGGAGCTGGGGGTTCGAACTCGCGACCAGCTCCCCATCACGAAAAGGAAAGAAAAATTAAAGGGGAGGCGTGGGATTCGAACCCACAACCTCCCAGTGCGCGCGAAGGAAGGAAAACAAAAAAAAATAAAGGAGGCTGTGGGGGTTCGAACCCACCACCTCACAGTCCCCCTTCAGCGAAATTTAACAAAAAAATAAAGGGGGCTGTGGTGGTTCGAACCCACCACCTCACAGTCCCCCTTCAGCGAAATTTAACAAAAAAATAAAGGGGGCTGTGGGGGTTCGAACCCACCACCTCACAGCCCCCCTTCAGCGAAATTTAACAAAAATAAATGGGGCTGTGGGGGTTCGAACCCACCACCTCACAGTCCCCCTCAACGAAATTAAAGCAAAAATAAGGGGGGCTGTGGGGGTTCGAACCCACAACCTTCCCATTGCAGTGAACTTTATTTAAATTAAAAATTAAAGAGGTTGTGGGGGCTTGAACCCTCAACCCTTTGATTAATTAAGAGGGAAACTAAAATAGAAAATTTATACTTCAATATAAATGTTGAGATTTAATTTAAAGTCTAATGTTATGAATATGAGAAAATAAAATTTATGAAAAATATAAATGATATTCAAGTGAATCAAGATTTGGGTTTCCTTGTCCAAAATTTCGTATTGATGCATAAGTCATACGTGAGTAAATTATCCAAAAATAATGCCATCTATTTAGATCAAGAGTATTAAGATCGTGGCATATATACAAGATACATAAGTCTTGTACTACCTAATTTTAGGAAAGTAAGAATCACTTAGCGAATTATAAATGAATCCCATGGCTTGTACGTATAGACACATAAGTCTAACATACGTTCAAAAGTAAGTGAACCTAAGATGTATGTAAAGGAATGACGAACCCTAGAAGGGTTAAGTATGAGGGTAAGATACACTAAAAAGACAAGTACATTGACATACGATGAAATGAACATTTACGTAACAAGAGATGAGTAACTATGAAAAGTAAAGGTGCTAATGATGAAGAATATGGTGACAACATGATGTGAGGCTAATGTAAATGATGAGAGCACTCTCAAATGAGTCTAAGTAAACGTTACCAATACGTACTCATCTATGAGAGTGTAAGATAATGAAGAGACCAGTCTCTATGGATACTCTAATGAGAGTATTGAGCTTAACACACTTAATACTAATTATGAGATGAGAAATCATCTAATGAGCTATAATGTCCTCATACTAGAAGCCAGCTTCCAAGACGTATGAGTTGAATGTAATGGAACTTTATATTAAGCACCGATAGGCTAGCTGTGAGGGGTGATGCCTTCTTTTGGGAAGGGCGAAGGTTCACGTAACTCTCATGAGATGAGACTGTCCGGCTTGCCGGGTATGGGTCTCCATATATCTCCTAGTCTTTGAACCTATACTTCCAATATAGGGATCTGGCGGGGTTAAATTCCCATGTACGCTAGCATGTTATTGGGTCACTTTGGCCGGTGATTCCACCTCTTTTTGGTGTGGGGGAGACACTGAATTTCATGATGCTCACATGATCTATGTCGGTTAAAGTTAAAGTTCCCAATAAATGAATGAGGCCAGCCTCAAGAAGCACATAAAGAAATGAATGATACCAAAGGTGTTAGGATAGGATAATCAAGAGGTGAGCTAAACTCAGGTAATGATATTAGGTTATTCCTGATCATTGCACAGCAAACTCGATGAAAGTCTTAAACTACATCCTAGGTACAGCTGGTGTTCACACTGGCCTATGAATGAAATGCAATAGAGTACGTATGAATGAATGAAGTAGACTTTGTGTTTGCTAATGAAGACTTCCTAGTTGAGGTCCCATATGTTGGGCCCTCACTTTGGAAAGTCTTAACGTTAAGTCCATGATTCCAAGGTCACATGGCATATGAATGAATGATACGAACGAAGCTATGTGTTATGTATTATGTGCTATGATATGTGTTATATGAAGATGATATGTGTTGTGTGCAATACGATATTTAATATGATGCATGTTACTCTCATGGCATGACCTTCCTAATCTCAAATTGGCAAGTCCACTGACTTGACTTCCAAAAATCATGTTCTTAGGAAAGAGCTATTCTTTCTCATGCATGTCTGTGGTGTGTGATTGCATATACCCATACTTAGTACAAGTGTGTACTAACCCCTATACATCTATACTATTTTAGGTGCAGGTGCAGGTGGTCGATAGAGTTGCAGGATCATTGTTGCAGCTATCCGGACGTCCGCATTCATTCGGAGTTTGGTAGGTCCTCATGCTTTCGAGGATACTACTGTTTTATATTCTAGCGTAGTTTTAGAGTTGAGCTAGTGGAGCATGTTCCACTAGCGTTTCTTTCCTGCTCTTTATTCAGACTTTGTATTTGGGCCATTTTGGCAATTATACAATTAAGACATATGAACTATTTCTTTCAGTTGTTTATCTCTTTAATGTTAGATGGTTGATGATGAACGATTATAAAATTTTAAGAATGTTTGGCAAGCATGTTTAAAGAACAAAAGTTTCAAATTTTCCGCTAAAATTAACCTATGTAAAGTAAGTATGATGTAAGTAGGCTTGTTTGCGACCTCTGAGAGGTATACGACGCCGGTCTCTTCTGGGGTCTAGATTCCAGTCGTGACACTAATATTGAATGCTAACCGGTGCAGATTAACACAAGCGATAATGTACCTATATGATAAGTGAGGTTTTCACCAGTTGTTGCTCTCTCTACTGTCTTTCCCAATTTCATATATGTAATTTTCCTTTGTTTTGGGTAAATTGAGAACCAATACATGTACTTTAATCCCCAATTTGGGTTACTTTTGGATGGTTTCAGTGGCTATATATGAACCCATGTTCTGATGAAGGGACCTTTGATCTTAAAAAATGCAATTCTATACCTTTTCTTTTTGAATGAGGTGAAATGTGTGAAAATGACAAGTAACATGTAGGTCTGTCTATAAAGCAATAAAAACAATAAATAAAAATGGAAGTGATACTGATCAAATTGCATTATCACTTGTTATTCTCTCCAATTTTTCAATCAGAAGTCGAGTTATTACATCAATTCGACATTATTATTCATTTCTGGCGCGACAACTCTCTGTTAGTTCAGTGCATCTACAAGTGATAATGGTAAAATGGGTCAATTTGTTGATCTCCAACCAACTTTACAAGGTTCTTGGAAAGAAATGAAGATCTTTTAAGTGTTTGAGAAGGTAAATGTTATTTTTTAGTGTGTCAAAACAGGGAAGTTATATTTGTTACTTCAGGAATTTCACCGCTTTTTTTTATTTATTTTTGGTGTGTCAAAATAGTTGGATGGCATTAGTAACGTTACGAATTCTTGCAAAATACTTCCAATGTTATGAATTTTTATTTATTTTTCAAGCGATGATTCTGTATGGAGTAATATATGTTTTGTTTTAGGTGATGGAAGAAAAATAGTATCTGGCGTGGCACAACAATTGAAGGAGTCACATACTACTGTTATGTAGCACTACGACATATATTTGGTACTGTTTGATGCATTTCTTATCCTCTTTCAGTTGGTTCTCTCTTTTTTATCAGATGTCTAATTTAATTATTTCTTCAAACCTTGCTTAATTTATATGTTGCCGCATATAGTTGCAATTTTATATGCGAGTAGATTTTTGAAGTCTATTTATGATTTATATATAATATAGCAGCTTATGATGCTACATTTTGATAATATTATCGATCATATCTCGTAGGTTCATAAAAGATATTATTACCAATAACAAATTGTTCGAGTATTAAACTAAAAATATTTTTTAGATGTTAATGGAACTCTTTAACTTCCTTGCAAATCAACTATACAAGGAAATGACAAGGTATTAAGAATGTATCTGGTGCTACTTCAATCAAGTTAGTTTTACTTTTTTTGATAATTATTATTTTTTATGTGTAATATATGAAATATGATGGATAGATTTTATATATATTCTCTTTTTATTTGTAGACATCATGTTATGTGCAACTAGGGTGGCAAATGGTTGGATTGGATCGAATTTGGATGGGTTGAATATGGATTGAGAAAAAATGATTTGGATTACAATCCATCCAAATATAATATGGGTAAATATGAATTTGGTCAAATATGGTTTGGACAAAATGTTTCTAACTTATTTAATAAATTTGTTTTTCAAAAAACAATTACCCCTCCTTATAGGGACCCTCACGCCGACCTTCCACCAACCTACCCCTGAAAAATCTTTATTTTCGGAAAATGAAAAAAATCTATTTTTCTTTTTAAAAAAAAATACCCTCTCCCGGGCCCCCCTGACCCCCCCCCCCCCCCCCCCCCCCGCCGACCCCGACCTTCCGCCAACCCTACCATTAGAATTTTTGTTTTTGAAAAACAAAAAAAAACCCCCTCTCCCAGGAACCCCCCCCTCCCCCCCCCAACCCTTCCACCAACGTACCCCACAAAATTTTTATTTTCGAAAAAAAAAATCTCTTTTTAAAAAATAAATAAAATTTACCCCCTCTCCTGGGCACCCACTGCCCCCCCCCCCCCCCCCGGACCCCGACCATCCACCAACCTACCCCTTAAAAAATTTATTTTCGAAAAACAAAAAAAATTTGTTGCACCCCCACCTTCGACCAACTAACTCCTATTTTTTTTTGTTTTCCAAATATAAAAAAAAACATGTTTCATTTATCACTTATATGGGCTGAATATGGATTCTCTTGTTAACTCATTTTGTCCATATTTGTATGAGCTTAAATAGGTTGAAGACCATATTAACCCATTTAAGAAAATGAAAGAAAATATGAGTGATCCATTTAATTAAATATGGACAAAATAGTTTCATATCACTAATATGGGCTGAAATTGGCACCCCTATGTGCAACCATTTTTTAGTTTAGTCTATATATTGTCATGTCATGGAAGATGAGGAGTCACCAAATCCTTGATAGTTCGCCGTGACTTTGTGTACTCCGCAGAGTTTCAAGTTCTTATGAATTTTAGTCCTTTGTAATTCAAAGACGTTTTGGTACACTTACTAATTAGTACTTTTGGATCCTTGCTTGTTAAAAATTGTACACTTAAAATGATCGACAAATACAATCAAGTTATATCAACAGAACAACATGCAGTTCAAACCATGGAAAAGTATTGATTTTAGATTCTCTGTTTTTCAAGCCTTCAAGTACAATTTCACATACCTTTTCAGGCTTCTAAAATTACATTTTTTTTTGTTTGAAAAAGAATCATTGTCTTTTATTTTGGATGGTGTTGTATTAGTATTTAATAGTTGTTCTTGATTAAAAGTTGCAGTTTTTTAGCATTGGATATAAAATTTTAAAATACTTCACTTTTAGATTTGACTTCTATGAGTTATCTAAATTTCTTTTGTTATTTTGTATTATCTTAATTGCATCCTTCTGATATGGCAGTGACAAGCATTTTATGTGATTATGCATGTGGAATAGACTTTGTTTTAAAAATGTTGTTCATCTTTTCATTTATTAAATTGAAAATCTTTAAGTTAAGAATAGTGAATTTAAATTGGAAGGATAAAAATATAGCGTGAATTTAAATTGGAAGGATAAAAATATAGCTATAACATGTAAGAGGTGAAAACAAACATAACCTACTTTATACTAAACTACCAATGTTATAGGCAAGGATAATGCTAAAGTGGGTCTGACAAATCACATACTTCGTCCCTCTACATCATCATGTGTACTTTAGTTTAACTTAGGTTCATTTTCATTTATTAGATTTAGAAGCTACAATGTCTAAGTGCACTAATTTAGATAGCATCTTTCCGGGGCTTAATTAGTAATACAAATCGCATACTAAATAAAGTACAAGATATTTAGGAGGACAAGAAAAAAAAAATCTATTCAAAATATCTTAAGATTGCTTTCTGTTAAAGGGTAGACAAAGAGGAAAATAATGTGCTTGAGACAACACATGTAGTTTTATATTCCCTTTCCTTTTGTTAAGATAAACAAAGTCTATAGATAAATTTCTTAAATCCACATATCATTTTACTTAATAACAAAAGAAAAAAGAATTTGTTACCTAAATAGAATCGACATTCTGGTTCACTTTTATCCAAATTTTGCTAAGAGATGAACTTGAGCAAATATGTACCTTTATAAAGTGTTTGTACTTTAGATAACAACATTCTTAACAAGTCAATAACTATTTAACTTTCTTTTGTTTTTACCATTTTGATATAAATATGCAGTTTCGCAAATTATGAAAATTGATAGACTTAACAGGTGGTGTGTATTTTTTTCAATAATTTGCAGGAACAACAAACAGTAATGTGTGGGTAAGCAAGTAGATAATGTACAAGGAGTTGCAAGAGTTAGAGGTCTGAATGATCGACTGTGCAATCAAGAATCATTAGGTCGTTGATGTTCTCCATGACAGATGGGATAGTCCAAAGATTGTGACACTACTAGAATTTCAATGATAGGTTGCAAATGCACAATGTTTCTAATATATTTGAGCATTCTTCGTTTCTTTTTTACTTTTTGATTATTTTGTTTGGGTGCAAGTTGTTTAAGTTGTGTCTTATGTCTTCTACTTTATCGATGATTTGGTAGAGTTCGCTTCTTTCTTAATTTTTGATTATTTTGTTTGGGTGCAAGTTGTTGAGTTGTGTTTAAACTTTATGTATTATGTGGTTGGGTGTAGTTGCAGATTCTTGAGTGAATAGACTCTGTTTCTATACTTGAGCATCCCTTTCACTAATACGCCCACACAACTTGAATAAATCATTCCTTGAAATTTTTGGTTTGTGATTTTTATAGTTGAATAATTTCAGCAATACTTTATTTTTACGGAGAATAGAGCTACTATGTTGGGCCCGTGCCAGTGCTAAGCACGGGCCATTCCCCTCTAGTTATATATATAAACACACACACAATGAGAAGTATATTGAATTTCTAAAATGTACTTTTCAATATAAATCACAAGTTAAACTTAAAACACAACACTTAAAAGTATATACTACAGATGTCCAGACATAAATATAAAGAGCAAATTTTATAATTGACATATATAAGACTAATTATTATTAGTTATGACATTATTCTTTGTTTTTCATGTTTTAACATTAAACAATTACGGACTATAACATTTGTTAAAAAAAAGTTTTAAAAAATCAAAATATAAATTGACACATATTAATACTGGTAATGATAATTAAAATTGGCATAAAATCAAGAGAGTCATAACAAAAAAATATATTTGTTTTCATTATTTACTCAAAACAGTTAGGGACCTTTTCTTTCACTTGCTATTAATTATCTATCAAAACATATTTCGCTTTTTAATGTCTTTTTCTCTATCATCGCTAAAAAAGTAGTTGTCATTGTCTTCTCTCACGATAATTTTTATTTCATTTTCGTTTTATACTGTGATAGAAGGTTTTTTATCAATATTAATAAAGTATGGTAATAGATAAGATTGTTTATATAAGTATACCAATTTCATATTAAAAGTAAACACTGGTACATACCATATTTATACAAAAAAAAATCAATTTCAAAACAATTGTAACTAAAAATTGTGTTCCGTTATATAAATAGTATGTGAAATGCACACAAGTTTTTTGTCAATATTTATATCAATTTCATACCAAAAGCAAACACTTATTCATATCAAACTCATACAAAAACAATATCAATTTTAAAACAATTGTAACTGGTAATTACTTTTTGTCATATAAATCAAAAGTGATAACTCCAAGTTAAATCTAAATTTAAATATTATATATATTAATTTTTTTTCTAAATTCAAAATCAAACCGAAAAATTAAATAAAGTAAACTATTAATTGAAACTCAAATATAAAATCAATCCAAATTAGAATTTATTTCGATTTAATTTAATTATTCAATTTAACCCAAACAATCCACGCCCCTAGTCAAACAGTGCTAATTAATAGGGAAAACTAAATCTTCTCCATCAACATTTTTTTCTATTAGCTAGAAGATTTTTCCAAGAATTATATATATTGCACCATTTGGGAAGTCTATTGTACCCTTTTCTTCATCTAATGCAAGTTTCAATTTATATTATTTCTGATAAAAAGTATTAATCACGTTCAAAATTTTGGATATCAATAATTTTTTTATTCATGATAAGATCTCAAATTATTTTTAAATATTTACTAGTATACATATCCATGCGTTACGCAAAAATTAAAGAGTTCTCTCATCTACACATAAATAAAAATAGAAAAAACTCTCAAAAAAAATGAGTGGATGTATTTTATAATGAACAACACTACAATGGATAGAACTTACCTGCACCGGGTGTTTACACCAAGTCAATACATGCATGACATGTGTTTAAATTTACAGTTTATTTTACTAAATCATAATTAATTTACATGTGTTTTACTTCTTTAAATCATTTAAAATTACATTGGCTTGGTGTAAACACCTGATGCGGGTAAATCTAACAAAACAAACTAAAAGACTTAATCTTTGAGATTTAGGGTGTGTTTGGTCATCTTTGGTTGGGTTAAATATTTTGAAATTTTTTTTCAAATCAACTCATTTTCCTCAAATTTAAGGAAAATGACTTACCTTCAAAAATTAAGGATAACATTTTTTAAAACTCTCTTCCAACTTCAAATTACAATTTTTTTGGTTGAAAAATCAATTTATTTTATCTCACCCTCAAACCAGCCCCCCATCCCACCCCCAAAAAAATTTAAAGCTTGTTTTTAAAAATTATTTTCAACTTCAAATTTTTTACCCACCCTCACACCTACCCCCAACCCCCTACCACCACCACCACCCTCCCCCCAAAAAATATTAAAAGTTGTTTTTAAAAGATATTTCTAATTTTCATTTATATTTTACCCACAACCCCCCCCCCCTCCGCCTCACCCCCAAAAATATAATTAAGTTTGTTTTTTTCTAAAATATCTTCAACTTCAAAATTTCATTTTTTTTACCCCTACCCTCGAACTTGTTTTTTTAAAAATATTTTCAACTTCAAAATTTCATTTTTCCAATCCTATCCTCGACCCACCACCCACCCACCCCAAAAACAATTTATGTTTGTTTTGATTAAATATTCAAATTATTATTTTTTGTCCCCACTAACCCCCCCCCCCCCCCTCCCAAAAAAAAAAAATCTCGAAAAAAAATTTTAAGTTTGTTTTTAAAAAATATTTTACAACTTCAAAAATTATTTTCTACTCTAGTAAAAATAAAAGATATTTCTCAAAAACATTTTTCATTCATACACCAAACACAAAATCTTTTTCGGAAAATATTATCTACTCACCAACCAAACATAAGAAAATAAGTTAAAAATCTACTTGTTTTCTTGAAAAACATTTTTCTTCATACCAAACTACCCTTAGTAGAGAGACTTCACAGAATTCAAATATAACATTCCATTAAAATCCAATACAATAAATATTTTTTAGTGAACTACAGATATTATCTTACACTATTTTTTAAGATTTAATAAAATTTATTCGAGTCCTCTGTTATTTGATATAATTACGCATACAAACAATTCAATCAAATTTGAAAGGACAATAAAAGTTATAATTTCAACATTTGATGAATAATTGTTGAAGTATTTTTTTTCATTTGACAAAATATATTGCCACTCATGTAATATATGAAAAAAAAAAAAAAAAGATGGGGCATACCCAAATATGAGTATTTCAGATTTTTATATAAAAAGAAATTAGAAGATAACAAATTTGATTATTTAAATATGGTAACCAATACAAATGTATAATTTTTTAAAACATGTTTGTCATAATAAGAAATTGAAAAGGCAATTGAGCCTCTAATCAAAATACAATGCAACAAACACTCATTATACATGTCTTATGTGTTGTCTACTATGATACACTATTAAGAACTAAATGAAGGTTCTTCAAGAGTAAAAGCTTAAAAAAATAAGCATAAAATAAAATTGAAACAATGGATAAGTCCAATTTTTTCGGAAAAAACGTCACATATGTTGTATCACAATTAATGAATAATAATAGATATTTTTATCGAAAAAGCTTTCTGAACAAATTAAAAAAAACGTTTCATCACCAATAGATTAACATTTTCTTTACATTTTAATGTGGTAAGGTTTCTTGCATATGAACATTGAAATATAAGAAAATTTTAAAAAATAATAATAAAAGAACAAAACTAAATCTATATATGCGTATAAGCAATTATCTGGATATCGTCAAAAATATTGTTCATAAAAAGTTTGTATAAATCAAAACTAAAAAGAAGAAATATATTTCATGCCCATAAGATTTGCAATCCAAAAATTCAATGAATTTTCTATCATAAATTAAGATCACAACAGTTTATAATTAGTCATATAAATGAAAATTTGAGAAAAAGTAAAGAAAAATTATGATTCGTTCCATTTAATTTTGAACTAATTTACAAACCCATTCATCTGAATTATTGTTCCTTTCTAAATTCTTTGGCATAAAGATACTAAAAGAATCAAACATAAAAGAGATAAATAAAATAGAAAACAAACATAAAGGAGATAAATAAATCATGAAGCAAACACAATGCGAACACTTGAAATGAACAATTACGATACTGATCAAATTTTAAATCTGTATCGTCATCAATAAAATTCAAAAACTTCAATTATTTAGGATGTAGATTTGGTTAAGTACAATTTAAAATTTTAAAAATAGAGTGAAAAAGGAAATGAGAACTTGTATTTAGTTGCTACAAATAAGAAAATTTTGTTTTAAAATTATAAAGTTATAAAATATTGTATTATAGTGAATGTCTATCATGTGGAGTTCTTTTACGATACGGTTAGGAATCCTACTTGAGGATCAAATTAGATTTTTCCAATAAATAAAGAGGCCCTCTTCATTGTAAAATCATCACTCAAGAGAAATAATAAGTCTTCTCTTTTCTCTACTTTCTTCTTCTTATTCTATAGTTTCATAACATGTTATCAGCACGAGACTCTACCGTCTCAAAAAGTGAAGGTTAAGTTTGAAGAATTGATAAGATATTATTTATTCTTTTGCTTTTAATTTTTATGGTGAATCTTACAAAATTAGAGCTCATTGCTTTCCATAGTTCGGGCAAGAACTACCTTTCATGGGTGTTAGATGCTGAAATCCACCTTGATACAATGGGTCTTGGAGTCACCATAAAAGAAGAAAATAAGGCTGCTCGAATATAGCTAGTGAATCTAGCTACAACAGTTCGTCAATGGCAATTGAACTTAGCAGAAAGTACTCTTTGGAAAATTTTGTTTATATTGATCTAATCTCTTTTCTACACCTCATACATCATATATATATTAAGAAAAATAACTGCCTAATCTTGACAGCTGTATTCAACAAACTTTGACAGCTGTACTCATAACTACTAAGCTAACAACCATTATTCTAATCTCCTAACTAATTAATCATCTAGATGACACTAACTCCAATACTCCCCCTCAAGCTGGAGGGTGTAAGATGTTGAGCACTCCTAGCTTGCCCATTAGATAGTAATGTTGTGCCTTGCTTAAACCTTTTGTCAATAAGTCTGCTTGCTGTTCTTCAGTTCTCACAAAGACTGTTCTAATGAGTCCTTCTTTAATCTTGTCTCTAATAAAATGGCAATCAATTTCAATATGTTTGGTTCGTTCATGAAAAATGGGGTTTGAAGCAATCTGTATTGCTGCCTTACTGTCACTCATAACAGTTACTGGATGTGTTACTTTCACCCCTATCTCTGAAAACAAACCTATCAACCACGTAATCTCAGCTACTGCGGCTGCCATATTCCGGTATTCTGCCTCTGCAGAGCTTCTTGACACTGTTTGCTGTTTTTTTTTTATTTCCAAGATACAAGTGAGCTTCCAAATTTGATCAAATACCCTGTTACTGATCGTCTGGTGTTTGGACATGCTGCCCAGCCTGAGTCACACCAACATGTGAGCTCTTGACTAGGAGATGAACTCATGAGAATGCCCTGCCCAGGTGCAAGTTTCAAGTACTTCACCACTCTTACAGCTGAATCCCAATGAGATTGTTTTGGTGCTTGCATGAATTGACTCAAAGTCTGAACAGTATAACTGATATCAGGTCTAGTTATGGTCACATATAATAGCTTTCCCATCAATCTTTGATAGGCACTAACATCACCTTGACTTCTTGTTTCCTTATCAAACTGTGTTGTAGTTAATCTGACATTAGTTTCCAATGGAGTTGGTGAAGGTTTTGCTCCACTTAGTCCTAATTCAGAAATTAATTCTAGCACATACTTCCTTTGGTTCAACAATATTCCACAGTCAGATCTCAACACTTCGATTCCAAAAAAATATTTGAGATTTCCTAAGTCCTTGACTTTGAACTGCTTATGTAAATCCTCTTTTGCTTGACCTATCAGATTTTTGCAACTACCAGTGATTAATAAATCATCCACATATATCAAAATAATCACAGTGTGACCATTTTCTTTCTTTGTGAACAATGAATAATCATAATTGCTTTGTATGAATCCAACCTTCAATAATGCATCAGTTAATTTGATATTCCACTGTCTAGAGGCTTGTTTCAATCCATACAGTGACTTCAATAACCTGCATACCTTGGTCTCCCCCTGACTTCTGAATCCTTCAGGCATCTCCATGTATACCTCTTCATATAAATCTCCTTGAAGAAATGCATTATAAACATCCATTTGAAATAGGTCCCATCCTTTGGATGCAGCAAGTGCAATGACAGATCTTATTGTGACCATCTTGGCTACCGGTGATAATGTCTCATGATAATCAAGGCCTTCCTTTTGGCTATATCCTTTAGCAACTAATCTAGCCTTAAACCTCTCCACTTCACCATTAGCTTGATATTTGATTTTGTAGATCCATTTTGATCCTACTGCATTCCTTCCTGAAGGCAACTCAACCACATCCCATGTCTTGTTATCTTCTAATGCTTTAATCTCCAACTTCATAGCATCAACCCACCTAGGATCCCTGGCAGCTTCTCTAAAACTGGATGGTTTAACCAAATTAGAGAATTTGGAGACATAGCATTTATACTTGGCAGAAGTGTTATCATAGGTCAGATAGTCAGATAAAGGATACAAGCTAGCATTACAGCTTGGTTTGGTCTTTCCTACATAATCTTTCATCCAAATAGGCTGCTTGGAAGGTCTTTCTGATCTTCTTCTGTTTTCCTGTTCAATAGGATGAGTACTCACAATTGGAGAAACAACACTTTCATCTGCTTCACATGCATTCTCAACAACTTCTTGTGCAGGTGATTCTGCAAATACTTGAGTACCATGATCTATGGAAATATCAGGAGCCTCTGAAGGTGAGGAAGTCTCAGATGAATTCCCATTGGAAGTTATCACTTCATTTTCTGAAAAAATAGGCATGTCACCTGAAACTGACCAAGATGACTGAGAATGGAAAGGAAATATTGTTTCTTTAAACACTACATCTCTGCTAACAATGATGTTTTTAGAGTTTAGATCCACTAGAATGTAACCCTTTTGCACCTCCGAGAAACCAAGAAGAGCAGCTGGTTTTGCCCTTGTCACAAATTTGTCCCCTTTCACTAGATTTGTATAGTAGCATAGACATCCCAACACTTTCAAATGTGTAATGGTTGGCTTCTTGCCATGAACCAATTCATAAGGTGTGAGCCCTCCTATAGCAGTAGAAGGTAACCTATTCATAAGATAAACTGCAGCGTTGATGCACATCCCCCAATATCTGAGTGGAATGTTGGCTTGAAACTTCAAAGCCCTGGCAATATTAAGAATTTGTCTGTGCTTTCTCTCTACTGTTCCATTCTGTTGTGGGGTATAACGGCAACTACTTTGATGAATAATACCCAAAGAAAGTAACAATTCATTGCATTTAGTGTTGAAGAACTCAGTTCCATTATCAGACCTCAATACTTTTATCATTTTTCCAAACTGATTCCTTATCATAGCTAGAAATTGTTTTAGTACAACAACAACTTCAGATTTTAATTGCAGCATGTACACTCAAGTAAATCTAGTATGATCATCCACAATAGTCAAGAAGTAATATTTCTTATCATAAGTGGGAACCTTATAGGGACCCCATAGATCCAAGTGTACAAGTTTCAGAAATGAATCAGATCTAGAATTGCTAATAGGAAATTGTAATCTAGTTTGTTTTGCCAAAGGACATATGTGACAATTTTTTTTTTACAGGAATGTTAGCACATTTATTTAGTTCAGGAATTTGTTTCATGACTTGTTGTGAAGGATGTCCCAACCTCATATGCCATAGATTGTGTTCCTTGGAGTTACTGATGGTATGAGCTCCTGCAAACTTACTTCCACCAGAGTCTCCATCCATCATATACAATCCATTTTTCTCTCTACCAATCCCCTTCACCCTGCCACTGTAGAGGTCCTGAAAGACACAGAAATCAGGATAAAAAGTGATAAAACAGGACAACTCTCTGGTCACTTTAGCCACTGATAACAGGTTGCATCTAAATTCAGGAACATATAATACTCCCTTAACAGTTTCATTATCAAATAATCTAGCATTACCAGTGTGAGTAATGGTATTCATATATCCTGTAGGTAACTGAACTTTCTCCCTTCTAGATGCATCTATATGAACACTATGTTGCAAGGATTTCAAGTTTGTATTAATGTGATGTGTTGCCCCGGAATCAATAATCCACTCATGATGTGGTAATTGAGACATTAGACAAGTTGCAATACCAGCCATACCTTTCATGTTACCTTGAGGCTCTCCTTCTGATTCTTTGTTCAGCAAACTTAAGATCCATCTGAGTTGCTAGAATTTCCATTACCTTGTGATCTTCTTGACTGAAATCCGGGTGGATAGCCAACAATCTTGTAGCAATTTTCTTTTGTGTGTCCCTTCATTCCACAATGTTCACACTGCTTGCCTTTGAATCCTCTGCCATATCCAATTTGCATCGCCTTAGGCTCAATTTTTTCATCTTGTTTGGCTGTCATACTTGCCAAATTAATTTCACAAGTTTTCGCTGCCAGATTAGATGCAGCAACCTGTTGAGTTTCATCTTGTATAATCATAGCATAAGCCTGTCCAAGTGTAGGAGCAGTGGATTTCATGAGAATTTGTCTTCTCGCTTGGTCATATGACTCATTGAGTCCACTGAGAAAGTGAAGCAACCTCTGTTGACTAAGGTGCTCGATATAGTCCTTAGATTTCTCACATCCGCAATTAGGAGATGGCACTAGCACATCATATTCATGCCACAATTCCTTCAATTTTGAAAAATACATAGACACAGAGTTAGTACCTTGCATCAATGTCGTAATTTCCTCGTGCAATTGCCAGATCCGTACTCGATTGACTTTGTCAAAACTCTCCTTCAGATCTTCCCAAACAAGATATGCGTTTGAGGCATATACAATTCCTGTAAGCAGATCTTCAGAAACTGTGTTCATGATCCATGAAAGTACGATCGCGTTACATGTTTCCCATTGCTCATGCAACGCTGCTGCGTAGGATTCCTTTGTACACGTACCAGTCACAAATCCAAGCTTCCTTTTTCCAAGTAAAGCAATCCGCATTGCTCGACTCCATAGACCATAATTCTCAGAACCAGTAAGCTTCACTTGAACTAAAATTGATCCTGGTGCGTCTGATGGACCTAGATGAAGAGGGTGATTGGAATCGATTTTCTCAACTTGATCGCCTGCCATTGTAGGCTCTGATACCATGCTCGAATATAGCTAGTGAATCTAGCTACAACAGTTCGTCAATGGCAATTGAACTTAGCAGAAAGTACTCTTTGGAAAATTTTGTTTATATTGATCTAATCTCTTTTCTACACCTCATACATCATATATATATTAAGAAAAATAACTGCCTAATCTTGACAGCTGTATTCAACAAACTTTGACAGCTGTACTCATAACTACTAAGCTAACAACCATTATTCTAATCTCCTAACTAATTAATCATCTAGATGACACTAACTCCAATAAAGGCATCAAAGCAGAACAATGTGTGGGCAATGATATTCTTGTGTCACCATCTTGGTGAGATTCTAAAAATCAAATATCTCACAGTTAAGGATCCACTTGTTTTGTGAAAAAGCCTAAAGAAAGATATGATCACTTGAAGATGGTCATACATCCAAAGGCACAATATGATTGGATGCATCTAAGGCTACAAGACTTTAAGTCTATACATGAGTATAATTCTGACATGTTCAGCATCACTTTTCAGTTGAAATTATGTGAAGAAACGGTTAGTGAGATTGATATGATGAAAAAGACATAAGGTTTCAAAAAGTATTCTGAACTAATTTCTCATCTTCTTGTGGCTTAGAAAAATAATGATTTATTAATGAAAAATCATGAGAATCGACCTAATGGATCTAAACCACTTCCTAAAGTAAATGAGGTGTACGCCCACCATGCTAGGTGTGAAAAAGGTTGCGACCCTAATTGTGGTTGTGGACGTGGACGTGGACATGATCGTGATTATGATCAAGAACGTAATTCTTTTTCTGGTGTTAATCATTCATCAAATAAAAATCACAATCAAAAGGAAAAAAGAAATGATGAAAAACGTAAAGCAACTAGGGAAGGTTATTTTCGATGTGGTGGAAAAGGTCATTATGCACGTGATTGTCGTACTCTCAAACACTTGGTTGAGCTTTACCAAGAATCACTAAAGAAGAAAGGGAAAAATCCTGAAGCAAATTTTGTCTCTAAAAATCAAGTTGATATCACGCACTTGGATGTAGCAGATTTCTTCGCACATCTTAAAGGAAAGATAGATACTTAATTGGTGATGGATCTGTGAACATGGAAGAGTGATTTTTTTATGGTAGTAGTTATTATTAAATTTCATGTAATCATAGTTGTTTACATGATTATTAGTATTTTAAATTAGTTTAGTCATATTTTTGTAGTTCATTAATTTGTTCCATCTTAATTAGATAATATATATTTTTCATTGATTTATTTATATGATTCTAATGTGATAGTGTTAGTCAAATACTAAATTTTATCATGTGTTTGTATTATATTAGGTCTTTAACTTGATCTAATGCTAAAAACATGCAATTTGTTTAACTAGGATGAAAAAATGATTTTTATTTTATTTTTTTCTAAGGACTTGTTATTGACGTAGAGGAAGCAATAAATTAAGGCTCAACTACTAATATTTAATTATTAATTTATTACATTGATAATTATTAAATATATTGTAGCCTGACAACACTAATATTTACTATATGTTTATTTTGTGTAAGAAATATCATGTGAAGATATGGATAATTCTAAAAATATATTATCAAAATATGAAGATATTTTCTTGAATGATTCTGGCACAACACTTACGATATTCAAAAATAAGAAATATTCCTCTCATTTAAGTATGAGCAAAATAAATGTTACTACAATTTTTGATAGTACTAATATGATTGAGAGCTTTGGAAGAGTCGTTGAAATTTTGCCTAAGGGAAGTAAAGTCATCATAAATAATGCTAGTTTTCTCCCAAATCTCAGATAGATTTGTTGAGTTTTAAAGATATCCGTGAAAAGGGTTATCATATACAATTAATGGATGAAATAAATTTTGAATATCTTGGTATCACCAAGAATATTTCTTGTAGATATGTGTTATAGAAAAGTTATCTGCTTTATCTACTGGCATGTATTGGACAAAAATTAGTGCAATTAAGACAAATTTTATGATAAATAAGAAGTTTACTGATTCCAATACTTTTGTGAGACAAATTATAGAAAATTCAAATGGACATCTATTAAATGACCTAAAAATTCTTTTAAATGGTGAACTTTCTTGTACTGCTTATTATCAAGGCAAGTTAATTGTGAGACCATCACCAACGAAAGTTAAGATTGAGTCCCCTGCGTTCTTGGAACGTATACATGGGGATATTTATGGACCTATTCACCAACCTAGTGGGTCTTTTAGATGCTTTATGGTTCTAATAGATGTTTCTTCTAGATGGTCTCGTGTGTGTCTATTATCATCTCGTAACTTTGCATTTACAAAATTACTGGCACAAATAATAAGATTCATGGCACACTTTCATAATAATCAAATCTTTCTGATAATTTTGCAGAGTTTTCATCCCAATTATTTAATGATTATTGTCTATCAATTGGGATAAAAGTTGAAACACCCTGTTGCTCATGTTCATACATAGAATGATTTTGCTGAATCATTAATTAAACGTCTACAGTTAATAGCAAAACAGTTGCTTATAAAAATTAGGTTGCCCACTTCTATGTGGAGACATGCACCTTTGCATGCTGCAACACTTATTCGTTTCAGACCAACAAATTATCATAAACTTTCTCCATTGCAATTGGTTATGAGTCAAGAACCTAATATATTTCATCTAATAAGTTTTGAATGTGTTGTACATGAGTCTGTGGCACCAACAAACCGCACTAAGATGTGGCTACAAAAAAGGTTAGGAATATATATTGGGTTTGAATCACCCACCATTATCTGCAATCAAGAACCATTTGAACGGAGACATATTTACTGCTCGATTTGCAGATTATCAGTTTGATGAGACAGTTTTTCTAAAATTAGGGGGAGAAAATATTTAAATAAAATGAAAAATTTTGTGAAACATTTTATCATTGTCTCATCTTGATCCATATTTTTCTAAAGATTATTCATCTGTAGAAAATTGCAAATCAAATGCCAAACACATTAACAAATTTGAAAAGAATTACTAAATCACATATTCCTGCAAAAAATGTCTCAATTCAAATTTGTCCCTATAGGATCATCCACTAGTGTCAAATCTAATGAGTCAAAAGCACGTGTAAGGCGTGATAGACCATTGGGTTCTAAGGATCAGAATCCTAGAAAAAGAAAGAATAAATGCCAAGATGACACTATAAAAAAATCTCATATGAAAGTTCAAAATTTGAATAATTCTGATATCCATGACGGAACCAATAAACATGAAACTCAAGGAAATAATGTACTAACCATAAATTTAAGAGATGTTGAAACTAATCAGAAATAGTGATTGATTATGTCTTTGCATATAATGTTGGAACAAAAATCATGCAAGATAATGAGGACCTTGAACCTCAATCTGTCATAGAATGTCGACAAAGAAATGATCGATCAAAATGGCTAGAAGTAATTCAGTCTCAGTTGAATTTACTTGTCAAGCGTGAAGTTTTTGGACCTATAGTTCAAAAACCTAGTGGTATTAAATTTGTTGATGGTAAATGAAATTTTGTGCGAAAAAAGAAATACAAAGGTATAAAGCACTCCTTGTGGCACAAGAATTTTTACAAAGCCTTGGTGTCGATTATTATGAGGCATACTCACCCGTTATGAATACAATAACATTGTGCTATTTCATTAGTTTCACAGTCCATGAGAAACATGAAATGCATTTGAAGTATGTGGTTACAACCTACCTTTATGGATCACTTGATAATGAGATATACATGAATTCTTGAAGAATTTATGATGCCAAAATCATGTTATTCAAAATCTCAAGAAATGTATTCAATTAAGATGCAAAGATCATTGTATGGTTTGAAGCAATACCTACGCATATGGTATAACCGTCTTAGTGAGTGTTTAGTAAAGAAATGTTATACAAATGATGCAATTTGTTCATATGTCTTTATAAAGAAAACAACATCACAATTTGTTGTACTTGATATTTATGTTGATGACATAAATCTATTGGAACTCCAATAGAGCTTCAAAGGGCAATTGATTATTTAAAGAATAAATTTGAGATGAAAGATCTTGGAAGGATAAAATTATGTCTTGATTCACAAATTAATCATTTCACAAATGGTATTGTTGTTCATCAATATGCCTACACAGAAAAAGTGTTGATAAGATTTTGTATGGATGAAGCGCATCCATTAAGTACTCCGATGGTTGTTCGTTCAATTGATGTGAATAAGAATCCATTCCGACCTCATGAAAAAGATGAGGAAATCCTTGGTTCTGAAGTATCATATCTTAGTGCAATTGGTGCACTGATGTATTTTTCTAATACTACAAGGCCTGATATAGCTTTTGTTGTTAATTTGTTCGCAAAGTATAGTTCTGCTCCTACTAGGAGACATTGAAATATGATCAAACACATTTTGCAATATCTTAAAGGGACTGATATGGACTTATTTTATTCTAACAATTGTAGCCCCAATCTTGTTGGTTATGATGATGCAAGATATTTATTTGATCCACACAAAGCTTGATCCCAAACAGATTATGTGTATATATGTGGGGGGGCTGTCATATCTTGGAGATCTACAAAGTTTTCTATGTAGACACTTCATCAAATCATGTTGAGATAATAGTTATTCATGAAGCAAGTATATAATGAATGTGGTTAAGGTCTATGATGCATCTAATTCGAGAAAAATATGGTTTGGAGTGTGATAAAGTACCACCACTTTATATGAATATAATGCAGCATGTATAACACAACTTCAGGGAGGATTCATAAAAGGAGATAGAACAAAAAACATTTCACCAAAGCTTTTCTATACACATTAACTCCAAAAGAGTGGAGATATAAATGTGCAACAAATTCGTTCAAGTGACAATGTGGCTGACCTATTCACCAATATCTACTGCAACTTTCAAGAAGATGGTGCATAAGCTTGGAATGCGAGTATTCAAGTCTCTGGATTGATGTTCTCATTAGGGGGCATTAATACGCGTTGTACTTTTTTTTCTTAGTTGATTTTGTCCCACTGGATTTTCCTTATAAGCTTTTTAATGAGGTGCCTAGATGAATATTAATATATATGTGTACTCTTTTCCTTAGCTAGAATTTTTCTTTTCATAAAGTTTTTTTAGTAAGGTTTTTGACAAGTCACATCATTTCTGAATTTTAGACATTCAAAGGTAGTGTATAAAGTATTTGTATTTGTCATGCCCCGAGCCTACATCCTGGGCAAAACTAGCACTTGAAGATCATTGTTGGTCCCAAGAAAACCTTTGGCCTGACTTACTTATCTCAACGGAAGGCTAAACTCAACTTACTGAAGAAGTAAAACATGTTCGAAACAAATACTTCATAAACTCTAGCAAAAATGACACTTAAGTCTCAACAAGAAAAACAACTCCAACTGAAATACTACTGTCTACGAAGCCTCTAAACTATCTGAAGAGGGATGTTGGGACATACCCCACAACAACCTATAAACTAAACTAGTAAAGCAATGAAAATGATGTCCTCCGGAATGCAAGGAGGCTCACCACTGACTCTGGAGCTCGGTCTGAATCAACGAAGCGCTGAGTACTGATCCTGGGTACCTGCGTCTGCATTTTAAAACAATGCAGGCCAACTAGAATCAGTACATTGAATGAACAAGTGTGCGAGTTGGAATGCTAAGACCAACTCTAAGCTTGAAGTGGAGTGAGTATGAACTTACCTTGGCTCTACGCAACTCATAAGATTACAACTCAACATAAAGCAATAAGAACAGATGCAATATATATATATATATATATATATATGTATATATATGTATGTATAACTGGTAAAACAGTGTTAACTCTTTGTTCATGAAAGATAAAACAATAATAAACTCAACTTTACTTATATATGAAAGTAATATAACTTTGGCGAAAGATTCTCTAACCGACAACCACCACTATGAGTCTAAGTGGTGATACAGTGTCTTGCCCACGCTGCCAGAACTGTTTTATACCTTGCCATCGGTGTAGGACCTTACTTTGCTTAGTGGATCCACTAGATAAACTCATGTGATCATCTGAACAGTATGATCCGTCAATTCCCATGATGGCTTCATGGTTTACATGGTCGGTGCTCAATACTAATCCCAAAACTTACTTTAGCTCATACTTTTAATAAAACTTTCTTTTCTTTGGGTTGAGATAATTTGCTGAACCCCTTTAGCTTTAAAAGCTCCTTTTTGGAATCAATATTCCTTTTTAGTACAAAACTCTTTTGGAACTCTTAGTTCCCTTTTTACTCAATGTGAACATTTGTAAACCTTTAGGGAATACTTAGTTCCCTTATAGCTTTCGAGAAATGAAATCTACTCTTGCTCTTTACTTAACTTGAAACTTAACTCTTAGGAAATACTTAGTTCCCTTATAGCTTTTGCAAAATGAACTCAAATTTTGATCTTTACTCAACTTGTAACTTGAGCCTTAAAACAAAGTAAAATATAATTTGTTTAAGACTCTTTGAAAACTTTAAGAACTCACTTTGACTTGTTTCTTAACTTTTAAACTTTGACTCTTAACTTCTTTGACTTTGATCTTAGCTTCCCTGTAATTGGATTATGGATTCAAGGATCATGATCTCATGTTTATGAATGATTTGATGATGTTTAGATGTACTCTAGAGTGTTGTAAACAACTAAGAATGAAGGGTATATCACTTAGGAACTAGTACGAAAAGATAGGGAAAGAACGGGGTCTCTAAGGGGGTCGGGGAGCTCTGAGAGGCGCGGAGCACCAGAGCCTGACGGACAGAGGTTGTCCTCAGGCTCTGTGGCTGGCGCGGCGCACCAGATCCTGACGGACAGACTCTGTCCTGAGGGGCTTTGGAGGCGAGGCGCCCCAATGCCCAACATACGGGTTTTTCCGACTTTCTTCTTTGTTTTTCATCTCTAAACCTTCCCAAACTCCCATGGATCCCACTCTAAATACTTACGATACCTAAATAACTCATCACCCAATAGTTTAGACCCGAAAACATTCCGAAAACATGAATTAAAACTAACAGAGATCAACAACAATTTAACTAACAAGAAATTCAAACTTTTCGTCAAGAAATTCAAGGTTTACTTCCAACTAACTCTAAATTGATGTAATGAATTATCAAGTTAGAGGGTGGGTGAAAGAACCCACACTGAACGATATCACATACCTTGTTAGGTATCAGCCCCGAGGAAATCCACGAATCGAAGTCTTGGCGTTCTTGCGTCTTCTTCTTCCTTCTCCTCTTTTCTCCTTTCTTTCAAAGCCCTAGCCTATTTTCTAAATGGAAAAACTGATTGGGATAAGTTTAGACACAAACTTAATACCCATAAACAAAATTAATAATTAATTTAGGAAAAGACCAAAACACCATAACAAATCCGGATTTGGAACTTTTCTCTGCTCAACAGCCCAACTTCCGAAAGTCATATCTCCCTCATATGACCTCAGAAATTCGCAAACTTAGCGTCGTTGGAAAGATCTTATGACAAGATTTCCATCCATATAAAGAACTCACCCAAAATATTCCTGAGATGAACGTTTGAAAATGACCAAAACTCACTTTTGAAATCTGGAAATTTTCCAGATTTCCCAACTTCTTTCCAAATTTGTTTATTCTAGTTTTTCTTAGCTTAACCTTAGTGAATTCAAGTTACGAGATGTTACAATGTCTCACCCTTGGGAATATTCATCCTCGAATGAGAATTCTTTCACTAAGCTAAGTGTAGTAACATCATTTCAACACTCAACAATCAAAAGCAAGTAATAACATGTTTATACGAAACCTTATAAAGTGCTAAGAAGAGAATCTAGTACCTTCATCTGCATTTTCTCCAGGTTCAAAGAGATGTGGATATCTCTTATTCATATCCTCCTCTGCTTCCCAAGTCGCTTCTTCAACAAATTGGTTCCTCCAAAGGACCTTGACTAAAGCAACTTCCTTTGTCCTCAACTTGCGAACTTACTGATCCAAAATTTGAATCGGAACTTCTTCATAAGATAGGTTATCCTTAATCCCAACATTCTCCGTTGGTAATATCAATGAAGGATTACCCAAACACTTCTTCAACATAGAAATATGGAATACCGGACGGACCGCTGCTAACTCTTGGGGTAGCTCCAACTCATAAGCCATATTTTCCACTCTTTTGGAGATCCTATAAGGTCCAATATATCGGGGACTAAGTTTCCCCTTTTTACCAAACCTCATAACGCCCTTCATAGGTGAAACCTTAAGATACACCCAATCATCTACCTCAAACTCTAATGGCCTTCTTCTAACGTCTGTATAGGACTTTTGGCGACTCTGCACTGTCTTCAACCTGTATTGAATTACTTTCACCTTCTCCATATCTTGGTGAACTAAATCTGGTCCTATCAACCCTGCTTTGCCAACTTCGAACCACCCAATAGGAAATCTTCACCTTCTCCCATAGAGAGCTTCATATGAAGCCATTTGGATGCTCGAATGATAACTATTGTTGTAAGCGAACTCAATGAGAGGTAGTGATCATCCCAATTTCCCTTGAAATCAATCACACAATCTCTCAACATGTCTTCTAAGGTTTGGATAGTACGTTCTGCTTGTCCATCTGTTTGAGGATTGAAAGTACTCAAATCCACCCTTGAACCCAAACCTTTCTGGAAAGATTTTCAGAATTGCGCAGTAAATTGTGCACCCCTATCTGAAATAATGGAGACCGGAACTCCATGAAGTCTTACCACTTCTTGAATGTACAACTTAGTATAATCCTAGGCTGAATAGGTAGTCTTTACTAGCAAGAAATGGGTTGACTTTGTCATTTTGTCCACAATCATCCAAATAGAATCATGTTGTCTTCGCGATCTTGGCAAGCCTGTGATAAGGTCCATATTAATAATCTCCCACTTCCATTCTAGAAGTTCTATATTCTGAACTAAACCTCCAGGCCTTTGGTGTTCCACTTTCACTTGCTGACAGTTTGAACACTTGGAAACAAATTCAGCAATATCTCTATGCATGTCTTGCCTTTCCACCAATATACCTCCCTCAAATTACGGTACATTTTGGTGGAACCCGGATGAATGGAATATCTGGAGGTATGAGCCTCCTCCAAGATCTCTCTTGAAGTCCATCCACCTTAGGTACACATAATCTGCCTTGGTATTTCAGCACACCAACTCCCCCTTGTTCGAAAGTCAATCCTCTTTGGCTATGGACACTTGCCTTCAAATAAAGCAAAATAGGGTCTTGGTCTTGTTTCTCTTTCACCTCTGACACTAATGATGACTCAACCCCATTGACCACCACTATGCCTCCTTTTGTGGAATTCATAAGTCTGAACCACGTTAATTTTAAAATAATTTTAAAATAACTGTTTTGTTTTTTTAAATTGTAATTTCATTATATAATATAATTGCCAATAATTAATTTTAGTTATACAAAGAATTAAAAATTTGATGTTGATTTTGATTTTCGAAAAGTATAATATTAATAAAATAGAGAGAAAAAGGAGATTAAAATTTATATTTATTTTTAGTTGTTGTAAATAAGGAGCATTTTGTTATGTATAGTGTAAAAATGTGTGGTTAAAACTGCTTTAAATTACAAATGGATAATTCTTAAAATTGTTTTCACGGTAATTTTAAAAAAATAAACTATTTTTATAATTGTAATCTATTATTTTATAATTACAAATAATTAAGTTTGGTTGTTCAGAAAATTGAAAAAAAAAATCATGGTCCCGACACATGAAAATTACATGAATTGGTACATTTTAATAAATAATTACTTATTTTAGCAATACTTTTTATTTATTACCATTTATAGCAACACTATGTTAAATCTGCAATATGTATTAAAAGTGAATTATGTATGCAATATATATGAATTATATATGAATTATAATTGTTTTTAAAGTATATTATGTTTGTTTGGTAAAAATTTGACACATTGAAATATAAGTGTATTAAAATGTGTGATAAATGAATTATTTATCATTAAAATTTGTATTATATGTGAATAAAAAATTATTCTTTGTAATATAAATTAAACTTGTATTATAAATGAATTAAAAGTGATCAAGTGAAAAAAATATATTATTGCTACAAATGGTAAATATTTTTTTATTATAGTATATTTATGTAAATTTCCCGACTTTTAGCATATATGTATACTAGATATATATGGCCCGTACCAGAGCACGAGCCCAACACTAACAAATTAAATTTTTGTACTACCATCTCATCAATTAAAATTGTCATTTAAATCATTTCCTCTACTAATGTTGCTAATTCAAAGAAAAACAATTATAATTAATGAAAGAATATCAGTAAAGAAAAGCAGACCCTAATGAAGAAGCATTAACTGTCTAATAAGGAAAATTATATACGTCATATGTAGTTGAGTCCTTTGTAGTGGAACTAAAATTAATATCTTAGCATAATTTAGCATAATACTGCTACAATGCGTGCTTAATAACACACACAAATATATATATTCACAACATGGGAAAAGACATAAAATAATATATTATCTAGTTGAACCATCTTCAAATATTGTTATAGACATAATACCCCAAGTATATAAGAACTATTTGTATCTTCAAATACAACACAAACATAGTCTAATTCTAACATTTGCAATCACCTGGAGCTAGATTTCTAGGCTTAGTAGTCAATCTTCTGCATCACAATAACCACAACTTAAGAAGATTTGGAGGTACAAGCGAATACAAATCCACTAAGAAATTTGAACTTGAGAGAACTGAAAAAATATATATTATTAATTAGAAGTAAAATGATGATTAAAAATTATGTTCAATTACAATATATAACTTATATATGCACCTAAGACCTTCAAATATCCATTCTTACAAATGTACAAAAATAATAGTATATTACACACCAATTTGTTTTGTCACTCTCTACACCTTTTTATATTTAAATTGAGGACTTCTAATGCATTTTGTTAGCTAGTGATCTTCTAACTTTAACATAACTATTTTGTTGTTGTTTTTTATCTTTTTCCTATAACAACTTCAATCACTATTTCACAGCACTGTGGTCTTAAATGTTTTCAAGTTTATCACATTTCATAATTGTGTAATCTGCTCATAGCTTTTGATAAAGGTTCTAAAGAAGCATGATAAAGGTGATAACAAAATGTTCTAGGAGAAAGGATATACACAAAAACCTATTTAAACCATTTTAAAGTCAACAATTATAAACTCTAAACCTTTCAGATTTTAATGTTCATGGCTCCAAGAACCTTAAGCTCTCTGAGCAATGGAAAAAAAATCATATTTTTAACAGATATGCTGGACAATTAGTAGCTTTCAACTGCATATCAACTGATTTTTCAGGTGCCTATTCTTATAGTTAACTTCAATTCCAGACTATGTTATATATGTCTGTTAAAGCATTGTTCCATTAAAAAAGTTTACGGGGAAAATAAAAAGTCAGTAAGACATATCTTCCTTAATCTTGCTCTCCTCCTTCCCAAGTTCCAAATTTCTCAACAACTGACTAAACCCAACGATCATTGTGTAAACTCCCACAAAACAACTATGTTCAAGATAATTAATATTATTATTAACTAAGTATAAAAGTGTTTATATGTGATTTGGTCATTTATAATAATCAATCTTAGACCACGAATAAGACTACATCTTGGGTCTCTACTAGCATGGACCATATTTTTCTAGTATTATATTATATAGAAATATGAAAGAGCATGACAACCACAACATAATTTGATTGTACATTGCACAACAAATTTTGTAGGTAGTAAATTAAAGTTATTAGTTCATGCCACAAGTTAATTTCATTGAAAAGTAATCTTGTACACCTATAGAAACATGGTGTTAATAGAAAATATAAACTAAAGGTTTTTTCTCCAGAAATAAAGACACTACCCTGAAATTTTGTGTAGAACAAACAACATTCCCACAATCAATCACTATTACCAATAAAATAGATTCAAGACACCATACGGAAAATTAAGTTAGACTAATTAGTGAAGCAACAATTAAGATTATGAGTCTGTGTCAACATTTTTTATCAACAATTCCATTAAATGTATACAAAACGTGTGATTGTAAATAAAATTATTATCACACATTTAGTAAGTTGGAATCGCTAGATTAATTTGTAAATTTCAAATCTTGAATCATCCTTCATCTACCTACTTTAAAAACTAACCAAAAATATGAGAGAGGAAATCAAATAGACGCAATAGTACAGGTGAAGACATTTTCTTTCTATTCTTAAGATGGAAAACTTCTAACCAAACCTATACTAATTCTAAAAATAGAGCCTTCACCTATTCTTGTTGATTTCTTCTAATCAAATAGACGCATTAGTGACCGCACAGATTTTGTTCACAGAACCCTTCTGTATTTTTATAGTGTACATTTCTGTCTCACACGTAGTTACACCAATATATCAACTGATGGAGAAAATCCATAAAAAGTCAGACAACAACAAATGACTCCAATAAAAACATATTTTTTTTATAGGGGTTTACATGACCGGGTTGTTTCGGGGTTTTCAAATATCAAATCAAATCATTTATATAAAAAAATTAAATTTATAAATCTAATCAAACTAATAAAATTCAGATTTTTCGGGTTTTTCAATCTCGGGTTGGTTCCGATTTTTCAAATACCAAACCAAATCATTGTGTCGAATTTTTTAATTTATAAATCAAACCAAATAATAAACCTCGAATTTTTTCAGATTTTTTGATTTTTTCGGTAAAGTTTGCATACAAACATATAATTAACTTGTGCTTCAAATATTTCTTTTGTCCAACAAAAATACAATTATTTAAGGTATTTCTTAAAAAAATAACATAAAATATGAGATGAGTATTGACGACACAAAAATATTCAATTAAAAATAATAATGAAATCATCATATAAAATAAATATTGTAAACCCATAATGAAAATGATCATAATTTAAAAGTAGTAAATCATGCTAAAATAAGTTTAATAAGTATTAGTTATATTACTAAATATTTAAGGAAAATTAAAATTAGATTATTTATTTTAATTATCTAAATCAATGTAAAACTAAAGAACAAATATTCAATATTATTGTCATTCTTAGTATTGAATTGATTTTCTTTTTGCATTAGTATTAATTTGATTTTGATTTAAGTTTTATCACAACCATCAACATCTGTGAACTATAATCTTTATTGGACCATTTCGAATTTTAAATTTTAAACGTGAAATAATATATTAAAAGATAAAACTATGAAATAGTATAAGAAATATATTAAACTTATATCAAAATAAATATTTTTATGTATAAAATAAATTTTAACATAACATATACAATGTGTGGTTGGTTTGATCTCGGATTAGATTTTTTTAGTTAAAACCAAATCAACCCAAATATAGTCGGATCTTTTTTTTTCTAATACCAAATCAAGTCAAACCAAACCACTAGTTGAATATTTTTTTTAAATTGACTCAATTTACGATTTGATTCGATTTTTGATTCGATTTTGTATACCCTTAATTTTTTTAACACAAAAAATGACAATATAAACTTATCCTGTAATAACATACCTTTTGAGTTGTCAAAAGATTAATACGGGGCAAAATATTTAGGTAAACCTGTTGCGCAAAAAAAAAATATGACAGCAAAATTGTGTTGGTGGTTTTCACTTATATGATCAAACATGTTGTAGATGCCGCGTTAGTGGTTTTCACTTATATGATCAAACATGTTGTAGATGCCGCGTTAGTCCAACTCTAGTTGGCTTATAATTTATAGAGAGAGAGAATGTATATAGATGGAAATTTTGTCCTCTTATATTATAGATAAATATATTTTTATTTTAGTGATAAATATTACTTTCTCTGTTTTATTTTATGTGACAATATTTGACGGGACACAGAGTTTAAGAAATAGTGAAGACTTTCAAATGTTTACCAAATTATCCTTCAAAAAGGTAAACTCATTTTTCTTTAAAATTTAGTGGGATCAACAAGGATAAAAGATGAATTATACCTTTAAATATTCGCTATATGAAAGAAATGTGACATGCTTTTTTAGACTAACCAAAAAGGAAATAGTGTTACATAAAATGAGATAGAGGGAGTAGTTTTATGGACAACTGTGGTTACTTCTATATGTTCTTTAAAACAAAGTGCAAAATAATTCATGCCCTCATTTTTTTTAAAAAAACATATATTTCTCGTGTTTTAATTTATGTTAATTTGTTGGATTTGATTTAATTTTTTTTAAAATAAAATATAATTAATAATAAATATTCAAAGTTTCATATATTCAGTAGTAAAAAAAAAATAAGTTAAAGAATAAACTACACGGTATGAACCCCATTACCCCCGCTTATTCACAAATACATATTCAGTAATTAAAAAAGAAAAAAAGGCATAGTATGATAACCTATAGACTTTATTGGCAATAAATAGCCCACTTTAAATTTTTTAGCAAAAAAAGATTTTTTTTAATTTTTATTTGGCATTAAATATCCACATTCTTTTTTTCCTGATTTTCTCACTCTATTTCCTAGCAGTTATGCTTTTATTGTTTCTTTTTTCTTCTCCTTATAATCTCTCAACAATTTTTTTTATACGTATTCTTCAATTCTCTCTTTCTTTCCTTTTTTTTTCCTCCCTCTTTCAAGTTTAGGTTTCTATATTTTTCTCTAAATTATTTTCATAAAAGATCAATCACAACAGTAACTCTTCAAAGTAACTAACTCAAATCATACTAATTTTATTTATATTGATTGTCTGGGTTATTTTTTAAAAAATTGAGATTTTCTACATTTTTTATCTTGAAGTTAGATGCAAGATTTTTTCTTTTTACAAATTGTTGTATTTGTATTTTTTGCAACGTTTTCCTCCCTAAAAAATTTCAATATATCGTGATTTCCTGAATTTAGATTTTCTCAATTTCTAATAAATAATTAATTAATATATTTATGACAAGTTTTTAAAATATTGAATTTTGTTGATTGAATTTGATAATGAATGTTTATTTTGTCTCCAACAAATGTATCTAAGTTTGTTAATACTAAAATAGTAATGCAAGCAACTGTATACATATGTAAAATTATAAAGATACTAATGCAAACAAATGTATGTCAATTTATAAATGAATATGGACGAATGTATCCAATACAAATGTATACCTATGTAAATTTGAAAAATATTAATTCAAATAAATTTATATCAATTTATTATGAATATAAATAAATGTATACCAATTTATTATGAATACGAACAAATGTATACAACACAAATATAAAATTAGAAAGATATTAATGCAAACAAATGTATACCAATTTATAAATGAATATGAACGAATGTATCCAATATATAAATGTCTACCTATATAAAATTTGAAAGATATTACTGTAAATAAATATAAATGTATACAAATTTATCATGAATACGAACAAATGTATCCAATACAAATGTATGTCAATCTATTATATGAATATTGATTAATGAATACTAATGCAAACAAATGTATACAAATTTGTTAAGTGAATATGAATTGAGTTCAAAGGCAAATATTGGAAAGTAATGAACTCATAGGATGATATTAATTATTTTTTTTTAAAATATACAAAATAATTTGAAAGAAAAGAGTTTTGAATAATCTTTTGTTAGTTTTAAGGAGAAATAGTTGGAAGTTAGAAGAGAGATGAAATTAATTTTCTTTTATTATTTCAAAAAAATACGTAATAATTTGAAAGGAGAGATAATTTTAAATAATCTTTTGCTAATTTTAAGGAGTATTGGTTGGAAGTTAGAAGAGAGATGATATTAAAAATCTTTTATTATTTAAAAATAAAATAAAAAAACGTGGATAAGTATTTTTTGGGCTAATAGGTGACAATTTTTTATTTGGTTATTTATTGCTAATTAATATTGGGCTATATGTTGCCAATTATATGTAACACTTGTCTATCTGTGTAAATTCCTCATTGCGCTCCATAGCAAACATATAAATTGTATAATTCGCTATACATATACAATTGTATAATTCGCTGGCCTAAATTGTATAATTCGCTGGCCTCGCTATACATATACAATTGTATGATTCGCTGGCCTAAATTGTATAATTTGCTGGCCTATTTCGCTGCAATTGTATAATTCGCTGGCCTATTTCACTGCAATTGTATAATGCGCAATTGTATAATTCGCTGCCTATTTCAATACAATATCTGTATAAAATTTGCTTTGCATACAATTGAATCGAAGTAAAATGTTTGTATATTGTATAATTATAAGTGTATAGAAAGAAGATATATGTTTTTCTCTCGCTTTATACAAAAACAGAAACACAATTTATACACTTCTGTTGTATAAAGCGAGAGAAAATTATATTTCACTGCAATTGTATAATTCGCAATTGTATAATTCGTTGACCTTTTTCGCTGCAATATTTGTATAAAATTTGCATTTGTCTACAATTGAATCGAAGTAAAAATGCTCGTAAATTGTATAATTAAGTGTATAGCACGAAGATATATGTTTTTGCATGTGTATATACACTTTTCTCTCGCTTTATACAAAACAGAAACACAATTTATACACTTCTGTGTATAAAGTGAGAGAGGTGAGCAGAGGGAGAGTGGCGAGCGAGAATGGGAGTGGCGAGCGAGATTTTTGGGAGAGAGGCGACTGGCAAACTTTGGCAAACTTTGCTATGGAGCACAATTAAATCAAACCGTAGCTACTCCATTTATTTTAGCTTATTAGTTTGCTATTATATACAATCCCTTAAAAAAATAAGTTAGAAGAAAACTAAATAAAGGATACTTACCCCATTACGCCCACTTACTCATAAATATATGGAATAAAAATAAATATTCTAATCTAATTAGAATAAAAATACGAGTTCAAAAAATTAAATACTAGCCACATATAAAATCAGTTTCTGTTTTAAAAAATAAACGAATATGGAATATTTGTCTTAACGATGGTACTCTCCAATTTTAAAAAGAAATCATTTAGTATATATATTGATGATCTTTCAATTTAAAATTTTAAATTTCAATTCAAAATTACTAACTAATATAGATTTTATTTTTAAATTTTAATTTTTAAAACTAAACAATGAAGAAAAAAATTGTGATGATGATATGTGAAACTTTTACTTCTCCTATTATACATAGATATAAAATATTGTGTTATGCAATTAGTTTTTTTTAGGGATAAGAAATGTAAGACTAGTGTCTTATCTATTAAAATTTAAAATTTAAATTAATTATTCAAATTTCAAAAACTTATATGTTTGGATATTAATTTGTACAACTATCAGTTTTAAAAATAAATTCAAAGAGGGAGACCTTAATTAGAAGTAGTTATGTTTTATTTATATATATATTTTTTCAAAATCGCATCTTATTTTAGTGTTTACAGTTTTTTTATTTAGCTTTATTATATATAGCTACCATATATAGATAGATTATTCACTTCTCCTATTATAAATAGATAATTTTTTTAAAAAAATTTATGTAGAATAATAAACATTGTCATCCATTGTCCCTCTTGTTAGAATAATAAAGACATAAAAAAATTAATAGTTAGAATAAAATAAAATATAACTAAAAAAAGTCCTATCATAATATTAAGCATACGACAAAAAGATTATAATCACTTGAATATCATTGTTATTAAACATATGTTAAATTTTAAATATGTGTAGTTATGACTTTATCAATAATTTTATAAGATATCACTAGATACGTGACGCCACGGGCCCAACAATAATAATTGATGTAATGATCATAAATACGTGAAATTAATATAAAGGAGCAAAAATGGAGGAAAATGAAACTACAGCGGAGTGAGAGAATTTGAGTATACGCATGTAAAAGTGATGTTGGGCTTTGAGAGAAAAGAGGGTTGTGTTAACTCCTATCTTCCTTTGTGTCTTTCTTCCTGTGTGTTTGTTTCTCTGCCTAGATGATTGTCCTTCGTGTCCAAAAATTTGAATGGAAAGAGAAGAGATCACCACCAACATTTTCCTGTGAATTTAACTTAAAGTGTCATTCAAAAATAGCAAAGGAAAAGCAAAAATCATAGAGAGATAATAATAATGCAGTGGAAGGGCAGCTTGTACGAAAAAGGATTGGACCGCAAGAGTCTATTGTATACAACTTTATCATGTTTCTCCGGTTCAAACTCTTGACCTTCTAATCACATAGCAATAGTATATCCGTAATGTAGTACAAAGTATAATTTACAAATGACATTGGAAAATTCTTGCCCAAGTATAATTTACAAATGACATTGGAAAATTCTTGCCCATGCCTTTAGAAGCCGGGAATTTTAATAGAATTTCATTTCAGCAAGTCTTTGTTTGCTACCTCTGTACGTAAAGTTAACCAAATAAAGCATTTGTCTCAATTGAGTGTCAAAATTTTACAATACAACTAACTTTACTCATACCGTTCAAAGGGTTTGGAGTGTCTTCGCAGCTTTTGGATCACAAATATACCAAGCCTATTGAAGAATGAGAAACGAAAAGTAAAATAATTGAGTGTCTTTTTATCACTGTAGATGTTCTTTTTTCAACTCGACGAATATATAAACTAATCTGCTCTAAACAGAAATGGTAGTTCAAAACTGACAGAACCTTATAGATCGTAAAATAAGAAAAAATTTGTATTATATAATCAGAGAATATCACACCAGAATTCGTAAGCCATCACAAGTGAAGAAACCAGTTAAAGAAATATCACGACATAATAGTAGATTAACAATTTTCATTCAGTCGTCTTAAGCATTATATCTGCACATTTTAATGGGGAGTTGGTTCTTATCTGTTTGTTTCAACATAAATATCTTAATTTGATTTCACACTTATATTGAGAAGCTTAAAACTTAAATATAGTTCTTAGTTGAGAGACCATATTCTATGTCGACCTTTAGTTTTATATAGAATAATGTAGAGCGAGAAGTTACACCTATGGGCTTTGTTAGCTGTGGAGATGTTGGTTATACTTCATTTTTCATGCAGTTTTTTTTTTGGGGTGGGGGTGGGGGGGTGGGGGGTTTGGAGAAGACTTAATAACATTTGAATGAAGTAAAGATGCTCACCTTTAGCTATAATAGGGAGATAAATTTATCACTTTTTGTGGCTCTGTCTTGTTTATTTTAGTGATCTTTTGAATGAAGAATGTTGGAGTTGCTATGTTCTTTAGTTTGATGTTAAATAGGGGCAATAAATGATAAGATACTCCCAATTTAAGTGTGGACATTTCAGAGCAAAGATCAAGTTTGTGTTGCAACAATTGTTTGGTTCTTTTGACAATACCCTAATTAGCAATTACAAAGGCAATGATTCCTTCACTTCATCTCTAATCTTATATAGTAATACGTAAGCAAAGAAATTGTTATTGAAGAGAAAAACCATACTTGTACTAGTAGGAAGAAAATGTCTTACTGCCAACAATAATGTTGTTTGCCAAACCTAATTTCTTGTAACTTTGATTTTCAAGGAGTAATGCTTTGATCTGATGTTGTTTTTCCTTTGGGGTTACCTACCTAGAAAACAATTCTTATGTCTGACAAAATTTAAAATGGATTTCAAGAAATGCAATACTAAAAGAATTAGCATGAACAATTTAGTATGGAGCAAGAAATATGCAGTTGATATGATTGAAATAGTTACAAGCAAAACAACATAATGTCATCCACTTGAAGACCCTTCCGTGATTTTTCTCTTAAGCTCTTCATATTATTTGTCTGACCAGTACATTAAGGGTTAATCACAGAATGTACTTATTGTTTGTCGTAAATGGTAGATAGTTCTTTATTCAAATATCACCTACTTTCAGTAATGGCAATGTGAAAGTTCGACATTCTTCAAGCAAAAAAAAAGTTTCCGAAAAATTGATTTCCTGTCACAATCTTTGTACCGAGACAAAATTATTTTTATCAAGAATTTTATTAATTAAACATGAATATGTGACCTAAATCAAATTGTTACTACACAATAATCAACTTGACATCTTATAAAAATTTATTAACTTGAAATCTTGAATCTACCTCTGCCATACCTATTTTTAGCTAATTCGATATATCCATCCTCGGTGCTATCTATTAAGAAATTAATTGTAACCGCAAGCACAGTTGCACAAGAAGTACAAATTTAGGGCTATATAATTAGCAATCAATCTGAGTCAGAAAGTTAGGAAACTCGAACCAATTTAAATACCAAAAATCAAACAGAATCAAGAAAAACATTCTACTTGTTTACAAAGGGATATGGAAGATAGATATGGAGAAACATTAATGGGAAGCAATTAACGATAATTATGAAAAACAAAAGTAACTCTTACCTGAAATCAATCAAAGAAGTTGAAGGAGTAAATCAAGCCCAGAAATTGTAAGAAAGCTGAAGAAGCAAGAAGAAAAATCCAAAAGACACCAATTAAGAATAATAGCTATACACGTGGAAGAACTATACACGTGGAAGAAGCCTAAATCACCTACCATTTACCTTTAGAAAGTGAAATTACTAACTTACTCTTAGTTATGCCAAGCAGGCATGCCTTTAGAAAATGAAATTACTAACTTACCCTTAGTTGTGCCAAGCAGGGATGTTGACGAAGAGCAGCTTGCTCTTAGCCTCTTCTACATATTAGTTAATATATATATATATATATATATATATATATATATATATATATATATATATATATATATATAATTTTTATTATTATTATTATTATTATTATTTAAAAATTTACATTTTATTTTTGTTATAAAGGAGTAAGGATGAAAAGTTACTTCAAGTATTTAATATAAAAACAATTGATCATGGAATTATTTATTTCGTTATTTTTCTTTTGGTTAATTTTATATATAGATTCAAAAAAAATATCAATATAGATATATAGATAAAGAAAAATTATTATTATTATTATTATTATTATTATTATTATTATTATTTGACAATTTACATTGTCTTTTATTATTATATATATAAAGGAGGAGTAATTAGAGCCGTCAATATGAGCTCGGTGGCTTAACTCGGGATTTAATAGGGTTGAGCTACGATTTTTGGAGCCTATTTGAGAAAAAAAGCTTTTTAGCCCGACCTGAATAAGCTTGCTGATTTGTGGGGCTTGATAAATATCTGCAGGGCCGGGCCGTGGACCAATAAAAATTAATTAAGAAAATATAATAAAATAATATTAAAATTTAAAATTAAAGAGAGTCCAAACTCAAAACAATTATGTTAATAATTTTATTTAGATATTTATACTTTTACTTGAAAAAAACACTTAATAAATATTATAAAGACAATTTTATTTGTAGTTTGATTAAAAAGTAGTAACAATAACCTCATGTAATATTGTTTTGTCGATATTTATGATAATATTTTAAATTATAATTTATAATTTAATTTAATAATTCTAAAAATAATATAATTTTTTAAAAAGTAGGCTGGCCCGGTAAGCCTGTACCCCACGTACTTATGGATTGGACCGGTCATTTTCTGGCCCACACTCAAAATAGGCTAACCCGGAAAATATCGAAGCCTGTATGGATTAGCCCTTATGGGGTGAGCTATCCCATATTGATAGCTCGAGGAGTAATGGTAAATAGTTACTTCAAAAATTTGATATAATGAAATTGATAACTACCCACAAAATTGATAATTTGCTCGGTCACTTTCTTTATATTTTTGGTTAATTTTAGAAATAGATTTAAAAATTATAATTTATAGTTAAATTACGTTAATTTTTAAAATTGGTTTAAAATTTTGTCTCATTTAAATGTAAGAATTGATTTAAAATATTTTTTAAAATAAAACAATAGATCATTATATAAACTAATTACATATCATTAATTTAAATTAATTTAAAAACTATTTTATGGTGTTGACACGTGATATTTTTACTTCTCAGTTTATATATAGATAGATATTTAATCATAAGCAGGGGCGGATCTACTTAAGATCGTAGGGGTGCCACGCCACCCACGAGCTTCGGTAAAAATGCGATGTATGTATAGGTGTATACATGTATCATTTGTATAAATAAATGAATGGCACCCACAGAATCAAAAGGCGCTGTGGTGCCATTGGTAGAAGGTGGTACTCCCCAGCTCTCAGACCTCGGATCAAATTCGGATAGCAACATTTGTTTTTTTAAAAAAAAACTTCGCAGAATGAGGAATTCAGCTTCAACAATTCATATTTTGAAGATTATATTTCCTTTTTTTTTTTTATTCTAGTTGACTTAGTTTTGATTAGTAATTACTTAATCTCATTTTGTAATTTAAATAGAATAATGTTACGTACTTTGTAATTAATATCATAGTAACTTCATCTTTAATTTTTATTTAGATATAATAAAATCCTTTTTTCCTAATAAAATAAAAAAAATTCTAGTTCTTAATCTTTTTAGAATTGATTAAGTAAATATTTAAAATATCACTTTCTTCCATGAAGTAGATAAAAAATGAAATATGAAATAAGAGTGATGATTAATATTAAAATGATTTGTTTAGTTTGTTAGCAAGGGACATATTTATAAATATAAGTAATTTAAAATATGTAAACTCTTCGAGAAATATTATAAATGAATAATATATATTTATAATATTAGTAAAATCATTTTAAAAAAGTTACGCTTAATGGATTTTGTGTGGAATCAAAACCTAAGATTGATTTAGTGATTTAAACAATGTGTCTCTTGGCACCCACAAAGTTCAACCTGAATCCGCCTTTGATCATAAGTGTTTATATATTAATGAGATCAGAAGCTTTTGTAATATATTTTCATATGCTTATTATGATTACAATTAATAATTGTTCAAGAAAACTTTTCTCTATCATATGTGCTTTGATTTATTTTTGAAGCAGCAATATTCACTATAACAAAAATAACTTTTCGCGATAATAAATAGATACATTAATAAAGAGTGCTAAATTTTTTATCGGTATTAGTTAAATGCCATTAGATTCAATGTCGCTAAAATCTTTAGGGACATATACAAAGAGTGTTAATTGTCGCTAAAAATACATATTTAACAGCAATTGCTAATTAATTACCGCTAAAACTCATTTTTGATATAGTGATTTTAAAAGAAATTTTAAGGTATCACAATTTGTTATGCATAAAACACATTCAGATAATCATGATTAGTTTTGATAAATATAAGTACAAATCAATTTAATAAAGTGGATGTGCTAATATTTATTAAATTTTGTAAATACAAATATACGTTTAGTTGTGAATATCAAGACTTATCTCCATAAACAAAAAAGATGAAGAATTGCGAAAGGTTATTGTGAAATTATTTACTTGTATGATAACATATCTAAAATTTACTCCAAATTAACATATACTTTGAAATGCATGTAGTTCGCACATTTTAATAAACTTCTTTATGTAATATATTAATAAAACATGAGATCATATGAGACACTTTGAAGAAAAACTTAAGGGGTCATTTGGTATATAAATTAAAATAGTATTAAGTAAAGTGTATTAATAATGTTCGTGTTAATAATATTGATATTAATTATATTAAGATTACTTTTATGAATTATTTAGTTTAATGTATTAAAATAACATATATTATATAACATTTCAAAAATATTATACGTTAACGAAATTTTCCTTTCATTTGTGTTGCTACTTTTTTAAAAAAAAAAATTTTTTTGTTAGTTTTTGACCCCTAATTTAACATTAGAAGTGGTTATTAAATCCTGAGATTTGAGGGATACATCTTAACACGTGAACCTTAGAAATAGTGCCTTAAGCACGCTTCAAATTTTGACATTTAAGTGACTTCCAATAGTTTTCAATAGTTTTGAGAGATGAAGATGTATTTAATTATACTAGTGCATGTATTAAAAATTATTACATTGCTTATATTATGATTTGTCATATATTAATAATGAGTAAATACATAAAAAAATAAAAATTAAACTTGTCCGCTAAATTTACTTTAGCACTTTAACTTTACATGTAATTATTTACCCCCTTTAATATCATTTCAAGTGAATAAAAATCCACTAAAATAGTTGACGTGACAAACAAAAAATAAAATTTTTTTAGTAAAAAGTAAAAGAACTTAAATAGAAAAAATACAATTGGGTCCCTTCTTTTTCTTTGTAACGAACTAGTATATGTACCCGTGTCACGACTCAAACCATCGTGATTAGCACCACACTAATCATCCGGTGGGAGAACCACTACTACAACCCAAACTAAGCAACTAAATCAAAACTAGGCATTTAAAGATATAAAAGTAGTTTTAAACAACTAATTATTTATTAAGGAACTAAATTAATGAACTAACGAATGCGGAAATACAACCCCTAGAACCTGAAAATCATTGTACTAAAAACTTTACTAACGACAAGTCTAAGAACAAGGGGTACAACCCCAAAACTAACAACACCTTAACACATAGTCTGAGTTCGAAAAGAGTGGACTTAAGCAAACAGAAATCAAGGCATCCCGAAAGAACTAGCTCACCCTTGAATTCGAAACGGTCACTGATCTTCTAAATGAGGTCAGTCAATAGCCGCTGGAAGATGCTCTGTACTCAACAAAAATAAGAGTAAGTGTAGTATTAGTACACAACCAAAATGTACTGGTAGGATCATGTGATAAGTGAAACATGTATAACTCAAAGCAACGATATAACCATTTAACATATTGAATATCAACAACATTGATTAATACAATCTTCATAGCATAAGAGAACCACATCACAACCACTCTTATAGTCCACTTGTGCAATGCATGAATGAAGTCCTACTCCCCCATTCACACTAAGTAGAAACCTTTGAGAAGTCATAAGTCATAGTTCATAAACAATAAATACAATTATCACAAATAGTTGGTCCTCTCATGGAACCCAAACTCAAATTGTTAGTGCACCGGCGTGGTACCTGATCCCAGTTAGCTTTTCAGAACGTACAATTTGATCTCATAGTTGTGTCAGAATGTGGCAATCCGATAAGTTATCTTGCCGGAATGTGGCAATCCGATAAGTTATCTTGCCGGAACGTGGCAATACGATCCAATCAACACACCACAATCACATACACAAGTGCAACATCAAGATGACACAACAAGAGGTGATTAATGGCTTACAATTGTTCGTTCATACTCATTTAAATAGTGTGCGATCAATAATGCAACATTCACATACATACATGCATTATAATGAAGCAATAACAAACATATATCACATGAACATAAAAATCACAACCATTACCTACCTTGAATCCAAACTTGAATCTCCATCCCACAACACACGCTCATAATACCCAATCAATCATAGTTATTAAGGATATCTCCATCCCACAACAAAGATTTCCATAATATTAAGTTACAAACGTTTCAATCTTTAGACATCAGATACTGCTTGAGAGATATGTCCAAACATACAAACCAACAAACCATCCAAGAACATTATCGATATGCTAGATTTAGTAATTGTAGATTACCTCTTAAGAACAGTAGAATTAGATTTAAACCCCTAAATTCAACCACACATAATCAATATATGACCTTGAAGACAAGCTAAAAATCAAGATTGTCGGATACCCATCAATACGCAAGGTAGCTCTACTATAATTTCTCATAAGCAATGTGGTACAAGTACAACCATTAAAATACTTTAACAACTCCAAGATCATACCACATAAGTCATCTGAATTAACCACATCTTCCAAAATCATTCCACTCAACCAAGAGAACGTCGCAGGATCATAACAACTGATCCACCACTACGGATCCATCCCCAAAAGGGAAAACACGCGTGAGCCTAGCTAGTCCATCACAAACATGTACAAAACAAATATATGGTCACATAAGAACTTATCAAATAACACGAAGGGTTTTTCTTTGAAAAGTCAATAATAGCCATATTCATTCACTTGTCTCTACGTACTCTTCACATCTTTCCTTTGAAGCTCACACTCTCAATACTAACCACCATCACGGATACTCCGACCATTTACCTTACTCTAAACCAATACTTTTAAATTGAATACCTTTATTAGGTACTTTAAAAATTCAACACTAATCAACTTTACAACTTAACCCAGATATAAGTCCTTTCGAACGATCAATACCTGATACAATTGATCGTTCATTACCTTGCAAATTCATACCTTGATAAAATATATCACCTCAAATGTAGACTTTCAATGAAAAATCTGAATTGTAAATTCAATCGTCTAACACAATTTCCTTATCTATCAACATTAGCTTATACGTTTATTTAACGACCTTAAGTCATATCTGGCTCGCAACAGTGGCACCTATCCCGCTGTAGCGTAGGGTCCATAGCGGCTTTTATCCTGCTACAGCGGCACATAGTGGATCAATGAGATCCCCTATTGAACTTACGATTTTAAGTCCCATCTCGTCCACCACATCGGCCACTATCCCGTTACAGCGGCCCAACTCCCGCTACAACAGCCCAACTCCCGCTACAGAGGCATAAAGCGAGATAGAAATTTCTCAGAAAAATTTCAATTCCTTCTTTTTACAACACACTCTTAACCCATTACGCTCAGAAAATACCTTTCACAGTAAGGTCGATTCCCGTAGATCTACTTATCCAAATTCAAGACAAAACAAAGTACTTTTCATCAGCTCGAGCTGATGACTGTACACTTCTTTCTCAAGTCCTTTCGGAATAGTTTTTAACCAATTTAACAAATTTGTGAATCTATTACCATAGCCACATCATCACGAAATAAAAGACGTGTCTCTGAACTCAATTATTTACTCCTCTAAATATATCTCTTTAGCCTTTTCAATCAATACGATATCATTGCTTTCGCCTCTTTCTAAAGGTTGCACTCATCCAACTAGTTTTCATCATTTTGACGCTAGATCTTTTAAGTTCTATTCAAGTGGTGTTCCGCCATCTCTTAAACTTTCCATACAACCATCACTACAATAAATTCGATTATCAGTGACAAATAATTTCGTCATTAATAAATCATATTTCATCATTAAAAATCTTATGTGACGAAAAATAATTCGTCACTCAGTCGTCATTAAATGTGTGTCTCTAAAAGTATACAAAGACGATTTAGTGCTTCGTTGCTAAAAGTATTATATTAACTACACAAAGAAAAATCATCCCCAAATGCTTAAACATTTGTGACAAACTTATTTGTTGTAAAAAGGATATATTTTTGTAGTTAATAGTATGCTTTGTCACTTAAAATGTTATTGCTACCGACAAAATTATATCGTTGCTAATTATTTTACTTCAATCGGTGATGAAATCAATTGTCTCTAAAGTTATATTTATTTCATAGTTAAACAAAATCTGATTTCGTCACTAATGACTATATTTTATATACAAAAAAATAAGTTTGTTCTTAAATGTATGTATGCTAAAATTTATTATTATAAAAATGGTTTAATATATATACATAACGTATATCTCCTATCTCAATTTTTTTAAACCCTGGACAAGAGTCGCACATTATGCTGCCTTGGGGAATCGAACTCACAACCTTAAGGTTGAAAATGAAGAGTGTTTACCATCAGACCAACTCTATCTTGTCGTTCATTTTTGTTTTATTTTATTCTTCTTTCACTTCTTTCAAATTTAAATTTTGTAGAAACAATATATTATATGATTATTTATACTCATACACAAATGAATGACCTACAATTCATTCAAATGTAGATTATATTTTCATTAAACTGTGCATTTTTAAAATATCTTTAAATATATTCAGTGCGATTTTTGTCATTTTATTTATTTATTTTTGTAAATTTTAAAAATTATTCAGTACAATAATGAATTTATTTAAAATTAAACTTTTGATTTTATTAAAAAAATGAATAATCGGTTCAAGTTAAATATCGATATCAATAACTATAGTACTTCATCATAATATATTTGAAATCCTCTTTAGTTCATTTGTTTTGTCTGTGCTTTCATTTTTTAGTTTATTTCAATTTTCACACTGATGAGAAAAGTTAATAGAAATTCATTAAATATATTGCACCTTTGCAAAGTCTAAATTTGTAAGTCGATGTTATCTCTGTATAGCTACTCTACGTACGTATGTGGAATTACTATTAAATATGTACATATTTATAGTCAGAAGCAAATAGATCGACTTAATCTATATAGTTTACCAATCACAAATCAATAGACATGCACAAAAATTAGCACAAAAACTTGACAAATTATTTTATTTTTTCGTGCTTATCAATGAAAGTGTATCAAATTAAAAAAGTGCTAAACCAACAAATATTAGTGATCTAGTTGTAGAACCATGCCCAATCACAATACTTATAACCCATATTGTATTGTTCAAATGATGCATTTTATTATTGCGTATTTTTAAGAAAATTGATGTACTGAATTTTTTCGTTTTTACAAAATTGATCGAATTCATTGGTTTTAAATTTTCACTTGCCAATTAACGAATAGACTCTGTCTACTTCTTATGACGCACTTGTATTATTCTTTTTTTATAAGTTGTCACTTGTAATTATGAACAATTGTAGCAAAAGAAAAATTGTATTTAGCTATGAATTTTTTCGTAGCAAATAGTTTAATTATTCTCTACAAATTTTAAGTCGTCGCTATTTAACATCTTACATATTTTGTGACAAGTTTTTTGTTGTCACTAAATCATAGATTGATTAGAGAAAATAAAATATTTGTCACCAATTATTTATATTATTAGTGACGAAATAAATGTCAGAATTAAATATAAATTTTCATAGCAAAAATTTATAATATTTAACTATGAACTCTAATTTGTCGTTGTCGCAACATATTTTTTTAGATGAAATTTTTGTGTCCAAAATTTAATAAATTATAAGACAAAAAATATTTTGTCATGAATTAGATACATTATTAGTGACGAAATAATGTGTCACTCATAACTTTAAATTCGTGACTAACACTACTTAACAAATGACGCCAATTAAATTTTTTGTGGGAAATTTTAGTGGACAAAACTTTGCTACGGATTTTTTATGTTTCGTCACTTAAAGTATGTGTCTCATATATTTAAACACAAAAAGTAAATTTTTTCACTAAAAGAGAATAACTAGTGACGAATTTAATGTTGTAGTTTGTCATGAATTACATACACTATTAGTGAAGAAATAATGTGTCACCGATAACTTTAAATTCGTGATTAACACTACTTTACAAATTGGCGCCAATTTTGTTTTTGGTGAGAAACTTTAGTGGATAAAAAATTGCTACGAATTCTTATGTTTCGTCACTAAAAGTATGTGTCTCATATATTTAAGCACGAAAAGTAAATTTTGTCACTAAAAGCGAATAATTTGTGAAGAATTTGATGTCGTAGCTAATAATTTCATTGATATATATCATATTTGTTGTAGTACATGTTGTTCACCAAATATTAGAAAACCACAATCTTAGATACTCGCAGGTCATAACTACTACACAAAATTCGCCTAGCCACAATCTTATTATAAAGTTGCCTTCCGTCACCATCTACAACAAACTCTTATTACCATTATGCTCAGTCATCCCCAACTATCGCTACAAGTCATCATTTTCATCGACATAACACCTCAAACTCAGCTATACTCATCAAATCCAAAGGACTAACCCCATTTTTATATGCACTCTCTTACTAAAATACTTCAATTTCCTTCACCCAAGTATACTCATTGGGACTCTCTCTATCCATAAGTTTGTCATTCCGGTATTACTCCACTCCCTTATGGCTTAAGATAAATCACCATTCCTCATACTACCCTCCTTCCTATTAAGAATAAGATAGGAGCACCCAACATTAAAACACTAGGGCGGATGAAACCTTTATCAAGAAGCCCTTGAATTTGAGATTTAAGATCTCTCAATTCTAACACCATATGAATAGAATCAATAGAGGGGGATTCGACATCGACATCCCCAATATGAGCCAATTACGCCAAAAAATCCTATCCTACCATTTTTCTAGCCCGAATGAAGGATATGATCTTAGCTAGCTTAGGCTTGTAAACCCCTTCCCACTCTAATCTTTCCGTACCAGGGTTCACTAGATTTATCGACTTAGCATTGCCATTAAGTCCGTTATAATATGGGGGACAACCAAGTCATGCCTAAGATTATATCAAGTCAGTCATACTCCAACATAACCAAATCAACACAAATCTGAAAATCTAAAATACAACAGGACAACACGATACACATGAGTGACTATGACTGACTCTTCAACTAGGGTAGAAACATGGATGGGGCCATCAAGTATATCACAAACCACATCAAATCCCAAGTCAATTGAACTGACAAATACGAATAAGTAGAATCTGGATCAAACCACACATTAGCCATTCGGTTACAACAATTATAGTGCTTGTGATCACTACATCCGACCCTCATATGCCCAAGTTCTCCACAATTTTAACACAACTTATAACTTATATTCGATTGCTGAACACTGAGGTAAAATTTGGGGTCCATAATTACGACTAGGAATACACAGAAAAATTGGCGAGGTTCTGCCTCCCCTCCTCCCGGTCTAGCGGGATAAATCGCGCCGTAGTAGCACCGCTCCAGTGGGCACAATCCCGCTGTAGCGGCTCTGACGGGTCCAGAACCCAGGACAAAAAAAATTCTTTTGGGGTTTTCTCTTTTCTAATTTCCACCAAGGTTGCCAACTTCACTTAACAACTTTGGAATAATCCCCTTAGCTAGGACAAATCATTAGTTACCACGAGTCAATCTTAACAACACATGCTCCACAATTTCTCTTAAGTTACATTTAACACTACAACTCACCAGTTCCCAGGATACACCTAGGCACTCACATGATTCTTAGTCAAGACCTTCATTTCATAACGAGTTTCACGATACTCAAGTATTTACAACTTGCATAACTTCAACAACTAGGCCAACATATTGTACATATAAAAGTTTAGCACACATTTATTGTGGACATAATCACCTCATCACATTCAATCAATTACAACTTCACATTCGCAGTCAATTTAGACAAACAGAATCATGCATTCTTTCCAAGATGCAATTAACAAATAAGTCCAATTTCTTCATTAATTATTTCGCTCCATGGATGACCCATCTTGATTATCCATGCATTCACACCACCCCTAGGGCCGGATACCAATTGGAACCTTCTTAGTTTCCAATTCTCTTTGTTTGTGTTCCATCTAGTTCACTTTGTCAAGATACCAATTGGGATCAGAGAATAACGATTGGACTCAACTCATACCACAAACGACAATAGTAGCTAACGATCCCCACAAAAATGCTAATTTCTATCATAGAACTTGGTCAAACCCAATTCTTAACCGCCTCAATCTTTAACCGATGGTAACAAGACCTTAAATCAATCTTAGAGAAAATCGACGCACCTTGCAATTGGTCAAAAAGTTCGTCTATCCGAGGCAATGGATAATTTTTCTTAATGGTAACCCTATTCAACTATCGATAATCTATATACATCCTCTCTTGCTAGTGATGTCGTTACCAGTTCTGTTGCTCTAACTCGAACCATAGAGTGAAGGAGGAAAAATATCAATTTATATCACCCAGATACTAATTAGATTCAAGTCATAGCGTGAAGGAGTAGAAAGACATGAGTTTTTCCTAAAGTCCTATAGCCTCTCGAAGAAAAGTACGAATGTCATCGTGCCATTCCGCAAGACTCTACCAGAATCATTTCGGTGCAGTGACATCAACGAACCTAGGCTCTGATACTAACTTTTTAAAGTGGAGGATTTGATTCCACGGTTGTTGGCAGAAGCTCAAGGTTTGCGCTATTCTATTCATCCGAATGTAACCAAGATGTATAGAGATCTAAAGAAAGTCTATTGGTGGATGTGTTTGAAGAGAGATGTCGTGAAATTCGTGGCAAAGTGTCAAAACTATCAACAAGTGAAGTATGAATATCAAAGGCCTGTAGGTTTACTCAAAAGAATGCCAATTCTGGAATGGAAGTGGGAAAGAATAGCCATAGATTTTATGGTTGGTCTCGCCAAGACCTCAAGAAGTTGGATTCTATTTACGTTGTGGTTGATAGATTGACTAAATCAGCCCACTTCATTCTGGTAAGGATTGATTACAATGCTGAAAAATTGGCTAAGGTTTATGTAAAAGAGATAATAAGGTTGCATGTCGTACCCCTTTCCATTATCTCATATCGTTGTACCCTTTTTACTTCCAATTTTTGGTGGAAGTTGCATGATGCATTGGGTACAAAACTCACTTTTAGTATAACCTTTCATCCCCAGTCATATGGACAATCAGAAAGGACCATTCAAGTGTTGGAAGACATGTTGAGGGATAGTGTGATTGACTTTGGAGGGCATTGGGATAAGTTCTTACGACTATGAGAGTTCTCCTACAATAATAGTTATCACTCGAGTATTGATATGTCACCATTTGAGGTGTTATATGGGAGGGGTCGACTTAGTGAAGGATACTCCAGATAAAGAGGAGCATTCAAGTTAAACTTCTAGCCACACAGAGTAGGCAAAAGAAGTACGCAGATGACAAGGTAAGAGATATGGAATTTCAGACGGGCGAGAATGCTCTTCTCAAGGTATCACCCATGAAAGGGGTGATGAGTATTGGTAAAAGGGGTAAATTGAGTCCGCGCTTTATTGGTCCCTTCGAAGTTCTTGAATGCATATGACCAGTGGTGTATAGATTGGCGCTACCCCCTAATTTGACGTGTTTATATCCCGTGTTGCATGTGTCTATGTTGAAGAGGTATCACGATGACGGTGACTATATCATTAAGTGTGATTCAATCGTGCTAGATAAAGACCTCCAATATGAGGAGTAACCAATTGATATTGTTGATCGTGATGTTCATAAGTTAAGGACCAAAGAAATTAAGTCTATGAAGGTCAAATGGAAGCATCATTCAGTGGAGGAAGCTAGTTAGGAGACTGAGAGGGACATGCGAGACAAGTACCCGTAATTATTTACTGATTCAGGTACTACTTTGCCCATTCCTTAGATTACTTTTCCTAAGTTTGGTCACTCGGGGATGAGTGATGGGTAAATTGATATCTATTATAGAAATGCCAACGAGGGAAAAATCGGGATCGGAAAAAAACTTTTTCATAGTACTAGGATTTTCCTAACTTTTTCCAGATTTGGAGGAATTTGGAGTCATAAAGGTGTAGGGAAATCTGGTAGAAATCGGGTGGACTTAAATATAATTTGGATACATAATTGGTTATATAACTGGTTAAGAAATTCGTACGACTTTATGAAATTGAAATCGGATAAATAGATCTTCGGGTATCTATCGTACCGTTAATGGTAATTTCTGAGCGTGGTGGGTTGAGAGTGTGTTGTAAAAATGGAGAATTGGACTTCTCTAAAAGATGTTATGTCTCAAATCCTATCACTACAGTGGGATTATTGTCGCTGCTACGACGCCGCTACAGCGGGATAGGTGTCGCTGTAGCGGGAGAGATGGAGATTGGAAATCGTAGATTTTCGATTTTGCTCAACGGAGCTCACTAGTTCAAAAGGTGCCGCTGCAGCTAGATTTTTTCCACTGTAGTGGTCCCGCTATAGAAGGATGGGTGTCGCAGTAATGAGATAGTCTAGAATAAAATCGTAAATAAAACCCCTAAATGACCTTATTTGGCACTTTTTGACTTTTAGAGCTAAAGAACAAACCCTTGGGCTATTCCAACTTGTTTTCCACCATTTTTGAAGCTTAAGGTAAGCTTTTCACTCCCCGAATTCACTTTTTGATCAGTAGAATATAATGGAATAGGTCAATATTGATGTGGAAGGGTTTATTGGTAGATTCTATGGTGTAATTAACCCTAAACTTTACTAGTTGGGATCACGGGTCTGATCTAGGGTTCATAGAATTGTTAGTATTTCGGGTAATTAATGATTGTTTTTTAATTCCTGTATTATTGTAATTATTTATAGACCAAGAACAAGTGGAACAAATCGAGAAAGGGAAGGATCAGGTTTCTTTGGGTTTCAAGGTTGTTTCGAGGTAGGTGATGGTTGTGATTTCATGATTTGTGTGACATATGTATGTTCTTTCTTCATTATAATAATTTTATGTGTATGAATGTCACAATATTGATCACATTGTTGTAATTGAGATATACGAATGATGTAGCCATGAAATCATGAGGTAAACATATGATCTTGATGATATGCTTATGATTGTGATTGCGGTGTTGATTGGGGATCGAAATGCCACGTTTTAGCAAGCTAAATATGATTGGATTGCCATTTTCTGGCATAAATATTGGATTGGGTTGCCACATTTTTCCACAACTATGGAATTAAATTGTCACGTTTCAGCAAACTAACCGGGATCGGGTACCATGCCGGTGCACTAACAGTTTGAGTTTGGGTTTCATGAGAGGACCAATGATGTGTTAAGCATGTGAAATGTATTGTCGACTTGTCATGTTGATAATGTTGTTTATGTTTATATATATATGCATGTGATTATAATGTTGTTAGACTTGTTATATATTGCATTAGTGGAATAGCCGCGTGATCCTACCAGTACACATTGGTTGTGTACTTATTTTGCACTTGCTCTTTTTTTGTTGAGTACAGGGCATCTTCAAGCGGCTATTAACAGACGTCATTTAGGAGATTAGAGATTGTCGCATCGACTTCAATGGTGAGCTGCATCTTCCGGGCTACCATGAAGTTTCTCTTTAGTCTCTGTCCACCACTTCTGTACTTAGACCATTGGTTTAGTTAGATGAATAGTTCAATAGTATTTTCTTGTATAGATTTGTTTATCTTTATTAGTTTTGGTACATCGACTTTCAGGTTTTAGGTTTATCTTCCGTAAAATGTTAGTTTTTAGATCTTTTGTTTAGTAATGGAATTTCGCTTTTAGGTGCCTTAGTTTTAGAATAATTTCTTTAGTTAGATAGTGGTAGTGTTTATTACACCGGCTTGTAAGTGTGGGTGCCAATAATGATGGGTTTGGGCCGTGACAGAAAGTCTGCATGTTTCCTTGCTTCAATAATCATGAACTTTTGTCTGTCTGGCATATCAGTAGAAGGCACTGGTTTCTTCGTTGGTAAATTTCTGCAGACCAAGAGTGGTAAGCAAGAAAAATATCTGTTGCTAGCGTCCTTTGAAATTCATACCAGAGAATTTTCCCGATTTCCCTGCTGGTGGTACAACAGTTCGGGTTGTTGCAGCAACAGTGACCGTCACATTATTGTCTACCATTTCAGAATTATAACAACCACTAATTAATATATATGGCTGAGTAAGCAATAACTTAAATAGCAAACTTAATAGGAGTATAAAATCACGAAGGTTTTTGTCTCCACCAAAAACACAGATTAAACAAAAAATAATAATTTCCTTAAGATTGTTAGGCACCTGAGTCAAGATAATCATATTGATTCCAGCAAATTTTGCACAAACACAAAGTTACAAAAGTATGATGAACCAATAAAGTATAGAATAACAGAAGAACAAAAATTAAGTAACCAAATTTAATTTGTAAAATATACCAAAATCTGGAAAACAAAATAGGAAGAAGATCAAGCCCAGTGAATGCACAGTGTCCCATTAAGGAAATTATTCTCCTCTACCAGTTTCATTTGTTTTGTTATGGAAATTTTGGTCTTGTGGCATATGTTTTTTTAGGTCTAAAGACTTTAGATGCGAGTTTGAACCATTACACAATTAAGTTCTCAATCTTGGACAAATTTTGACTTCAGTTAATTTTCTTAGTAATTGAACTCGAATAAGAATTATGTCAACATCTTAGCTTTGGAATGCCGAGTTTAGTGTACAATGACTTTTGGTTAAAATCCTTAGGTGATCGGGATGACTTTATCACGTTCGATGTCTTGTTGTTGTGTTTTTGTGGTAAATATTGAATTGAGTCAACACTTTAATGAGAGGAACTCCATTAGTTGTTTCATAATTTTCTTGAGATCGCAATGTTGTTTAAATTAAATAACATTGTTTGTATGCACTGATTGGACCCCAAATGAGTCCAAAGGGTCCATTAAATTCTTAGAGTATTTTAGCTCAAATTGTTGATGCAATAGTTACAGGTGTGGATGCTTTACTAACCCTTGACCTCTTTGGCAATAGCCTCTTCAGTGGCCTGGGTATCGCTTTAGTGGTAAGGCTTTTGGGGAGCAGGGGCCGCTTTTGCCGCACTAGCATCTCGGAGTTGGGCCACTTTTGTGTTTAACTGACCCCATTAGTGTTGGCAGCTTCAGTTTTCACTTGACCGCATTTTATGCATATTGCTGGAGATTTAATTCCTTTTCATCTTTAATTCTTCAAAATGAACCCCATTTCAAAAGTAGCTCGGGTCTTTGTGATTTTGCTCATTTCTTGCCCTATTCAAGTGATTCAAAGTTGATTCGTTTCTTTTCACTTTCTAATCTCAATCTTATCTTTATTTTCACAATTCATTCCTTTTTTGAACTTTATATGAATTCATATTCTTAAAGTATAGCATTATCACCACTTGATGTCAGAAATGAATCATATCTTCGCCAAACTTTCGGGAATATGATCGTCACCTCGAGGGGAATATATTGATGAAATAAGTTTTTCAATTATGTATAATTGTTCAAGGGTCTATTTATTATCCTGGTTCTTGTCAAAATCTTTTATGATCAATATGAGTATTGTTAGTCCTGTATTGGCTTGTACTTTCTCTTCTGGAAAGCATGGTAGTGTTCTGAGGTTCTTCACAAGGGAGAAGCACCCGTAAAGAGGTTCAAGTGGGTTAAAGTTGTGAGACAGGTTATGTGTGTGTATATATATATATATATAGTATATATATATATATATATATATATATATATATATATATATATATATATATATATATATATAGAACCCTAGGCCCGCCTACGTGGCGCCACCACAAATTAGAATTCTGTTTTAATTTATTTATTTACAAAACTAGCCTTTCATTTTCATGAAAAGTTGTGACTTTTAGGAGAAGTTGTAACTTTTATGAAAAGTTGTGAATATTATGAAGAGTTACGACTTTTATATCAAAAGTTGTACTTTTCTAAAAAGTTGTACTTTTCTGAAAAGTTGCAACTTTTATAAAGAGTTGCAACTTTTATAAAGAGTTGCAACTTTTATGAAAAATTCTAACTTTTATGAAAGGTTGTGACCTTTTTAAAGGGTTGTAACTTCTCTAAAGAATTGTGAACTTTTCAATAAGGCACGATAAATATTTATTCACACTACCCTTTGTTGTCTTTAAATCGAGGGATTTCCTGCCACTATAATTTGTAGCTTTTTCGCACTGTAGTTTAGTCGAATTCAAATTCATTAATTAAGCTTTTTATAAAGTTCTTTTCATTGCTCAAAGATTTTATCCTCCTATTTAGTGGAGTTTAATATTTACTATAATTCATGTAATTATGATAATTCTTTTTGCTATTTTAGTGATTTATTTATTTAACTTTGTTAAAAGTTTCAGCAAATATGATTGAAAATTTATCTTCTCTTTTGTCCTTTTCTACACGTTTCTTCGTATAATCAATGAAAATTGATTTTGATTATAATGCAACATTATTACTCTTGCACCTCTCATTCCACAACTCATTACGCTATTGAAATGGTTAAATTCATTACATTAAGTTATTTTAGTAAACAAAACTTTCATTTGTGCCACTATTATTTGTAGCATTTTTTGTTGTAGGGGAGTCGAATTCAAATACATTAATTAAACTTCTTCTGAAGTGTGTTTCATTCCTCATATTTCATGAAGCTTAATCGTTTTCTGTATGTCGTAGTGATTCATGTATCTAATGCAATTTCTATATGCTATTTTTGTGATTTTTTTATTTATGTTAAAAATTCCAGTGAGGATGATTGAAAATGTATCTTCTCTTTTGTCCCTTTCTACACATTTTTTCATATACTTTTTGAGAAAATTGCTTCTGAATTGTGTTATATTTGATAACACACAACAAGAAATATGTGATAACTAATACGAAACCAATGATATAGTTTGTTAAAAGAACCAAACATATTGCTCTATTGCTTGCCACAATTAGTATATTATTTGGATTGTCTTCTCTTAGGTACAAACAATTCGTATGGCATTTCACTCTTCCTAGAATATTAGTATAGACAGAATTAGTCCACTTCTTTTGTCGCAAGTTAAGTAATTTGTCATATTTCTTCGTCTCTTCTATTTGGGCATAATAAGAGATAAAGTTTTTTTGAAACTAACAAATGTCCAATATAAACTATCACAAAAATAATTTTTTTATCGATAATAAATAAGCGCATTAACAAAGAGTCTAGAGCCTTTACCGACATTAATTAATTATCATTAGATTCAATGCTGCTCTAAACTTTAGGGACATCTATAGAGAGTACCAATTGTCTCTGAAAATGCATATTTAGCATCAATTACGCTATTAACTGTTGTTAAAGATAATTTTTACTGTAGTGATAGCTCTTTATTTTGATAAAGTTTTTTGTTTTCTTAATAAAGAAGTAACAATTATTTTTTTTTGGATTATTTCAGTCAAATTTGTGAACAGTGAATTTGGATACATCCCAATAGACTATCTTTTTGAAAAATATTTTTAGCAACATGTCTTTTTCTTCTTCATTTCTAGGAAAGTAAGGTTGTCTTTACTATGATTTGTGGATATTTGTGAGTTCAAGTGCTTACAAAATTATGCTGTGAGATTTTAATATATTATATGTCAAAATTATGATTTAGACTATCCAGTTGTAAACAGTTTCATTCAGATGTCACCTACTTCTTGGTTGATAATTGCATTAATTCTTTCTAACTGCAAACTATAATCATAACATTAACTATGGTTCAATTCAAAATAAGTTGTAGCCGGTGATATGAAACCTAAGCAGTAGTAATGACTATTCTATTACATGAGGAAAATCATTTATGATACTACTAATTTTAGGATCATTCTAAAAATATACATGATACGTCATAAGTGTTGATGTGTAAGTGTTCTTTTTCCAATAAAATATATAATGTCGTGTAATTCATTGCTTCCATAATTAGCAAGACTACTAGGGATTGCGATGCGTGCGCATTAATTAGTTTAGTTTGCTAGGACTTGTCAATAAGGCTATAGAACTTAAAATGCACATTTCTACTAGTATAAAATGAAAATGAAGACATTTAGTATATACTTCAAATGAATAAATAGATGTAAAACAATTAAGTCGAAAATTGAGGTGAATATTGAGCCACATTATTCATTTGGACATGTATTTTTCTGATTTCGCTGGAATATATTTAGATATGAGTAGATGTGTGAGTGGAATTGAAAAGGAAAAAGTGGATTGAAAAGGGAGAATCCATCTTTGAAATCATAGTTACCTGTCTTTGCCATATATACCACTCATACTCAGTACCGAAAACCTGTCTCATATACTTTATATATGAATCTAAGGAACAACTACTACTAGTACATCTTATAATTATTTTTCTAACAAAATCCAAAGTTTGAAAACTATGAAATTAAGAACAAATCAATCTTATAAGTTCATAAAGTTTGACTTAACTCTAATAAAAGCAATTGTTTTACCAAATAATACAACTTACCCTTGTTGTTTCACGTAGTCAACACACAAGTAGATCATATTTAATTTCTGAACGTGAAGTTTGATCAGAAAGGATTTGAAGGCCTTCCATTTGAGTTTAGTTAAATATGTTCTTGTATGGACGTGATGTTTCAATTTACTTAGGACTGTTGTTGTTCGAGACTTTTTGGTTTCTTCTTTAATGTTTGTTGTTGTGTTTTATAAATATTTGAAATTTAACAAATTTCATTACTTCTGACTAGGGGTGTACAAAACCGAATCGAAAACCGAACCAAACCGCAAATCGAGTCAAACCGGAAAAAACCCGACTAGTGGTTTGGTTTGACTTGGTTTGGTGTTGGATTAAAAAACCCGACTATATTTGAGTTGGTTTGGTTTCAACTAAAAAAAACCAACCCGAGACCAAACCAACCCGACATTATAAATATAATTTTAAAATTATATTATAAACATAAAAATACTTACTTTGATATAATTTTTAAATATCTCTTACACTTTAGTTTTTATCTTTTAATATATTTATTTCATGTTTGGAAGTTAGAATTCTTAATGATCTAATAAAGATTATAGTCCATACATGTTGATAATTATAATAAAGTTTAAATAAAAATCAAATTAATACTAATGTAAAAAGAAAATCAATTCAACACTAAGAATGACAATGATATTGAATATTTGTTTTATAGTTTTACATAGATTTAGATAATTAAAATACATGATCTAATTTTACTTTCTTTTAATATTTAGTCATGTAACTAATACTTACTAAATTATTTTAGCATGATTTTGTACTTTAAATTACGATCAATTTCATTATGACTTATTAATTTGCAATATTTGTTTTAAGCGATTTTATTAATATTTTCTGTTGGATATTTTAGTGTCATTAATCATATCATATTTTTGTTATTTTCTTGAGAAATAACTTAGATAGTTGCATTTTGGTAGGACTACAGAAATATTTGAAGTACAAGTAAATAATATGTTTGTATAAATACTTTATCAAAAAAAACCAAAAATCCAAAAAAACCCCAAGAAACCCGAAAAAACCCGAAGTTGAAAAACCCGAGTTTTATTGGTTTGGTTTGATTTATAAGTTCAAAAATCTGAGACAAATGGTTTGGTTTTATATTTGAAAAACCCGAACCAACTTGGTCATGTACACCTCTACTTCTGTCCAACTACTTTATGGAGATTTTCTTAGAGTTCTTTCTTAAACTTAATATCTCTCTATGACTCCTAATATTTGTTCAAAATAAAAAATCTAGCACTTCAAGATTTCTGAGGAACACTTTTCCTTTAGATAAAATATTCTTCAAAATCTAGTGTATGTACTGAAAATATGAATATTACAAAATGATATGACCCCCATTCCCTATCTTTATTACTCTAGTTTCCACCCCTTTTTTCTCTATTTAACTATTGTCTTCTGCTTTGTCTTGTTTGGGTGTTTTGGTTTTCTATTAGGGGTTATAGGGTCCTTCAGTGCTCGATTTTGGGTTACAATGATAAAAATCCATCCCTCGTTCAACAACATAGTAAGAGAAATGCATAGGAAACCTAAAGATCTTCCTTGCCACTCCATTTTTTATCAATATGCATTCAAAATAGTTGAAAGAAATGATCACATATTTGTTTTGGAGACATCTGAAAGAAAAGGAAAAATGATAAAGAATATATAATTGCATTGTCATCCAAGCATTTAAATAAAGGCCAAAAAAATTATCCAACAATAAAAAAGAAAGTTTTAGCAATAGTTTTATGTATTTACGAATTCCAAATTGATCTACTCAATCTAATTTTTCCATAGCAAATTGATTGTAAAGCTGCAAAGTCTATTTTTCAAAACGATGTTCAAAACCTTAAGTCTAAAAGTATATTTCCTAGATGGAAAGCTATTTTATCTATTTTTGATTTTGATGTATTTCTTTATCTTGATATTAAATTTATCAAAGGGACTATTCCATGATCTTACTGAAGAATTATTGTTGGCGAGGTAATTATGGGTAGAAAGAAAAAAAAAAGAACTCTTGGAGTTTTCAACCGTTACCCCACAAAAAAATAATCACCCCCGTATATTAGCAAGTCAATCATGAAGTGAATCTTGTGGCCAAACAACAAACAAATTAACTTACTCCTAAGTAGCCCTGAACAGATGCATCTGGCCAAGCCTGCCTAGATACCAACCATCAACAAATTATGTCAGGAAAGGAAATCCATAGTAATATATCTAGGAGAGTACAAATCCAATTTCAATCTAAAGTACTAAAAACAAAAAAAATGTCTGACCTTGTTGATGAGAAAGTAGAAATTCAGCTAGGTTAAATAATTCAGACCTTATGAACAAAGGAATGCCCCGTGAGTTGATCCAAATCCATTTTCAGCTTCTTCTCGTTTTCCGTCTAATGTTAGCTCAAGCAAAAACATATTGGAGGTAGAAAGCCCAGCAATTTTGTACTTGATTGTTTTACAAAAGTCTTTCATGGTATGTCCTATACCGAACAAATCAATTTCTTCACCTATACATTGACGGAATTCTTCTTGTAGAGGATCATCATCTGATTACCCAACATACTTCAAGAATTATAGTGTATAACCTTTGATACAAATTTAATCTGAATTTTTTTTATTTCCAACCCCATTAGTTAGCTAAGAAAATAGAGAGCCATTAGCCTCCCTCAAATTTTATCAAAAAAAACTTCTGCATATAAAGATGAATTTTATGAGTTCATCCTCAGAAATACCCGATCATGCTTATTTAACAGCATAACGACTAGATAACACAAATATATTAATCAATAAATTAATCTCACCCAAGGAATGAGTCATTCACCTAATCAAGTACAAAAAGACTTTTTCAATATTAATGCCCACAACTATGATTATTTTGATTACGAAAAAGCATTGATGAATTCCTTCACTTTCCAAATAACACTGGCAACCATTCTTGGTTTCTCCTATGGAGGATGCAATTATTCTTAGAATTTACTCAATAAACTTTACATAATTGGTGGCCTATCTATGATCACAAATCTGGTATCCTTCCTTCATAGTGTGTGAAGAAAACAATGTTTTTTAATGAGCATCCAATTCCTCAGCTCTTACTAATCTCCCAAAGGTTTCACATTCTATGGATATGTTCCTTGAAGTTTGCATTCCATAAACATTATTATCACTCTAAGGCAATTTCAAAAGGTATAAGAGTTGGAACCCATGGAAATCTTATGTGCCAGACGTAGAAAATATTTTCTTGTGCATCCTAGGACATTTGGCCACAATAGATGCCGCTCAAATTTCAATCTTGCAAAAAATATAATTAATACAGTTTTACAACTAGATAGCTCAAGTAGCAAAGGAAATTTCAACCAACTAATGAAAAAAAATGTAGGATGAATCAAAGCTGACCTTCCCAATAATCAATCACATGCGTATGAGAAATTCAATTATGAAGATGATGAAGACATATATGTTAAGCTAATTTAACATCATAACGACATCATCACCCATAAGAACACATACTATTAGCATGTATTGGCTGAAATTATTGTGGGGATACTATAACACAACTATAGCCCTTTTACTATACCAAATATACCCTTGATGATATAGGGGAAAATTGGATAGAAAATATTGAGTCACATCCATCCCAGAAAATTTATAATCGAAATCATTGTCAACAGTCTTTAACACGTCAACCTTATATGATGGAACATATTCTAAGCTCTAATAACATGACAACATGTGCAACTGGAAGAAACTCCCAACATATAACATCTGTTATTGCTTGTGTAAGTTCTTTCAAAGTTCTGGCACATATTCCTCTTTCAGATTCACAATTGATTTTAATTACTACACAAATGACATGTCTCGTTTGAAAATTATTATAAAGCTCCAATAAGGGGTCCAAGATTGATTTTTTATGACATTTAAAGTAAAATATAAATTATGGTTTCTAATAACATAGAAATTAATACAAGAGACAACATAAAAGAATAAAATATGATGGAAATGAAGATGGGGAAGAGAGAAAAAGATAAGAAGAAACTAAGCTAGACAATATTGTCTCAAGCCCTATAACAAAAATAACTTTTAGCGGCAATAAATATAGACATCAATAAAGAGTGCTAAACTCTTTACCGGCTTTAGTTAAGTATCATTAGAACCAATGTCACTAAAGGCTTTAGAGATATATACAAAGTGTTCTAATGGCCGCTATAAATACATATTTAGTGAAACTTAAGCTATTGCCGTTAATTAATGATTGCGAATGATCATTTTTTATATTGTGAAGGAAGACTCTTCAAGACCCAAAAGTTGAAAGGATGACAGAAAATCTCAAATTCAAATGAGTATTCAAATACATTCTCTTATTTTCGATAAAATATTCCTGTTGCTTTCCCAAAGTTCAAGCAATCCAAGTCACATATAAACTAGTCCCCAGAATATGAAAATTAAAATTAAAGATTACAACCACTTGAGAAAAAACTTTCACGATAGGAAGTTCTTATGAGTGAGATTTGTCGCTTATAGCATTGGCTTAACATGTTTATGCTTTACTTTGGAAATTTTAGTTTTCCTTGAAACTTGACACGTGGTGTCCCTGCCTCCTGCATATGTAGAAAATTACAATCTATTTCGAATAATTAAATAGTAGTAAGCAAAGTTCAATAGAAGCACAAACTTGATCAATAGAGTAAACTTGATCATTTTCACTTTCATGTCCATTAGGTAGAATCGAACTAGAATCTTCAATATTCTGACAGATATCATCCATATTATGGAAATTCAAAGACGCATCACAATTTCTTCACTCATTTAAATCATTTCCTTTGGTTTATACGACATCTCTGAAAGGAAAAAAATCAAAAAAAAAATTTGGACTACGTATATATCTATCATCGTAACTCATTTTTAAAGTGTGTTTGAAATGCTTGACATAAGTCATTTTAATAGAATTTTTTTTGTGTTGGTTAACATTAAATGAAAAAAAAAATCTTTTTAGTTAAATATTAATGATAATATATTTCAATGAATAGTTGCCACGAAAAATAGTTGAAATTAGAATCAAGAAACCTTGTTCTAAACATGCAATGAAAGTTATTGCTAATCCTCATTAATTAATGAGTGGTTTGATAAAACTTTTGTGTACTAAACATGATAATAATTTCTAAGATTTACGGACAAAAGTGATGCAAAGTTGAATTTTATCCCAATAAATGCTTTTGGATACAACAACATAACAAGTAAAACCTTAATCAAGCGAGGTTTGGGCAGAGTAGACTGTAAGTAAACCTGAACACTACCTCTGGAGGTAGCTAAATTATTTCTTGATATAAAATTAATATTCAGATAATTTTAGTAAATGGATCTCACAAGTGTTGATGAAAATTCATCCCAAGAAAAATATTTTCTAGTAACTAGAACAATAAAACTATTTGATAAAAATGTATTTTTGCCAATCGCCCTTACCAAAGAAACACACACATATTGTAACGACCCGAACCATTTTTATCTAAGAAGCGCAAAATTTCCACAAAAATTATGTACCTTGTCCCGCTACAGAGATACAGATGCCGCTGGCGCGACAACTTATCCCACTGCATCAGGATAGGCGAGGGAGAATCCTTAATTACGTGAAATCCTTATTTTTTCATCTTTCTAAAAATAACTCATAGGTCGTAAATAACCCTAGAAACCTTAAAAAAATTGTTTCACATTTGGAACAGAAGGAGAAGGAGCTTTGTAGCATTAGGATGGAGGAATCTTGCGAGATCTTGACCAAATTCACCATAGCGAATCCAGAAAAGCTGGAGAAGAAATCAAAACTCTATGAAATTGCTTTGCACCCAGGTAGGTTATGTTTTATGCATTGAGTAGTTGTAAGTCTGTGATTACCTTATTGTATACGAAATCAATCGTAGGAGATATGTGTTGACCTTCGTGCACCGAGTAAATTTCGTGGAAAAATTTCTATAATGCAACGTATTTGTGGTTAGTGCTTGATGTAGATAATTGATGATTGGTCAAGTTTCTTGGATGCCTTCTATAGTAAAATTCCTTCATTAAACAAGGGTATTCGATATAAGGGAATAAATTTTGGTCTATACTAGGTTCGACCTATAGAAGTAACGAGTTGATGAATGTTAGTAATTTAGGTTTAAAACCCTAATAACGAACCCTAAGGAAGATTTATGGCTAAATTTGGTCTCTTGATTGATAACAATTGAGAGAAACTCTTAGATGATGTTTGTGGTTTCATAATTGTGTGATGTATGCATGTTCTTATTTCATTGTGATACTTGTATGTATATTAATGTTTCAATGTTGATCACAGTTGTGTTAAGTGAGATAGATGTATGTTGTATACATGAAATTGTGATATAAATGTATGATCTTAATGATGTAGTTGTGATTGTGATTGTGACGTATGAATGGGGATCATATTGCCACGTTCCGACAAGATAATTGGGATCGGTTGCCACGTTCCGGCATAACTTTGAATCAGGCTGCCACTTTCCGGCACAACATTTAGATCGGCTTGCCACATTTCGGCACAAGTTGGGATCGGATTGCCATTATTTGACAAGCTAACAGTTTGAGTTTACGTTCTATGGGAGGACCAACTACTTGTGATAAGGGTGTAAGTAAAGCATGTTACAGTTCGGTATTGTGATGTGTGTGTACTTGTTATTGTTACGTTCATATCTAATGAATACAAGGTGTAGGTGGAACCATGTGTTTGTATCTGAGGGTCGGGTGACGTATAGATATTTTATGAAGTTAACTTGACGGGAAAGAGTGAATCGTTGAGGTATTGTCTGGGTAAGTACCCAAGGAGGACGGAATAGGGCTAGAGATTGGGGTGAGGAGAAAGTGTATGGCTTAGGGTAGATAAGGAGACAATATGTCACGACCCAATTTCTCGAGTCATGAAGGAACCTACTATAACCCACCAGTAGGTAAGCCAACCCGTAACCCAGAACAACACGTAATGGGTGTGTGGGTAGAAACTAAACAAGAGTAAGCAAAAATACTATAACAACATAAGCAAACCAAAATATAAATACAATTAAGGATCCCTCCCAGAACCAGGAAGTCACTAATACAGAGCTACCAACAAAACGAGTACAAGTCCCAACAGTGGACCACCGAAACTAGACTGTCTAGAAAAATAAAAGACAAGTCTTTATATATACAGATGGAGACCGAAATAGTACAAAACACCGTGTGCTCACCCCCGTCTCCAGACCAGAAAGCTCCAAACTCAATCAACGCTGGCTACTGGTACTCGGACCTGCATCACGAAAATAGATGCAGAGCGTAGCATGAGTACCAAACAACAGGTACCCAGTAGGCATCATAGGCCGACTGAACTAGAAAAGTAAAGCAATATGAAAAGACGGAATCACATAACTAGAGGTCAAAAATGAAAGGTTAAGTAATAATGGAATGCACACGAGTGTATAAAGATCTAACTAAATTAATATATAAGCTAACTACACCTAACTGGACCCCCATAAGCCCAGAAGATACACTCGTGCGCAAGTTTAAATAAAAACCCGAACGGACCCCCATAAGCCCGACGAGTACATAGAATAACTACAACTAAGGAGAATAGAACTCAAGGCCAAAGAACATCTAACCAAATGCTCCAAACCAAAAAGTAGAATCTGACGGTACGAAGGTCGGGCCTTGAACCTGACGCTCACCAGAATTACACAAGTAGCCAATCACAAAATATAAGAACTGAGGCCGGACCTCTAACCAGATGCTCTACATACTTGAGGCCGGACCTCTAACCGGATGCTCTACATAAGTATGTGGATGGTCGAGGCCGGACCTTAAATTCGGATACCCGACAAAGATGTCGATATAGCTGCTGAAAGAGTCTCTATCTATCCATAATCATAAATACCCGTGGAACACCATCCACATTTAGCTAATCAATGTAAGTCCTTGAAGCCTAATCGAAAATCAACTTTGAATCGCGGAGCGGAATTCATTGTCACCGACGTAACTCGTGAAGCCGTAACATCAAAGAATTAAGGATAATTATCGTCGTAGCGAGCTCATCGTCTAGCTAAGGACCAAACTATCAGACTCAAGTCTGCTACGCCAGTCTACAAGGATTTAAGCCAATCGAGCGACGTCAAGGCTGAACTAAGTCCTACCGACTTCGAATCATGCATTTCAAAGGCAAGCCCTAGTCAAACCTAAACTAAGGCCCAACATACTTCTGATAACCAGTATTCAAACATACAAGTACTCCATATAGCAAAGAAGGTCCATTGAATAACATAAAGCATGCTCACAGTTACCCGATAATTCTTAGAAATAGGCCGAAAACATGATTTCTAACACTTATGCATGATTTAATAACTATTCAACCCAAATCCGAACTAATCAACATGCATTCATATATTCGAGTTCAATCTAAGAGAAGGAAATCGTAGCCTACCTGTAGGAATATCACACGCGTTCCAAAAATCACTTCTCCGGAGTTTTCCCTTTCCGAATGGCCTCAAAACGTTGATACACTATCAAAATAGAGTTACAACGTTATTACGGTCGTTTAGAAACTAAAATCGTAAGAAACAGAGACGGACCAATTTTTTTGGAATCAAAGCGGAAAAGTGGGATCCGTGTTGAAAATTCCAGAATTAACCCCAAATATATATCATAAAAATCTCTCCGGACACGTGTTCCAAAATGGAACACAATTCGGAACGCAAAATGCAGCAAAACCCCAACATGCAAGAAACTCACACATTAATCAACTTAAAAGAAACCTGCAGCAGTGTAAACTAGGAATTTACGCGAATCAGAAAGTGCCCAGCCCTCTTTGAACACTCCACCACATAGCCACGATAATTCCCAACACCTGGGACTTCGAATCACCCAAAACCGAGCTAAAATGAGAGAGATATGACCAAAACAACAATGCCAAAAACAATTGCTCGAAAAAAAAGCCTAACAGTCAGGTAACTCGCGGAATTTACCTCAAATCGGGTCCCCAAATCTGATTCCAAGCTTACCAACGCGTTGCCCTCGAAAACTCTCACAACTTAGCCTTTTGAATTGCCCAATTTGGAGTTCTATAGCTCAATATAACAAAATTTTAAAGTTAAACTTAAAGGCTGAAAATTGGGCTTTTATAAGGACGAAGGTGGTCGCTAATAAGCCAAAAATCTGGTCGTTAAAACCCCAAAATCTGGTCATTAAAGGGCTGCACCAGATTTCAGCTTTATCTAGACTCTTCAAAGTCTCCGACGGGTGCTCGGAATCCGTTCGGAACCTGATAAAAATAAAGCAGATATGCTACCCTACCAAAGTTGACATTCCGGACTCAATGGCGCAGTCAAAATTTCCATCAGAGGTCATCTCGATAAAATGTGGGTCCTACTTCCATTTGCCATTTTAAGTCAAAAACCACAAAAAGGCTCGGAAAAATATCGAAAACCTCACGACACGAAAGAAGGGTCAAACTAGACCAAACTCGACATTTCGGAGCTAACCGCGCTGAAGGAATTCTCATCCGAGCGCGTTTACTCAGAATGTTGACTAAAGTCAAACTTAGCCTTAAACTTAAAGTTAAAAAGCTTAATCGCACCAAGTCACACTGAAAACTTCGGGAGTCATGTCGACCATGCTACTAGGCTAAAATGACCCCTCCGGAACTGATGGAATCGTCAGAATTGGATTCTGATGTCATCTTCTTGAACTTTTGATCGAAAATGATCGTTCAAGGTTCATAAGCTCCAAAAACACTAACGCTCACACAATAACCAAACGAACAACCAGGTGACCGAACTGTCAGTCCCAGCAAGTCATAAATGACTTGGGATCGCTATAGGAACGCTCTAAACGATGCACAAAAGATAAAACACTAAAAATGACAAGAAGGGTCATTACAATATCCACTACTAAAAAGGACTTTCGTCCGCGAAAGTAAGGGTCAAGAAGTACGTGAAGGCTCAAACAAGCCGGGAAACTACTCTCGCATCTCCTGCTCGGTCTCCCAGGTAGCCTCCTCTACTGAACGATGCCTCCAACGGACCTTAACAATAGGAATGGCTCTCGAGCGCAATTTTCTCACATCTCTAGTTAGGATGGCAACTGGCTCTTCTACAAATGTCAAACGATCATCCAACTCAACTGCATCATATTGGAGCACATGTGACTCATCAGGAATATATCGGCGTAGCATCGAGACATGGAAAACTGGGTGGATGGCTGAAAATGCTGGAGGAAGGGCTAACTCATAAGCAACCTCCCCAACTGTCCGAAGTATCTCAAAAGGCCCAATGTACCTGGGGCTAAGCTTACCCCGCCTCCCAAATCTCATCACACCCTTCATGGGCGACACACGAAGGAATACCCGATCACCAATAGAGAATCTCAAAGGTCGACGCCTTCGATTCGCGTAACTCTGGTGCCTACTCTGAGCTGTCCTGAGTCTATCCTGAATCACTCTCACCTGCTCCAAAGCCTCCTGAATCAAATCTGTACCTCGCGGCCTAGGCTCTGTAGACTCAAACCAGCCCACTGGAGAGCGACAACGCCTACCATACAAGGCCTGAAACGGGGCCATCTGAATGCTAGAATGGTAGCTGTTGTTATACGCAAACTCCGCCAAAGGCAAGAACTGGTCCCAATGACCACCAAACTCCAAAACACAAGCCCGTAGCATGTCCTCAAGGACCTGAATAGTGCGCTCTGACTGTCCATCAGTCTGTGGGTGAAAAGCTGTGCTAAGGTCAACCCGGGTGCCCAACTCATCCTGAAAGGTCCTCCAAAAGCTAGACGTGAACTGAGAACCCCGATCTGATATAATAGAAACTGGCACCCCATAAAGTCGAACCACCTCCCGAATATAGATACGAGCCAACCTCTCGGCGCTGAATGAAGACTGAACGGGAAGGAAATGTGATGACTTGGTCAATCGATCAACGATGATCCGAATACTATCAACTCCTCTAGAAGTCCGCGGTAGACCAGCCACAAAATCCATAGTAATGCGGTCCCACTTCCACTCCGGAATGGGTAATCTCTGAAATTCACCACCAGGCCTCAAATGCTCAGCTTTTACCTACTGGCAGCACAAGCAACGACAAAACAAAGTCAGCAATATCTCGTCTCATGCCACTCCACCAGTAATGCTGTCTCAAATCACGATACATCTTTGCTGTACCCGGATGGATAGAATATCTAGACTCATGAGCCTCAGAAAGTATCAACTGTATCAAATCGCCAACTCTCGGGACACAGATACGACCGACAAATCTCAACACTCCATCAGGATCTAAGGTAGCCTGATAACCATCACCTGCTAACACTCGATCTCTAAGGGCCACCAAGGTATTATCCTCAAACTGACAACCACGGATCCTATCATGCAAAGAAGACTGAACTCCCATATAAGCCAAGACGCGTCTAGAATCTGAGATATCTAATCGAACCATGCTATTGGCTAAAAATTGAATGTCCAAAGCCAAGGGTCTCTCCCTCGCAGATAAGAAGGCTAGACTAGCCATACTCACCACCTTCCGGCTCAAGGCATCCGCTACCACGTTCGCCTTGCCCGGATGATAGAGAATAGAGAGATCATAATCCTTCAGGAGCTCAATCCAACGACGCTGCCTCGAATTAAGGTCCCTCTGGCTCATGATGTACTGAAGACTCCTGTGGTCGGTATAGATCTCACATCGAACTCCATACACGTAGTGCCTCCAAATCTTAAGCGCGAAAACTACCGCCGCCAACTCCAAGTCATGGGTGGGGTAGTTGCACTCATGGACCTTAAGCTGCCTTGACGCATACGCAATAACCCGGCCCTGCTGCATCAATACACAACCCACACCAACACCAGACGCGTCACAATAAATCGTGTAACCCTCGCCCTCAATCGGAAGAGTCAATATAGGAGCGCTAGTAAGCAACTCCTTGAGCTTCAGAAAGCTCATCTCACACTCCTCCGACCACACAAAGGGAACATCCTGGCGAGTCAACTGAGTCAAAGGAGCTGCAATAGTAGAAAAACCCTCAATAAAGCGTCTGTAGTAACTCACTAACCCGACAAAGCTACGAACCTCAGTAACAAAAGTGGGTCTGTCCCACCCACGAATAGCCTCAATCTTCATCGGATCAACCCTAATACCCTCCTTAGACACCACGTGCCCCAAGAATACTACAGACGCAAGCCAAAACTCGCACTTTGAGAACTTGGCATAAAGCCGCTGATCTCTCAAAGTCTGGAGCACTATCCTCAAATGCTGCTCATGCTCACTCCGGCTCCGCGAGTATACCAATATGTCATCAATGAAGATGATAACAAATGAATCAAGATATGGCCTGAACACACGTGTCATCATGTCCATGAAGGCGGCTGGGGCATTAGTCAACCCAAAAGACATCACAAGGAACTAATAATGGCCGTAACGAGTCCTAAATGCGGTCTTAGGGATGTCTGCTGCTCTAATCCTCAGCTGATGGTACCTGGACCTCAAATCAATCTTAGAAAATATGACGGCACCCTGAAGCTGATCAAACAAATCATCTATACGAGGCATAGAGTAACGGTTCTTCACTGTCACCTTGTTCAGCTGCCTGTAGTCAATGCACATCCTTATAGTCCCATCCTTCTTTTTCACAAACAGAACAGGAGCACCCCAAGGCGACACACTCGGACGAATGAACCCCTTTCCTAAGAGGTCCTCTAACTGAACACTGAGCTCTCTGAGCTCTGCAGGAGCCAACCGATAAGGCGGAATATAAATAGGATGGGTGCCGGGCTCCAAATCTATAGCAAAATTAATGTCACGCTCTGGGGGTAGTCCAGGTAGATCTGTAGGGAACACATCTGCATACTCTCTAACCACAGGAACTGAGTCAACTGAAGGCCCCTCCCTACTCATATCTCTGATGTGGGCCAAATAAGCTAAACACCCAGAAGCAACCAACCGCCTAGCCCGAATAAAAGAGATGATCCCCATCGGTGTGTGACTATAAGCAGCCTGCCACAACACCGGGGGAATATCAGGCATGGATAAGGTAACAGTCTTGGCATAGCAATCCAAGACCACATGGTAGGGGGATAACCAGTCCATGCCCAAAATCACATCAAAATCAATCATATCTAACATAATAAGATCAGCTCTAGTATCATAACCCTGGATAGTCACTAAGCAAGATCACAATACTTGATCCACTACTAAGGACTCACCCACCGGGGTCGAAACATGAACCGGCTCTGCCAAAGACTCGGACCTCATACCCAATCGAGGAGCAAAATAAATAGATACATAAGAGAATGTGGACCCTGGATCAAATAATACTGTAGCAGGCTGATGGCATAATAAGAGCGTACCTGAGATGACATCGTCAGATGCCTCAGCAGCCGCCCTCGCCGGGGCTGCGTAGAAATGGCCCTGAGCATCTCTGCCTGGTGCACCCGATCTACCACCTGACCTGCCTCCCCGAGCACCCCTGGTACCCTGTCGACTGTCTCGACGGTCCTGAACCTGACTACCTCCTCTAGTCGGAGAAGACACTGCTGAAACTGGTCTAGGTGCAAGTGGAGCTGGTACAATTGCCCCCGACCTCGCCGGGGCATTCTCTAGACCAATGGTCAAGAGCACCACAATTATAACACCCCGAAGCTGAACGCCCTGTAGTAACCCGACCGCGGCATGGAGGAAAGGAATCTGGTCCCCTCGAACTCAGGCCTGTACTAGGACCACTCTGCTGATATTGGCCTCCATCAGAAGCAGGTAATGCCGCTTGAAAAGGCCGACTGGTCTGACCCTGCTGGAACCTCTGATGGGGCCTATCATATGAGTCCCTCCCCCTAGTCTGCGACCCACTATAGCTGCCCTGGTACCGTGCCCTCTTATCGCTGCCCCCTTGGGCCTCACAATGAATATGCTCCATGGATCGGGCATGATCGACCACATCTAGAAAAGAACGGCCAGTTGAAACCATATGCTCTGTGTCAACTCTCAAACGGTATCGCAACCCACGCACAAAACAACGAACTCTCTCCCTCTCTGTGGGCAGGATCATAGTAGCATGGCGAGACAACTCATGGAACCTTGCCTCATACTCTGAAACGGTCATAGAGCCTTGCTCCAATCTAGAGAACTGATCACGAAGCCTATCTCTGACGCTCCGTGGCATGAACCGGGCCAAGAAAGCCTCCGAGAACTCACTCCAAGATATAGGAGGAGATCCAACTGGCCTGGACTCTCGATACGTGCGCCACCACTGCCTGGCTGGCCCACGAAACTGATGAGCGGTAAAGTCATCTCTTCTCGACTCTAAGAGGCCTAATGAATGCAACTGCTCCTGGCAAGTGAGCTGGAACTCGTGAGCGTCCTCCCCAATCGCCCTTGAGAATATAGGCGGCGCCAACCTCTGAAATACCCCGAGCATCTTCTGATCCTGCAGTGGCATCTCTCTAACCTCTAAGTCTGGCGGGGCGGCCACATGAACTGGTGGCGGCTGAGCTTGTAGCGCTGGGGCTGGTGCTGGTACTGCTGGGGATGGTGCCTGTCGCATATCCCCAATAGCTGCTAGTATCTGAGTCAAGAGGGAATGAAGATCAGGTGCTGCAACTGGTGCGGGTGGTGGATGGGCTGGCCCTGGCCCCACTGGCTGTGGCGGTACATGTGCTGCATGAGGATCCTCCTCCCTATCCTGGGCTGGTGCTGCGGCCCTACCTCGACCTCGGAGACGGCGTCTACCCCAAGCTGGGGCTCCCGGTGCATCTCTCCCGGACGCACCGCCTCGCGTGCGGGCCATCCTGCAATAGAGTGAAACAACTGAGATTTTAAGAAACAAACAAGACACACGCGGCATGAATTTGAAACAAAATGGATATCTTCCTAAACACATCCTGTAGCCTCCCGAAGATAAGTTACAGACGTCTCCGCACCGATCCGCAGGACTCTACTAGACGTTAGCTCTGTAAAAGTGAGACCATGAACCTGGGGCTCTGATACCAACTTGTCACGACCCAATTTCTCGAGTCATGAAGGCACCTACTATAACCCACCAGTAAGTAAGCCAACCCGTAACCCAAAACAACACGTAATGGGTGTGTGGGTAGAAACTAAACAAGAGTAAGCAAAAATACTATAACAACATAAGCAAACCAAAATATAAATACAAATAAGGATCCCTCCCAGAACCTGGAAGTCACTAATACAGAGCTACCAACAAAACGAGTACAAGTCCCAACAGTGGACCACCGAAACTAGATTGTCTAGAAAAATAAAAGACAAGTATTTATATATACAGATGGAGACCGAAATAGTACAAAACGCCGTGTGCTCACCCCCGTCTCCAGACCAGAAAGCTCCAAACTCAATCAACGCTGGCTACTGGTACTCGGACCTGCATCACGAAAATAGATGCAGAGCGTAGCATGAGAACCAAACAACAGGTACCCAGTAGGCATCATAGGCCGACTGAACTAGAAAAGTAAAGCAATATGAAAAGACGGAATCACATAACTAGAGGTCAAAAATGAAAGGCTAAGTAATAATGGAATGCACACGAGTGTATAAAGATCTAACTAAATTAATATATAAGCTAACTACACCTAACTGGACCCTCATAAGCCCAGAAGATACACTCGTGCGCAAGTTTAAATAAAAACCCGAACGGACCCCCATAAGCCCGACGAGTACACAGAATAACTATAACTAAGGAGAATAGAACTCAAGGCCAAAGAACATCGAACCAAATGCTCCAAACCAAAAAGTAGAATCTGACGGTACGGAGGTCGGGCCTTGAACCTAACGCTCACCAGAATTACACAAGTAGCCAATCACAAAATATGAGAACTGAGGCCGGACCTCTAACCGGATGCTCTACATACTTGAAGCTGGACCTCTAACCGGATGCTCTACATAAGTATGTGGATGGTCGAGGCCGGACCTTAAATTCGGATACCCGACAAAGATGTCGATATAGCTGCTGAAAGAGTCTCTATCTATCCATAATCATAAATACCCGTGGAACACCATCCACATTTAGCTAATCAATGTAAGTCCTTGAAGCCTAATCAAAAATCAACTTTGAATCGCGGAGCGGAATTCAATGTCACCGACGTAACTCGTGAAGCCGTAACATCGAAGAATTAAGGATAATTATTGTCATAGCAAGCTCATCGTCTAGCTAAGGACCAAACTATCAGACTCAAGTCTGCTACGCCAGTCTACAAGGATTTAAGCCAATCGAGCGACGTCGAGGCTGAACTAAGTCCTACCGACTTCGAATCATGCATTTCTAAGGCAAGCCCTAGTCAAACCTAAACTAAGGCCCAACATACTTCTGATAACCAGTATTCAAACATACAAGTACTCCATATAGCAAAGAAGGTCCATTGAATAACATAAAGCATGCTCACAGTTACCCGATAATTCTTAAAAATAGGCCGAAAACATGATTTCTAACACTTATGGATGATTTAATAACTATTCAACCCAAATCCGAACTAATCAACATGCATTCATATATTCGAGTTCAATCTAAGAGAAGGAAACCGTAGCCTACCTGTAGGAATATCACACGCGTTCCAAAAATCAGTTCTCTGGAGTTTTCCCTTTCCGAATGGCCTCAAAACATTGATACACTATCAAAATAGAGTTACAACGTTATTACGGTCGTTTAGAAACTAAAATCGCAAGAAACGGAGACGGACCAATTTTTTTGGAATCAAAGCGGGAAAAGTGGGATCCGTACTGAAAATTCCAGAATTAACCCCAAATATATATCGTAAAAATCTCTCCGGACACGTGTTCCAAAATGGAACACAATTCGGAACGCAAAATGCAGCAAAACCCCAACATGCAAGAAACTCACACATTAATCAACTTAAAAGAAACCTGCAGCAGTGTAAACTAGGAATTTACGCGAATTAGAAAGTGCCCAGCCCTCTTTGAACACTCCACCACATAGCCACGATAATTCCCAACACCTGGGACTTCGAATCACCCAAAACCGAGCTAAAATGAGAGAGATATGACCAAAACAACAATGCCAAAAACAATTGCTCGAAAAAAAAGCCTAACAGTCAGGTAACTCGCGGAATTTACCTCAAATCGGGTCCCCAAATCAGATTCCAAGCTCACCAACTCGTTGCCCTCAAAAAATCTCACAACTTAGCCTTTTGAATTGCCCAATTTGGAGTTTTATAGCTCAATATAACAAAATTTTAAAGTTAAACTTAAAGGCTGAAAATTGGGCTTTTATAAGGACGAAGGTGGTCGCTAATAAGCCAAAAATCTGGTCATTAAAACCCCAAAATCTGGTCAATAAAGGGCTGCACCAGATTTCAGCTTTATCTAGACTCTTCAAAGTCTCCGACGGGTGCTCGGAATCCGTTCGGAACCTGATAAAAATAAAGCAGATATGCTACCCTACCAAAGTTGACATTCCGGACTCAATGGCGCAGTCAAAATTTCCATCAGAGGTCATCTCGATAAAATGTGGGTCCCACTTCCATTTGCCATTTTAAGTCAAAAACCACAAAAAGGCTCGGAAAAATATCGAAAACCTCACGACACGAAAGAAGGGTCAAACTAGACCAAACTCGACATTTCGGAGCTAACCGCGCTGACGGAATTCTCATCCGAGCGCGTTTACTCAGAATGTTGACTAAAGTCAAACTTAGCCTTAAACTTAAAGTTAAAACGCCTAATCGCACCAACTCACACTGAAAACTTCGGGAGTCATGTCGACCATGCTACTAGGCTAAAATGACCCCTCCGGAACTGATGGAATCATCAGAATTGGATTCTGATGTCATCTTCTTGAACTTTTGATCGAAAATGATCGTTCAAGGTTCATAAGCTCCAAAAACGCTAACGCTCACACAATAACCAAACGAACGACCAGGTGACCGAACTGTCAGTCCCAGCAAGTCATAAATGACTTGGGATCGCTATAGGAACGCTCTAAATGATGCACAAAAGATAAAACACTAAAAATGACAAGAAGGGTCATTACACAATAATTATAATTTAAGATGGTGACATGATCGTTTGGTAGGAAGGCATGTAAGCGGAGTGTGAGATTACCCAATGAGGTTAGAATGTTTAGGCTATGATTAATAGAACTAGAAGTGTTAGACATTGGGAAGGAAAATGGTTAGTGGACAGAGTATTTGTGGAGTGGAGGGTGTTCTAAGAAAGGAAAAGGGTGGAGAGACGAGTGGTACTTGCATGATCATATTATTCTTTTCTTATGTTATGAGGTGGGCGTCGAGTTGACCAATGATGGCTACCAGTACATGTGGTTGTACTTATACTACTCTTGATATGTCCTTTTGACATAGTATGGATGCAGGATTGATGATGTTTCATTAGGTGACGACGAAGAAATCCTCTAGCAGCTTTGACTCTTCTGTTCGCATATTCTTATTCGCCAATCGTTATTCTTAGTAGCTCTTGTACCTGTCAGACTAGATCCTTGGGGTTGTTAAATTATTTTACAAACTTAACAGAGAGTGTGCTTAAAAAGTGTTATTTAATAAATCTCCTTAACTTTGTTTTCCGTCTTCTTTAATTTCCGCATGTTTTCCCTATTAGGATATGAGGGTTCTCCTACTTAGGTGTTAAATTGGGTGTCCGCACGGCCCGATAGGTTGGGTCGTAACACATATATATAATACATAATTTTTAACACTTTAATTTCTTTGGCTTTAATAGTTGTTCATCCAACTGATTAAATTGAAAGTAGCCTATGAATGTATAATATGTATGATTAATATAATAAATTTATAATTAAGATACCGATCATAAAGAAAAAGTAAACAATAAGTTTTTTCAACTATTATTGTGAAGATATTTTGATCTTTTTAAGGATGTATCTGAAGATAATTGGCGACTTGCATCATGGTAAGACCTGTCACATTCATTATCTCTAGAATCTCTTTCGGTAAGTAGCCTACATGATCCATTAGAATGTAACTTTAATTTTATCACTACAATGATAAACCTAGATCAATCTAAGGTACATATAAATAAAATAATCACTACACATTTACTCCAAATAATTTTAATGTACATTAGCTGTAAGTATGAATCTCATTATTCATTTCACTACATATATATAAACTAATTGTAGAGTGAATTAATTAATAAGGTAAACTTACGTCCTTCACCAAGTCGTTGTGCAACTTCCTTGAATTTTCCATGAAGATCCATGGTCCATTCTATGCAGTCCTTTTTCTTCAGAGTCTTAGAAATAGCAATACTCTGTCTTTCTCCTTTGTCAATCAATTCTTTGCCTTTTCTGCATGTCTTGCTCCACAAGTTGTATGTTTTTCTTTCAGTATCATGAATATTATTTCCTTTTCCCTCATTATTAAAAGGGATAATCTTCTCTCCAACTTGTTCTTTGTTTACCACAATACTTTCATTACCAATATTATCAACATTTTTCACGTGATGTCCTTTTGGATCTAGTTCTTCTCTCACTTTTTCTCTTTGTATTTTCTTTCTTAATAAAAATGGTGACAAGTATTTAAGAATAGTTTCATCAAGTGACTTTTTCAGATACATGTATGTTCCATTGTCAAAAGCCTATTTTTCAAAGAGTTTATTATTTTCATCACATACAATTGCTCAATTATTTTGAGAAGTTCGTAATTAGAATTAAATTATATTATACATCACATGAATAGTTAAGTCTGTACATCTTGGGCGAATTTATATATTGTAACAATATTAATATTGTGACAAAACAACTCTATACCATATCACTATACAAAAAAAAGTATGATTAGGATTTTATTACTTTTGTTTTTAAACAACAAAAATCTTCACTTATTGCATTTAACATCAGTCTATCAAAATTTATTGAGGTATGCTTGGACAATTTAATGAATAATTTCATAGTTAATTTTTTTGTAGTGTATTTATTAAAATAACCAACTTTAACCACTATAACAATAAAATCACAAAAGATATCAATGTCATATTAATCTAAAAGAATATGTGAGTACTTAATTTCATGCATATTAACTGTACTTATTTAATGTAACTGTGATGTAACAAAATGACTATTTAATTAGTTTACTTAAACTATGATTCACCGACGAATAATTCTTGTTGTTTAAAAATAAAAATTCATTGCTAATCTTATTAATGATGTCTTATATTAAATTCACTTAGCTACAGACTGTTTAACAACAAATTAATGATGAATTTCACCGTTAATTTGTAGTGTATTAACAAAAACGACTTACCTTGTCCACTATAAAAGTAAGATTAAAGATAGAATAAATACTTAGAGAGAGTGGCAATATCTAAGGCATCAGCTTTTTTCAAGCGATTAAAAAACAAAGTGAATCTGGTGAATGAGCATGTATTATCATCACATTAACTTTTCCTTTCCTTTTGCGAGAATTGACATTGCGACTAGAACGCTATCAACTGTCGTAACGGAATATATCCATGCATTTTTGAAGTCAATAAAGAACATGAAAAAGATATACACACATATAATGATTAGCATGTGCTTATTTCTCATTCAAATTCAATTATGAAGTTGTATGTGATATTACTATAATTTACTTTATTCAATTGCATATATTGATCAACTTATATTGAAATCGACATGTTCAACATAATTAGTCAGATTCACATAAAATAATTGTAAATAATATTATTTTAGGCTAAGTAATTTGATTATAGATAATATCAAATATCCTATAAGACAATACTGATATTGAATCTAATTTACATAATGACTTGTCAAAATAAATATTCCCTAAATAGATCAAATACTAATGAAGCAAGATATAACAAGATAAAGGTTCTGAGCTTACCGTGTTTCATGAATATGTAGCTACGGAATTTAAAGATTTATCAAATTATTGTAAGAGACATATCAATATACTATAATATTCTAAGTTTATGTATTTATTATCCTACAAATGAACTTTTATGTCTTGACAATAAGATAACTAATCTGATTGATTTAAAGATATTAATTTAAAGGAATATATAAAAATCACGTGTTATTACCTGTCTCATACATAATAATATTATATTTCTATATTCAGAATCATATTTATTTATGCTAACAAAAGTACAAATGACTAAAAGAAATAAGCTAACAAAAGAGTCGTAAATTATTATAGAATAATGAGATGCAAATTGACAAAATACTCTTCCAGAAAAAGGTAACCTATTATAATATTACTTAATGGATTATAATGAGGCTATACTTCTATGTTTAGTATGTAACATGAAACTCTAATCCATTATTTAAGCATTGACTTTGTGTTTTCGATATATGTAGAAGTGGAAAATGGATTATTAAAAAAGTTATTTATTCTATCATATTGCTTGTTATTTAGTTACTTTTGATTGTACTACAAAGTTACTTGCTTTATGCATGTATACTATTGGAACCTACAAAAGTAGCTTGCAAAGATATTCAAGTAAAAATGATTTAATACACCTTGAATGTGGAACAACCAATCAATACTAATAAAATAATTGAGAAACAAAAAAAAGTACAGAAAAAATCCATAATAATACACTTGAACTAAACTTTAAAGTTTTCAAAAAACACTAAAAATGGTGGGGTTTGGCTACTAAAATTTTTAGTTGCATACTTGTTTGTGCGAGGTAAAATAGTTCATAAATTTGATCATTCTAAGATAGTTTTTGAGTATAGTAAAATAATTATAGCATGTAACTAATTTATTTTTATAAAACTCTGAAAATTGTCTATTGTCTTACCAAATTAAAGTAGAGGCACTGAGGCGGTAATCGAATGTGTCACGACCCACCGGGCCGTGCGGCACCCACTGTAACACCTAAGTAGGAGAACCCTCTTATCCTAATAGAGGAAAACACGCGTAGATTAATGAAGATGGACAACAAAGTGAAGGAGATTAAATAAATAATACTTATTAATTACACTCTTTGTTAAACTTGTAAAATAATTTAACAACCGCAGGGATCTAGTTTAATAGGTACAAGAGCTACTACGAATAACAATGTACAATAATTAAATAATACACAAATCCGACCATGCGGAAGGAAGAGTCGAAGCTGCAGGAGGAATTCTTCGTCTTCACATCATGAAATATCAACAATCCTACATCCAGACTATGTCAAAACACATATAGTGTAGTATCAGTACAACAACACATAGTGGTAGACATCATCAACAAACTCGACGCCCACCTCATAATATAAGTAAAGAACAATAGTATCATGCAAGTATCACCCTTCTTACAACACCCTCAACTTGTAACAATTCTCTAACTACTTACACATTTCCTTCCCCAACTCCTAACACTTCTAGTTTTATTAAATCATAGCCTAAATAATGCTAGCCACATTAGATAATCCCAAGTACTGCTAACACCCTTTTCTACCAATAGATCTAGTCACATTTTTTAAATTATCGTCCTCTTATCTACCCCCAAACCATATAGTTTCGCTTTACTATAATCTCTAACCCTATCCCATTCTCCTTGGGTACTTACCCAAACAATACCTCAACAATTCTCTCTCTTTTTCTAACAACTACACCGCATAAGGTATCTACATATCACCCCATACTCACATACATACATATGGTTCAACCTATACCCTATCATCATTGGTCAAATCCTATCATCACAAGTGTAAACATATCGCAATACCGAAATATAACATGCTTTTCATTACAACTTATCACAAAGAGTTATTCCTATCACGAAACCCAAACTCAAACTGTAAGTGCACCGAGTTGGTAACCCATCTAAGTTAGCTTATCGGAATGTGGAAACCAGATCTCATAGTTGTGCCGGAACGTGGTAATCCGGTCCAATGTATATGCAGGAACGTGACAATCCGATCAGATTTAACTTGCTAGAACGTGGAAACCTGATCCCATAGATGTGCTGGAATGTGGCAACCCAATTCAAGTTAGCATGCCGAAACTTGGAAATCCGATCCACAATCACACACGAAAATCAGAATCACAAGTACATCATCAAGATCATACGTTTATATAATGATTTCATGGATATATCTTTCATCTATCTCAGTTACAACAACATGATCAATATTGCGATATTCATATACATACAAGTATTATAATAAAGCAATAACAAACATATATCACCAATATGAAATCACAACTATCGCTCATAAATTTCCCATCCTATGTTTAATAATGTAAAATACCAAACTCAACCCTACTCCTTCATTAGGGTTCGTCATTAAGGTTTTAAACCTAAATTGCTTAAAATTCATTAACTTGTTGCTTCGATGGGTCAACCTAGCATAGACCAAAATTCGTTCCCTTCTACCGGATACCCTTGATTAGAGAAGGAATTCTACTCAAGAAAACAACCAAGGACAAATTCCACCAATCATCAATTCTCTATATCAAGCACTAACCCCAAATACGTTTTAAGAATATCACTTTTTCCATGAAACTTACTCGGTGCACGAAGGTCTACACATATCTCATATTACAGATTTCATATATTACATGATAGGCACAAATTTACACTACTCAATGCATAAACCTAACCTACCTGGGTGCCAAGTAAATAGTACAAAGTTAATTTATTTTCAACTTTTTTGGATTCGCTATGGTGAATTTGGCCAAGATCTCGCAAGATTCTATCATCCCAAAGCTAGAAAGCTCCTTCTCCTTCTTCCCCAAACTTGAAATAAGTTTTATAGGGTTTCTAGGGTAATTAACGACCTATATGTTATTTATGTAAAGGTGGAAAAATACGGATTTCGTGAGATTCAGATTCTTCCTCGCCGATCCCCCTACAGCGGGCTAAGTTGCCGCTACAACACTGCCGCGCCAGTGGCATCTGTCTCACTCCAGCAGGACAGTGCTCATATTTTTCGCGAATTTTTGTCCTTCTCCATTAACGATGGTTTGGGTCGTTACAATAAATACCAATTTACCACTCATTCATCCTCGAACGACTAAGGCTCGGTCATCACACGCTGTCACTTTAGAAAGCTCCCTGTTAGCAAAACGACTCTTACAAAGGAACGATGAAAGTTCGCGACCATTAATGATTCAAAACCCAAAAGGGTTGAGACATGCTAGAATGGAGGGTGAAAATGCACTACACGGAATGAGTACTAGGCTTCCACACTAGGGTAATTTATCAAGCAACACGCGAAGGTCGAATCAACTAGGCCTTGCCCATTAGAGCGGCAGCCCTGCCGTTGTAGCAGCACCGCTCAGCGGGAGATGTCCTGCTAAATCAAGAGATCGAGGGTAGTAAAGAGGGAAAACAAATTGTTTCTCTTATTTCCCTCTCTCCCTTATTCAAACTTTCTCTCAAAACAATCCCGATCACTCTCCCACAAATCGTCAAAATAAAGGTAATTTCTCCTGATTTTCATTCTCATTACCTTCTTGTTTGACTACAATGATTGTATGCTAATAAACTAACCGATTCGGAATGGTGTTTGGGTAGTTATTTTGAAAATTGAACTAGGTTACTAGACGTATTACAAAATCGTAGCATGGTTACTTCCGTTACGTCCTTAACTTTAAAAAACATCCCAGGGGTAAGGATTCCGCAAACACATGGGTAAATCGGTATAAAATGAATGGGGGAAGTAGACGGGTCATATTTCCATGAACTCGAATTTAGTAACAATTTAGGGGTTATTTGGTTGAAATACATGCTAATTCTTGTTCTAAGATAGTTAATATACTCCGATCTGCTGAAAAACTGATAAAAATGGGGATTTTGGGACGAACAATGCCATTTTCGTGTCTGGCATTCATTTTAGATGAAGGCCGCTGTAGCGGCCTGCATCTTGCTGTAGTGGCCTGCATCATCCCGCTGTAGCAGGATGATGGCCGCTGTAGCGGGATGACCAAGACCAGTAGCTTGGCTCCTTTTTCCCAAAAATTTTCTGTTTCCATTTAGGCTTCCCTACCTAGTCTATATTGTCCTAGCTTATCTTATTTCTCGCAATTTATCTAAAAATGGCCGGTCAAAATGGCGATAATGCACCCTTTGGAAGGTTTCCAGATGCTGCTAGCCAGGAGAGGCATCATGATTAGCAGAATATGGGGTTTTTCTGTGAGAGGGCGCTCCTATTACATAAGTTTTGGGAGAAAGCTCTAGATTTCTATGCTCATTTTGTCGAGTTTGGGTAGCTTCCGCTTACTAAGGCTCCCCAAGATGCCCGCTCTACCTGGTTAAGGGAGTTCTATGCCAGCCTCCCTACCGTACGTTGGGATGAACCTCACACGGTAATTCGCATTTGGGGTGTTGATGTTACCCTAAATGCCACTACCATCAATGAGGTGTTGTACATGCCATAAATCCCAAACGTGGAGTACGAGGCTAAACTTAGGGAGATGGATATGGAATGGCTGCCGGACACTATTGTGGATCCTGCGAAATAGGATCACGTCTACTGGACTACAACAGAGGGTCTCACTAGTGATGAATGGCACATGATGTTAAAAGGTGGCAACACCTGGTATCTAGGAGGATTCTCCAGTCGAGAGACCTTATAGATGTAACCTTTCCTCGGGCTCTGGTGGTGGCGTGCGCTATATAGGGCATTAAGCTGATGTAACATACCAAAAAGCCAAGACCTAATCTAGAGCCTAACATGAGTGTCTAAAGGTTTATATATTGTGACCTAAAATAATGTTTAGAAGTCATCCGAGAAGTTTTAGAGCCAAGACGTTAAAGGACGTCCATGACGTCTGGAAACTAGACTAATTGAACTAGTTGACGTCGCTATGTTTGGGAATGGTTTCGGAGGGTAAAATAAAGTCTAAAACTTATAAAAAGACTTTTTTTAGGTATAGTGTAGTATAGAGGGTCTAAACGTCCAATAACGACGCCCCAAGGACTACCCGAAGGGTCATGGAAGAGGACCCCAACATGGGTGGGCAGGCTGCCTCGAAAGTCAAGAATTAGTGGGCTGCTACGCGACGCGCAGCTCACACGGAATTCAAAGTCCTAAAATTTATTTTTGGGAAATAAAATGCGTGTTGGCCCCGCGACGCGGAGCCACTTCTCAAATTCAATAAAATCATAATTTTTGACATTTAGACTTCACAAAAAGACCAATTTAAGTGAGGGATATTTTGGGTAATTTAAGGGGTGATTATACATTGCCTAAGGGTCATTTTAAAATCATTTTTCACTTACCCAAACCCAATTCCCAAAATAAAACCCAAAAGCTCTCACCTCTCGCTACTTTCTCTCTCCCCAAATTCCTCCATTGAAGAAGGAACAAAGCTTGAAGAAGAAGGTCAATTTCTCTAGGGTTTCACTTCAATTTCGTGGATTAATCTTCATTAAGGTACACTATAAGAAAACTGTTAATTACATGGGAATTTTCCTCCATTTTCCTGGGGATTAGTATGAAAATTCGTAGGAATCTTATTTTCCTGCAAATTTTCATATTAATTCCCAGGAAAATTCCCATATAATTAACAGTTTTCTTGTAGTGGTATGGGTTCTTCACTCTTGGGATTCCTTTCCCCAAGAGGTCCTCTCAAAGTTGATTTCAAAATACCCAATTCCATGGGGTTTTCCAATTATAATGGGTTTTCTTCTAAACTTCAAATTGATGATGAATTGTGATTTCCTATGACTAATTGAGTATATATTGTTGGTTAATTGATGTTAATTTATGCAATTTCAGGTTGATCATGTTCCCTTCCCCAATTTCCCAAATCTTGGATCTTGGTCATGAATTGATGGGAATTTAAGAAGATTTTATTATTAGACTTGATTTATCTACCCTAATTCATGTATGAATTGAATAGGGTAATGTAGTGTTTGGATTGGATCTAAATATCAATGAATTTATGATGAACCCTAATTTCCCTAACTCTAGTTAATGAATTGATGTTAATTGGGATAGTGATGATGCAATTGACATAGTTCTTGTGTTAATTACTATTGATTGATGTTACTACACCTGTATTGGATATAATTTGCTGGTTGATGGTAAGACCATGATGATGACTTTTGAAGGAGATTTGGTAAGTCTTCATGATCCTAACCTTTACTTCAAGTATGATGGCTTGTGATTGGTTATGTAGTTCAATTGAAGTATACCTTGTGAATAGCCTACATAGGTGTTGGTATGATGTTTAATTGAAATGTCTTGACTATGTGATTGTGAGATTTTGCTTAAGATGAAATGATATAAGTTTGGTGATGACTTGCCTATGTGCCTTGTTATGAAATGATGGTGATGATATGCTAATCTCACATGTGAGGGTTGCCATGAAAGGATATTCTCATGCAATACCTATTGAGCTAAATGACTATGATTATACAAGGGATAGACTCTATGTCCTAAACAAAGTGATGATTTTCAAAGAAAGACATTTCAAAGGGGACTTAGATTAGAACCGAGTGAACTTGACAATGGGAGGTGTTGACTTCCCATAGAGGAATATTTACCGTATAGTTCCATATAAGGTGTTGAATCTCCTATGAGGGACACTCACCCAATGGATTCCCATTAGATGAGGCTCCATGCCATAGGCATGTAGAGGGTTCATACATGTCTCCTAGTTCTAGAACTATGTTGCCACCATAGGAAGATTAGCTAGTGGATCCACCTAGAAATCTACGTGTATGTTTGGTTCTACTTTGGCCGGTAGACCACCTTCCATCAGTGTAAGGTTTTACAACACCGGATTCCACACTTAGATCTCGTGGTCTATGTCGGTTAAGGCAAAGGTTCCCGAAAGTAAAATGAAGTAATGATGTGAACTCTAGATAGGGTGACTTGAGAGGTTGGCTTAGTCTAGGTAGGGGTATGGGACTCTACCTAGGCATTGCACTAGTTGGCTTTGAGGGAAGTCCTAGAAGGATGTCCTTATGATATAATGATCTTATAAAGTAAATGTTATGCTTATGTTGACTTTACATGTTGATGATCCTATATGATATGAACATGCTATTGGTCTATATTGCTAAATATGATGATGGTTATTATTGATGTTATGTTATGTTGAGTTAGGCATTATTTGTGATCCTTTATTTGGTTTACTTGATTAAGGTTATGAGCTTTGCTTGGTCATTGAACTTGTAGGCTAAATGGTGGGTTATGAGTAAGGGTCTTGCCTATATTATGATGTTATGAACTCTTATATATGTTGACTTGACTATAACTTGTTGATGTTAGTCTTGTGTTGTACATGGGTTTGACTTATGGCTTATGTGGGTATTGGCTTATATGAGTTCTTGATTGTGCATAAGTCTTTTCAAAGTACTTTAGAATGGTTTTGAACAAATTTCCCCTTTAGCATGATTTCAATTGTTTTATGTGCATATACTCATACTTAGTACAAGTGTGTACTAACCCCATGTTTATGTTTACTACAAATTGTAGGATCCGGCCGTTGAGCTTAGTTGAAGGCCATTGAAGACTATTTGGATATTCCCCAAGTGTTCGGTAGGTCCTCACCTTCCGAGGATGATGCCACTATCTTGCAATTTGATATTGTTTAGTCTTAAAGACGATTTAGTTCATTCTCTTTCTTTGTTGACTTTGTATATGCCTATATAAGGCCTTTATTGTAATGAAGTATAGGTTGAACCCAAGATGTTATATTTGACTGAGATGGTTTAATATGAGACATATTCTAGACTTCTAATAAAAGTAGAAGACTATGTAATCTTCCTATACGAAGAGTCTATGTATACTCGATATGAATATATTATGTGTATGTAGAGGTATACGCAAACCTCAATGTAGAAGTTAACGAAAAGTTTAAATTTTATGCATTTTAACCTACGAATGTAATGATGTAAGCTAAGAGGCTAGTCTTAGTCCTCAGAAAGGATGACGACGCCTGTTATGTCTAGGGGGTGCTCCCGGGATGTGACAGCTGAATGTGGGGGTGCATATTACCTCGAGTGGAAGATGTTCTATCGGGGCAACAAGAAAGAATTCTTCCTTCCTGGTCTTATCACTACCCTATGCAAGCGGGCCGTAGTTACCTTTTTGATGCTGACAAGGTATTGCCTATGGATCCCCCTATTCACCCTCTGTGTGTTCTGGCAACATCTGTTTCTAAGAGTAAGAGGAGGAGGACAAGCAGGGGCGGCCGCGGGTTCAGATGGTGAGGACCCCCTCTCAAGTGAACGGGTCGAGATAGACCTAGAGACGTTAAAGAAGAACATAGGGAGTGAATATGATGACTTCACTCCGGTTCCTCCCAGCACTCCCCTCGAGGTAGAGTTTCTCTGCCGCTAGCTGCGCCAAGAGAGGAGGAAGTGCGTGGAAAGGTATCGCCTGATGTCCTGGATGTGGAAGACCATTGTGGAAATCTCTACTTGTGTTACCCCAGGCAAGGATATTCCCCACCTCGAACCGAGGGACTTCTCATAGTTTTCGATGTTGAACGAGGCCTGGGCCGTCTTGGAGAGCCCCGAGGAAATGGACTCTGACATGGACACCACCCAGCCTGAGAGTCCCTGATTTTATTTCTGTTCGCCCCTTCTTGGTTTTAATTTAAGACAATAAGCTTTATATTTTTCCTTTCAACATTACTAAGTTTTGTAGCACAAGGATGCTCGTTTTTGGTTGTATGAAGCAGCTTGTCTTAATACTTAATCACTTTTAGTTACTACTGTTGTTGAACACTGGTTTTAGGAGTTGCATGGGTTGGTTTGGATCCATTTCGAGTTGATATTTGAAAACAAAGTAGAACAAGAAAATTCCTGTTGAGGTTCTATCTCCCGCTGTTCTGCTTTAGCGGAATAATCCTGCTGTAGCGGCATCGCGACAGTGGGAAGAATCCCGTTGTCGTGGCTTGAACGGGACTAGAACCTTCATAACGATTTCTTGGGCAATTTTTTTTCACTTCCAATGTTTTTCCGGCCTCCTATTTCACCATCCATCGACTTTTAAGTTTTACCCAACTAGGATATGCGAGGTCCGAGTTCTAAAGATAAAAGGTAACTCGACACCACAATCTTCACATCCCCAAGATACACATACAAATTATGACTAACATGATTCTAACAATTCAACCATTAATTTAGGCCATCCAAATAATACTTCCGCATACACAATTAATTCGTTCGGCGAGCGAGGTACAATATAGACAAGTTCAAACAACAATGCACAATATAGTTAAATTAAAACAACGAAGCACACATCTCAAATTATTTCATGCAACAAGCAACACACATTCACACTTTTCCAATGACGATACTCATGAAGTTAATTTTGTTAGTTAGTTTGTTCCATAGATGACCACTACTGGTCATCATGCTCTTTATATCACCTAGGGCTAGATACCGATTGGAACCTTCCGGTTCAAATTGAATCATTGGTTTTCCTTTGTCGTATGAATCGACGTCAGTCCACATCATCAAGATCCCAATTAGGATCAAGTGATACAAATTGGACTCAACTTATACCCTAAGCGTCGCTTCACACGAAAGGAATAAAGGAGTGGAACGACTTCCTATAATGCTTCCTAGCCTCTTGTAGTTTAAATATGGATGTCAACACAATCTACAAATGTCTAGTTCACATTTTGCTCTTGTACAGGGAGACTGGTAACTTGGGCTCTGACACCAATTTGTTACGACCCAACACACTGGACCATGCGGACACCTACTCTTACACCTAAGTCGGAGAACCCTCATATCCTAATTAGAGAAAACATACAAAAATTAAAGAAGACGGATAACAAAGTTAAGGATATTAAATAAATAATACACTTAAATACATCTTTGTTACACATGTAAAATAAATTAACAAACCCAGGAATCTAGTCTAACAGGTACAAATGCTAATACAGATAACGATGTACAATAATTAAATAAGACACAACTCCCTCCATGCGGAAGGAAGAGTCGAAGTTTCATGAGGAATTCTTCGTCTTTACCTAATGACACATCACCAATACTTCATCCTGACTATTGATGTACCGTGGTTTCACGGTATTTCTAATACTTTTTCCTTAAGTTTAGTGTGTGTCGAGAGCCTTTTTGTGTTGATTTTGATATAAGTTTATCTTTGTTTGCAGAAAATCTGTCTAAGGAAGAACGCGGGAGTTTTTGAGAAAGAATTGCAGAAGAGACCACCTACGGAGCCTATGACGGTCCGTCGTGGCTTTGACTGTCCGTAGGTGGCATCTTAGTGAAGGAAGAAGTTGCTGAAGGAAATTTGGGGAAGTCTGACCAAGTGTGGGATTACGAAAGTTCGTGATGAACCGTCATAGATACGACGGTCCGTCCTGCATGTTCGTCGTAATTATCAGAGAGTAATCCCAGTACCCAAAATTCCAAAGTTCAAGTGTATTGGAACGAAGACCCTCGACGGGCCGTCATGCTTGCGACGGTCCGTCATACCTGTCCGTCGGGGGAATGAAGAAAGTAACATGAGAAGATGTGAAGTATGGGACGACGGAGGCTATGACGGTCCGTCGTGTCCATGACGGTCCGTCACGTGGTCCGTCGACCCAGACGCGTTTGGACAGATTTTTAGTAAATAGAATCCTTATTTGATTAGGTTTTTATTTTTCTTATAAATAGTTGGAAAAACCTCGTTTTTGAGGTTAGACTTTCTGGATAATTTTTAGTTTATAGTTCTTCGATTATATTAGTAAACTCTTGATTTTGGAAATTAAGATATTTTCCGGGAATTGATTGTTGTGGATTTAGGTGATTAATCAAGTTGAATTCTGGGAAATTATTCGTTTTCATAAAAGTAAGTGCATGAACTCTTCCATTAACGATATGAATTGTGTAATTACGAACATGGGTAACTAAACCTCATAGCTAGGGTTGTGGGAACCATGGGTGAATAACAAGGTAGAAATCTAACTTCAATAAAAATTTCTAGAGTGGTGTCTTGCATGTATTGATAATTCTTTCGTTTAGAATTCTTTTTAACGGTGGCCAACGTTAGAACTCGCCTTAATGCTACTTGCCGGACCAAGGAGGTAGATAATAGGAAATAGAATTTTCAACATAGATTTAGTGTATACTATCTAATAGACTAGTATTGGTTGGTACGAGTTAATAGCTTAGTCAAATACCGAATACGATGTTTAATGTGAGGTAAAGATAAGGGTTAGTATAGCAACACACGTAGCTGGACCAAGGTGCGGAGTGAAATTCTCTAGATGCCGGACCAAGGATTTAGAGATACATAACTTATCACTTTACATGCAAGATATCAGGATAGAGATGTTATAGTTAGATTTACCAAGTTAGGAATCTGTGGGGAACACTAAAGCCCTAGTTAATTTTACAATTTGATTAAAACTCCGAAAGTTAAATTTGTTAGTTGTTCGATCTTATTTAGTTAATCATTCTCATTAATTTAGAAATAAAACCCCCCCTTTTTTGTCTCTTAGTTGTTTTTTTTGGAAAACAGTTGGCTAAATAATAGTAATAATACAATAAAGTTAAGTCTGAACTATGTTCCTTGTGGGATCGATCCCAACCTCATTAGTTGGGTTCTTTACTTGATACGACCGCTTTACTTCTTATTTGAGAAGTAAGTTTGAGCGTATCAAATTTTGGCGCCGCTGCCGGGGAAAGTAGTTTTTGGATTAACTTTAATTTATTACTAAAATTTAGTTAAAATTTTCCTGATTTTACTTTTTCTGTTGTTTTTGATTTTTTTTTGCTAGGTTTGACGTCCTTGTATGCCAAATACACGGAGCGGAAGAGAACCCTTGTTTCCCTACGATCACGAGTTAGAGCGTACACTACGAATAATGAATCGAAACTTGGGTATAAATGATGATGATCCAAACCTGAACAACCCAGCTCCGGTTGATGCTCATGGTCGATTATTACCTGATAATCCTGATCCAGGTGCACAAAGGGGACAAAATCCCGCACCACGTCCTCAAGAATACTACAGAGGCTATGACAATATTGCAGATTCTGATGGGCCACTTGTATTGCCCCCTCTACCTGAAGGTCACACCTTTGTAGTCACTAGTAGTCTAATGCAAATGCTCACTGCTAGAGGTTTGTTTTCCGGACTACCGTCCGAGGATCCACATGCTCATATAGCTAAGGTGAGGGCAGTGTGTAAAAGCTGTATAGGAAGGCCTGATTTGAATTTGGATGTAATAGGGCTAAGAGTATTTCCTCTTTCACTGACGGGAGAGGCTGCCATTTGGTTCACTGAGCTTCCTTATAACTCAATCTTCACTTGGAACCAATTAAGGGACGTTTTCTTAGCACGTTACTACCCGGTCTCCAAGAAACTAAATCACAAAGATAGAGTTAACAACTTTGTGGTACTACCAGGAGAATCAGTTAGTAGTTCTTGGGATAGGTTCACTTCATTTCTGAGAAGTGTCCCCAATCACCGCATAGATGATGAGTCACTCAAAGAATACTTCTACCGGGGACAGGATGATAATAATAAAGCGGTATTGGATACTATAGCAGGTGGTTCTTATGGGGAGTGTCCTTATGCTGAAATTGCCGAAAAATTAGAGAAAATTTCCCGAAATAATAAAGCATGGAGTACTAGAAAGACAGATACTGGGAGAAATACTTTTGCAGTGCAATCCACACACAACCCAGCCACAGATGAGATTCGTGAAGAGATGGCACAGATGAGAACTGAGCTTGGGTTAGTGTTAAAACATGTCACTGGGGGTGCAGAAAAGATAAACGCAGTGAACTACTTGTCTAAACCACCACCACCAACTGATGAATATTATTATGAGGAAGATTCTTATGTAGTAAATGATCAGAAGGGGGGTTTTCGACCAAATGCCCAAGGCTCCAATCAGGAGAATTGGCGCCAAGGTCAAGGAAATCAAGGTCGGAACTATGGTAACTACAACCGCGAGGGTAATTATGTTCGTGATGGAAATTACAACCGCGACAACAACTTCAACAGGGGTAACTATGGTAACAGAAATGAGAGGAGTGGGCCATATGTTCCTCCTCAAAATCGTGAAGTTGCTCCTAGGGATGGTGGAGGTAGTATGGCGCGAGTTGAGGATATGTTGCACAAGATGATGAGGAGGTTCGATGCTAGTGATGAGCACACCAAAGAGTTAAGGAGTGATGTAGCAGGTATTGGACAGAAAGTTGATACACATGCCATATCAATCAAGCAGCTTGAATTGCAAATGGCTCAATTATCTGCAACTGTGAACACACGGCAACCGGGCACTCTTCCTAGCAACACTGTCCAAAATCTGAAAAATGATGGACACTGCATGGCAATTACTACTCGTGGTGGTAAACAAACTATTGACCCACCTATGCCGTCTATTGTGGAAAAGGTGATGAAAGACAATGATGAAGTGGTAGAGGTTAGTGATGAAGTAGAAGATAACACTGAGAAAGTTGCTGAAGTGCCTAAAAAGGTAACTCCCATGCCCAGACCTCCACCCCCCTTTCCTCAAAGATTAGTGAAAAAGACCGAAGATGGCAAATATCGGCGTTTTATAACAATGTTGAAGCAACTTTCTATCAATGTTCCTTTGGTAGAAGCTCTTGAACAAATGCCCGGTTATGCCAAGTTTATGAAAGATTTGGTTACAAAGAAAAGATCGGTCACTTTTGAGGATGATGACAGAATGCAGCATTGTAGTGCTATTGCTACAAGGTCGTTAGTGCAAAAGAAAGAAGATCCGGGTGCATTTACTATTCCTTGTACAATCGGGTTATTACATTTTGCGAAAGCATTATGTGATCTGGGGGCAAGCATAAATCTCATGCCCCTCTCGATTTATAAGAAGTTGGGTTTGGGTGACCCAAAGCCCACTGCGATGCGGCTACTGATGGCCGATCGAACAGTAAAAAGGCCTATAGGGATACTCCATGATGTGCTAGTAAAAGTGGAGTCGTTCATATTTCCAGCAGATTTTGTCATTCTTGATTGTGAAGTCGATTTTGAGGTGCCTATTATTCTTGGGAGGCCATTCCTTGCTACGGGTAGAGCTTTAGTTGATATGGAAAAAGGGCAGATGAAATTTCGGTTGAACAATGAAGAAGTGACTTTCAACATTTGTAGGTCCATGCGGCAGAGTGGTGAGCTCCAATCGGTATCTGCCATATCCTACAAAATTGGTGAATCATCCAAGACACAAATAGAAGAACGACTAGGTGTAGAAGCACTGGCGGCAGTGATAATGAATCTTGATAATGAAGGCATTGAAGAATATATGTCATTAGTTGCTGCCCTTGATCGTGGTAATGTCCGGTTTAAACCGAAGAAATATGAGCTAGACATGAAGAATCGCGAGTCTCCACCCGCTAAACCATCCATTGAGGAGGCTCCAAAGCTAGAACTAAAAGCTCTCCCACCTCATCTAAGGTATGAATTCTTAGGAACCGGTGACACATTACCGGTAATCATTGCATCAGATCTAAATGAACAACAAGTTGAGAGTCTGGTCAAAGTGCTAAAAAGGTTCAAAAGAGCTATTGGGTGGACCATTGCGGACATTATTGGGATCCCTCCTGGTATTTGTTCTCATAAAATCCAACTCATGCCCGATCATAAGCCAAGTATTGAGCACCAGAGACGCTTAAACCCACCTATGCAAGAGGTCGTGAAGAAGGAAATCATAAAGTGGTTAGATGCAGGAGTAATTTATCCAATCGCCGATAGTAGTTGGGTATGTCCTGTTCAGTGTGTACCTAAGAAAGGGGGAATGACTGTGGTCCCCAATGAAAAAAATGAACTGGTTCCAATGAGGCCGGTGACTGGATGGAGGGTGTGTATGGATTATCGGAAATTAAATGCATGGACCGAAAAGGACCATTTTCCCATGCCCTTCATGGATCAGATGTTGGATAGACTCGCCGGAAAAGGGTGGTACTGTTTTCTTGATGGTTATTCAGGGTATAATCAGATCTCTATTGCACCAGAAGATCAAGAGAAGACCACTTTTACCTGTCCATATGGGACCTTTGCGTTCAAGAGAATGCCGTTTGGGTTGTGCAATGCACCCGCCACATTTCAGAGATGTATGATGTCTATATTCTCCGACATGGTGGAAGATACTATTGAGGTCTTTATGGATGATTTTTCAGTGGTTGGTGAAACTTTCGAGCAATGTTTGAGCCATTTGTCTGAGGTTCTTAAGAGATGTGAAGATTGCAATTTAGTTCTCAATTGGGAAAAATGCCACTTCATGGTCAAAGAAGGTATTGTTTTGGGCCATCGTATTTCAGAAAAGGGCATAGAAGTTGATCGAGCCAAAGTCGAGGTGATAGAGAAACTTCCTCCACCTATCTCCGTAAAAGGTGTGAGAAGCTTTCTTGGGCATGCAGGTTTTTACAGGAGATTCATCAAAGATTTCTCGAAAATTGCACATCCATTGTGCAAACTGTTGGAGAAAGATTGTAAGTTTTCTTTTGATGAATCCTGTCTGAAAGCATTCGGCGATCTCAAAGAAAAACTGGTATCTGCACCTATCATTATTTCTCCGGATTGGAACAGTCCATTTGAGGTAATGTGTGATGCGAGTGGGGTTGCCCTTGGTGTGGTATTGGGACAAAGAAGGGACAAAATCCTTCATCCCATTTACTATGCTAGTAAAGCCCTCAATGAAGCTCAGAAGAACTATACAGTCACTGAACAAGAGCTCCTTGCTGTAGTATTTGCGTTTGAAAAAATTCGCTCCTATTTGCTAGGTACTAGAGTCATAGTGCATACTGACCATTCAGCCCTGAGATATTTGATGGCGAAGAAGGACGCAAAACCAAGGTTAATTCGTTGGGTATTACTACTGCAAGAATTTGACTTTGAGGTAAGGGATAGAAAAGGGACCGAAAATCAAGTTGCTGATCACTTGTCCCGTTTAGAAGATGAAGCTATGAGAGAGTTGGGGGATAAGACTGATATTGATGACACGTTCCCCGATGAGCATGTCTTGGCTGCCTCACAAGACCTGATTCCGTGGTTTGCAGATTTTGCGAACTACCTAGCTAGTGATCTTGTTCCATCGGACTTGTCTTTTCATCAAAGGAAAAAGTTCATGTACGATGTGAAGAAATTCTTTTGGGATGAACCATACTTATACAGGAGTTGTGCTGACGGGCTTATTCGGCGTTGTGTGCCAGAAGTCGAGATGTTGAGTATTTTAGAGGCATGCCATTCCTCACCCTTTGGTGGACATCATAGTGGTGTCGGACTGCTCACAAGATCTTCCAAAGTGGTTACTATTGGCCAACTATTCATCAAGATGCTCATGAGTTCGCCAAAGCATGTGATAGATGTCAAAGAGATGGCGGCATTTCAAGAAAGCAAGAGCTCCCTCTAAATCCCATTCTTGTAATTGAGTTATTTGATGTTTGGGGTATTGACTTTATGGGTCCGTTTGTGAGTTCTCATGGAATGAAGTATATTTTAGTAGCAGTGGATTATGTATCCAAGTGGGTGGAAGCTATCGCCCTCGCAAACAATGAAGGGAAGAGTGTCACTGCATTCTTGAAAAAGAATATATTTTCTCGATTTGGTACCCCACGGGCAATTATTAGTGATGGGGGATCCCACTTTTGCAACAAATTGTTCAAGGGATTATTGGAGAAATATGGGGTTCGCCATAATGTGGCCACTCCTTACCATCCTCAAACTAGTGGGCAAGTTGAAGTATCAAATAGGGAAATCAAACAGATTTTGTCGAAAACAGTGAACGCTAGTAGAACAGATTGGTCAAGGAGGCTTGATGATGCTCTTTGGGCTTACCGGACAGCATATAAGACTCCCATAGGTATGTCCCCATACCAACTAGTATATGGGAAAGCATGTCATCTTCCGGTTGAATTAGAGCATAAAGCCATGTGGGCTATGAAGAAGCTAAAAATGGACTGGAACGAAGCTGCAGAACAACGATTAAATGGGTTAAATGAACTCGATGAATTTTGCCTTAAGGCTTATGAAAGCTCAGCCCTCTACAAAGAGAAGATGAAGAAGTACCATGACCTAAAAATCGAGAAACGAGAGTTTATGATTGGGGATTCGGTGCTTTTATTCAACTCTAGATTGCGCTTGTTTCCGGGCAAGCTAAAGTCTAAATGGACTGGACCGTACTTGATCACCAAATTATTCCCTCATGGAGCCGTTGAGTTGGAAAACAAGGAAGGTGTGCGGTTTAAGGTGAACGGACAACGTCTCAAAATCTATATTGGTCATGCGGAATCGGCGAATGAGGTGGTTGAGGCATATCATCTTGATGAAGTCTGAGTAATCAAGTGTCCTCAGTCGTGCCGCGACGTTAAATCAGGCGCTGGTTGGGAGGCAACCCAATAGTTATCATCTAATCACGTTTATAGTTTTTGTGTTTTTCTCTTTCTAGTAACAGTAGCATTTTCTATTTATGGGTTGTAAATTTTCAGGTAGCACATCTACAGGAAGTAATGCAGACAAGTTACTCTACATCAGTCACTGACGGATACATCGACGGACCGTCACGCCTGTGACGGACCGTCGCCTGACTCCGTCGTGCCAGGTACGCTCTCTTGTAATTTTGAAAAACTAGGGCACAGGCGACGGACCGTGTGACGGACCGTCACAACTGCGACGAACCATCATCGGGGTTTCGTCACGCCATTACCCGGCTACCCGACCCAACCCGGCTTGAGAATTTTAAAAGTTTAAAACGTTTTAAACCCCCCCCCCACCCCTTCATTATCAGTTTTCACTTAATCTTCCCTCCATTTTCTCCCCTTCCAACTTCACTCTCTTCCCAAATTCCCCATCTTCTCCCATTGTTCATCCCAAAATTTTCCCTCTTGGTCGGAATTTGCTGCAGTGATTCTTAGCCTTCTAACTTGAGTGCCATCATTTGTGCATTATTGTCTCCTCTTCCAAGGTATGTATTCCTGAAACTCTACCCTTTACTATTTTTTTGGTTGTTTTACTGTTTTTCCCTATTGATTGCATATGGGTTTCTGCTTTTGCCTAGATATTATCTAACTTAGGTCTGTAATTCCACAAACTGCCTGGACAATACTAGAGAAATTAGGGCTTTAAAACTTACCAATTTGGGTTGTCATTCTGACTCACATGGGGTAAAACTTGGCACCCCTCAGTTCTGTCTCTGTTTCACAGCACGACAACCCGATGACGGACCGTCATACCCATGACGGTCCGTCCTGCACAACCGTAGTGACGGTCAGAGACCCCTGTCCTAGGGGTCTCAACACTTTTTCCAAGTGTTCACTGACGACAACCCGATGACGGACCGTCCTACCCATGACGGTCCATCCTGCACAACCGTCGTGACGGTCAGAGACCCCTGTCCTAGGGGTCTCAACACTTTTTCCAAGTGTCCACTGACGGACACATGTGACGGACCGTCATACCCATGACGGTCCGTCCTGCACAACCGTCGTGACGGTCAGAGACCCCTGCCCTAGGGGTCTCAACACTTTTTCTAAGTGTCCACTGACGGACACATGTGACGGACCGTCATACCCATGACGGTCCGTCCTGCACAACCGTCGTGACGGTCAGAGACCCCTGTCCTAGGGGTCTCAACACTTTTTCTAAGTGTCCACTGACGGACACTTGCGACTGACCGTCATACCCACGACGGTCCGTCCTGCATAACCGTTGTGACGGTCAGAGACCCCTGTCCTATGGGTCTCAATACTTTTTCCAAGTGTCCTCTGACGGACATATGTGACAGACCGTCATACCCACGACGGTCCGTCCTGCATAACCGTTGTGACGGTCAGAGACCCCTGTCCTATGGGTCTCAATACTTTTTCTAAGTGTCCTCTGACGGACACTTGCGATGGACCGTCACACCCACGACGGTCCGTCCTGCACAACCGTCGTGACGGTCAGAGACCCCTGTCCTATGGGTCTCAACACTTTTTCTAAGTGTCCTCTGACGGACACTTGCGACGGACCGTCATACCCATGATGGTCCGTCCTGCTTAACCGTCGTATCGGTCTGAGACTTTCCCTCTGATATTTTATGTTGCCAAGTATTACATGACGGACTGCATGACGGTCCGTCATACGCACTACGGTCCGTCACCAGGTCCGTCGTGCCCTACTGCTACTTCAGAGCTGTTATCACTGGTTTGAGTGTCTGAGTATTATTGTCTCAAATGTTTATTTCTTTTGTGTCATGCTTCATCCTTCAAGTACTAATGATGATTCGTTACAGGTACTACCTATCATGGCACCTAAACAAGATCGCGTTTACGCAAGTGGGCGTTCAAAATCTGTCGCCCCGTCTGCCCGACTGGTGATAGGCCCTGATGATGAGCATGATCCAGAATACGTGCCCCCTACTGCTACTCCAGCACGAGCTCCACGTGTACCGCGAGTCACGCCCAAGAAGGTGGCGCCCGGCGTAGTCACTGCCTCCCAGTCTGATGAGGAGCGCACACTGACCGGCACTCCTTCTGGGTCAGCTGCCCAAGATGAAGGAGCATCTGGCTCCTTAAGAGTTTCGTGGTCAGAGGAACCCTCTGGGTCTGCAGACGCCTCTGCTCCTGCCACAGCTACACAGTCTGCTTCAGATGATGAGGCTGACAGCACCGACTCCACCCCTGGCTCACCAACAAGAGTCCCTGCCCCGGTTGCCGATCAGCCCAACCGGTGGTGTGTTGATGGGCAATACAAGGTATACTTAGACGCCAAGGTTCTCAATGACAAAGGCGTCATGACACGGACTCTTACACTGGAGAGGCGGGTCCTCACGGGAAGTCTCCCCACCATGCCAGATATTCACACCCTCTTCACCAGACACCGGCTAGAGTGGACGGCTCGTTCTTTGGGTCGCTACAGTGAGGAGCTAGTCCGCGAGTTCTATGCCTCTTATGTGGCTACTCTTCGCTCGCAGATCGATAGGCGGTCTGCCCCTGCCAAACAGGCCCCACTTGAGCACGTCCGAGTACGAGGCATCCAGGTTGACATCTCCCTACCAGCCATCCGCCGATATCTGTACGGCACGGATTCTGACTCCACCAGCACACCTCTCACCGCCGAGTTTGATTACCGGTGGCAAATTGTTAAAGAGGGCCGGTTCTTACGTGAGCCTTCACTGAGAGAGACCACCAAGAGGTGGATGGCACTGCACCTATCTATTGATGGAGAGGCTGCGGATTGGGTGATGGAGCCGAAGGGGGCCATCAGGAAGGCCAACTTGACCTTTACGGCCAAGTTTCTCTGGTTGATCGTCCGCCATTGTCTCTCCCCCACTGCTGCGGATAACATAGTCACCTGGGATCGTGCAGTGCTGATGGCTGCTATGATGGCAGGGTTCGAGGTCGATTTCGCTTGGCTTCTCCAAGCGGTCATGCACGAGAGGGCCTTCAAGGTCACCACAACTTACCCTTTCCCTTGCATGATTTTCTCTTTGTGCAGATCAGCAGGTGTGCCCATTTGGCACATTGACCAGCTCAAGACCCCGCCAGGAAATGTTGACATCGGCCTCATCAGGGATGAGGCCAATGAGTTGGCCCCACGCAGAGGGCCCCGTCCAGAGGTGGCCCCATTTGGTGAGAACCTGGCCGACACCGTAGAGCATGCTCATGATGCTTCCCGTGCTGCTTCTGCACACACTGACACTACTCCGGTCGAGTCTATCCCGGGTAGTAGCACTGCCCCGAGCTCCTCTCGCTGGGCTCCTTCTGCCACTCTGGTCCCACTAGCTCGGGTTCAGAAACTTGAGGCACAGATGGCTACTCTTCTGCATCACATTCAGCCGTGGATGCAGAAGACTATTGCTGAGGCAGAGGAGCGCATGGAGCGCAAGATGATACAGCACACAGAGAGGCAGATCGCCGGGGTACACCAGCGGTTAGACGCATTTGAATTACGAGTACTAGCCCGACCAGCCCCTCCGGTGGACATGTCGACTCTCCAGGCTGCGGTTGAGAGTCTGCGGGCGGATCTTGATATGATTTTAGAGGCGAGGGTGCCTGAGTCTGAGGCCCCTTCTGCGGAGCCTGCCGATGACACCGTGATGGCCACCCTGTTTACCACTTCTGATGTTCCACCACCTCCCCCACAAGAGCATGTCAAGAGACACAGGGGTCGAGAGGAGGATGAGGCTAGGGCAAGGAAGAAGGAGCGCCGTGAGATGGAATCTGCGAGGAGAGCCTCGATTGCCGATGGGGAGGCCCGTAGGTTGAGGGCTGTAGAAGTAGCTGCCGGGGCATCTAGCTCCAAAATTGTAGATTCTGTGGGAGGCGCTACTGATGGTGCTGTGGATGCTGAGGACATTACTGAGGATGTCCAGACTACGCAGGGAGCAGGTTTCGGGGAACCGGACCCACCAGCTTGCTGATCACCGGCGCTTAGCGCCTCAGGTTTGCTTCACTTACCCTTTTACGTAGTTTAACTTTTCTATGCATTGGGGACAATTGCATATTTTTTGTAGGGGGTGGGGTAAATGGAAAGTGAACACTTGGGTGAATTCTGAGTAGCCCAAGTTCACGATCCTCTTTTGGGGTTTTCTTGCCTGTGTTCTTTTTCCCCAAAAGACTGATTACTTTTACTGTTGAACCGGCATGTCATATCTTATGTACACAGTATAAATCTGAAGCATAATGGCTAATATAAATATGATATCTCGATAATTATTTGCATGACTAGGCATAGTAAGTGATAATTGTGTGGTTTGAAACATGAAACAAGGATACACTTCTGCATGATCCTGAATCTAAGATTTGAACTAGGTGTCTAATACTCTGGGAATGCAAGGAATGTCATGTGAGTGTGAGGTAAAGTCGAATGACCACCATTAATACTGAGCTAGAACTTGCCTGGTTAGTCCTACTGAAAGTGAGTCAAAACAATCACTTAGGAAAGGATCATAGGCCCTTGTTCGAAATAGTCAATCTTGAGCCTAAAAATAACAGAAAACCAAATGAAGTTAATCCCTTTTTGATCCAAATGAATTGAGCCTAAACTAGATTTTTTTTTTTACCCCAAATGATCTTCTCTGGGAGCAATGTGTTGGCCCTGGTCCCTCCTTGGACATGTGCACCTCAGCTTATGCCAAAAGCATAAGTTGAGGGTGGCTAATGCAGAAAGCAACCTTGTTTTGGCCCTGACCCAACCATGGGTATTGTGAACCTTGACTCATGGCAAAATCATGAGTTGAGGGTGGCTGCTATAAGGAAAACCACGGAAAGTGGGGTTGAAAGAATGAAGAGAAAGAAAGAATAAAACAGAAGTGACTAAAAAAAAAAAAAAGTTAATAATAACCAAAAGCAAAATAAACACAAGAAAAGAGAAAAGTCACTTACACATAAGGATAAGAAAGGGAAAACAGCAAAGTGAAAAGAAAATTGAGTAATAGGGCGAAATAAGAATGATATGTCAAGGAGGGCAACAAGTCACTAAAGTATATCTAAATACACCCTACCTGACCCTGAGCCTATGTTACAATCTAAAAAAAGTCCTATTGTGATCCTAAGTGCGTATGAGGAATTTGAAGTAGTGAAAATAAGGGCAAGCCTATGGCAATACGTATAAATGAGTGGTGAATTTGTTCTGAGAGTGAGTGTCGAAACGTGATCCTTATACTCAAACTAAAATCATTGTGTGAAAAATGAGGATGTTCTTTGAAGTAAGGACAGGAGTTGTAATACCAGAAATATTAGCATCTCGGTGAGAAATTGAAGAGGATAGGCATCATTGCGTAGTAAATCTGGGTTATGGTTTGATTCTACACAAATCAATGCCTAATAGTGAGACCATGCATGAACATAATGAGAATAATCGAGGTTGATAGCCAAATGATTGCGGAAATTAAAATATGGATACTTTTGTACAAAGAATTTGTAGTGAGTCATAGTGCGTCGCTTGAGGACAAACAACGAATTTAAGTTGAGGGTGTTGATGTACCGTGGTTTCACGGTATTTCTAATACTTTTTCCTTAAGTTTAGTGTGTGTCGAGAGCCTTTTTGTGTTGATTTTGATATAAGTTTATCTTTGTTTGCAGAAAATCTGTCTAAGGAAGAACGCGGGAGTTTTTGAGAAAGAATTGCAGAAGAGACCACCTACGGAGCCTATGACGGTCCGTCGCGGCTGTGACGGTCCGTAGGTGGCATCGTAGTGAAGGAAGAAGTTGCTGAAGGAAATTTGGGGAAGTCTGACCAAGTGTGGGATTACGGAAGTTCGTGACGGACCGTCACAGATACGACGGTCCGTCCTGCATGTTCGTCGTAATTATCAGAGAGTAATCCCAGTACCCAAAATTCCAAAGTTCAAGTGTATTGGAACGAAGACCCTCGACGGGCCGTCATGCTTGCGACGGTCCGTCATACCTGTCCGTCGGGGGGAATGAAGAAAGCAACATGAGAAGATGTGAAGTATGGGACGACGGAGGCTATGACGGTCCGTCGTGTCCATGACGGTCCGTCACGTGGTCCGTCGACCCAGACGCGTTTGGACAGATTTTTAGTAAATAGAATCCTTATTTGATTAGGTTTTTATTTTTCTTATAAATAGTTGGAAAAACCTCGTTTTTGAGGTTAGACTTTCTGGATAATTTTTAGTTTATAGTTCTTCGATTATATTAGTAAACTCTTGATTTTGGAAATTAAGATATTTTCCGGGAATTGATTGTTGTGGATTTCGGTGATTAATCAAGTTGAATTCTGGGAAATTATTCGTTTTCATAAAAGTAAGTGCATGAACTCTTCCATTAACGATATGAATTGTGTAATTACGAACATGGGTAACTAAACCTCATAGCTAGGGTTGTGGGAACCATGGGTGAATAACAAGGTAGAAATCTAACTTCAATAAAAATTTCTAGAGTGGTGTCTTGCATGTATTGATAATTCTTTCGTTTAGAATTCTTTTTAACGGTGGCCAACGTTAGAACTCGCCTTAATGCTACTTGCCGGACCAAGGAGGTAGATAATAGGAAATAGAATTATCAACATAGATTTAGTGTATACTATCTAATAGACTAGTATTGGTTGGTACGAGTTAATAGCTTAGTCAAATAACGAATACGATGTTTAATGTGAGGTAAAGATAAGGGTTAGTATAGCAACACACATAGCTGGACCAAGGTGCGGAGTAAAATTCTCTAGATGCCGGACCAAGGATTTAGAGATACATAACTTATCACTTTACATGCAAGATATCAGGATAGAGATGTTATAGTTAGATTTACCAAGTTAGGAACCTGTGGGGAACACTAAAGCCCTAGTTAATTTTACAATTTGATTAAAACTCCGAAAGTTAAATTTGTTAGTTGTTCGATCTTATTTAGTTAATCATTCTCATTAATTTAGAAATAAAACCCCCCTTTTTTGTCTCTTAGTTGTTTTTTTTGGAAAACAGTTGGCTAAATAATAGTAATAATACAATAAAGTTAAGTCTGAACTATTTTCCTTGTGGGATCGATCCCAACCTCATTAGTTGGGTTCTTTACTTGATACGACCGCTTTACTTCTTATTTGAGAAGTAAGTTTCAGCGTATCAACTATGTCATAAAGACATAGCAAGAGTAGATCCGTACAACCACACGTACTGGTAGACATCCTCGATCAATCCAAAGCCCACCTCATAATATAAGAAAAGAACAATATGATCATGCAAGTACCACTCGTTTATCCACCCTTACCCCTTTCATACAATACCCTCAAATTGTAACAATTCTCTAACTACTTACCATTTCCTTCAGCAACTGCTAACACTTCTAGTGTTATTAAATCATAGTCTAAATAATGCTAGCCACATTATATAATACCAAGTACCGCAAACACCCTTTTCTACCAATCTATCTAGTCACATTCTTAAATTATCATCACCTTATCAACCCTCAAGCACATAGTTTCTCATTACTTCAATCTCTAACCCAATGCCATTCTCCTTGGGTACTTTCCCAAACAACAACTCAATAATTCTCTATTTTTGTGACAAGTACACCACATAAAGTATCTACACATCACACCACACTCACATACATACACATGGTTCCACCTATACCCTATAATCATTAGTCAAAACACTATCATCACAAGTTTAAACACATCCCAATAACAAAATTTAACATGATTTTAATTACAACTTATCACAAGTAGTTAGTCCTCTCACAGAACCCAAACTCAGACTTTTAGTGCACCAGCATGGTACCCGCTCCAAGTTAGCTTGCGGAAATGTGGCAATCAGATCCAATAGTTGTGCCGGAATGTGGAAACCCCACACAACGTTTATGGAAAAATGTGGAAATCCAATTCAAGTTATCTTGTCGAAATGTGGCAATCTGATCCCATAGTTATGCGGGAATATGGCAACCGATCCAAGTTAGCTTACCGGAACGTGACAATTCGATCCCCAATCACACATCAAAATTACAATCACAAGTACATTATCAAGATCATACATTTATATCATGATTTCATGGATATATCCTTCATCTATCTCAGTTACAACAACATGATCAATATTGTGACATTCATATACATACAAGCATTATAATGAAGCAATAACAAACACATATCATACAACCATGAAATAACAACTATCACCCACAAATTTCCCATCCTATTCTTAATTACGCAAAAGACCAAACTCAATCCTACTTCTTTGTCAGGGATCATCATTAGGGTTTTTAAACCTAAATTGCAAAAAAATTCATCAACTTGTTGCTTTGATGGGCCAACCTAGCTAGTATAGACCGAAATTTATTCCTTTCTACCGGATATCCTTGATTAAAGAAGGAATTCTACTCAATAAAACAACCAAGAACACTTGACAAATTATCAATTCTCTCCATCAAGCACTAACCCCAGATACGGTGCAAGCATATCACTTTTTCCATGGAACTTACTCGATGCACGAAGGTCACCACATATCTCATATTATTGATTTCATATATTACATGATAGACACATATTTACACTACTGAGTGCATAAAACCTAACCTACCTGGGCGCCAAACAATTTGTACAAAGTTAATTTATTTTCTAGATTTTCCAGATTTGCAACGGTGAATCTGGTCAAGATCTCGCAAAATGCTGCCATCCCCACGCTAGAAATCTCTTTCTCCTTCTTTCCTGAACTTGAAATAACATTCCTAGGGTTTCTAGGGTAAGTAACGACCTATATGTTATATTTGGAAAGGTGAAAAATAAGGATTTCGCGTAATTAAATTTCTACCTCGCCGATCCCGCTGCAGCAAGACAATGTCCATATTTTTAGCAGATTTTTCCCTTCTCCATTAACGACGGTTTGGGTTGTTACAAAATGATGGTTAGGGTTGAGCGAAAATAAAAACTAATGTGTGAAACATAGCCATTAAATTAAATTTTTATTTGTCAATTCAAATTAAGAAAAAAAAATTAAATGTTAAGGTGCACGTGCTCAAGAGGATGGATCAAGAGACATATATTTAAAATATTGATAAAAAATTATTTAAAAGAAGGTAAAATAATTATTTCAATTACCGGAGGGGGGGGGGATGGACAAAAGAAAGGGAAAAACTAAGGATAGACACATCAACTCTTATCATGTCCCTCTCTGCCTACCATAATATTGTGCGTCTATCACTCAAGTGAATCTATTTATTCTAAGCTAATAGATAGATTTGTAAAAGGCAAAAACACCTTAAAGATTATTTATTAGGGATTTAATTCATCGTTTCCTCCAACTCTATGACAGTCTTAAGTCAATTGACAAAGAACATTTTCTTGTTTTTTCTACAAAAGACCGGGTGAAACACATATGGAAGTTGATTAAATAATTAAATTAACTTACAACCATTGCTCACCCTTCCCCCTTTAAAATTCCTAATCTTTTTGGAGGAAGATAACGAGTATGTGAAATACTTATAGAATGAAAAAAATAATACAAAATCTATTTATTTTATAAACAAAAAAAAAACTCATTTTTTAACTAGTAAAACAAGATGAACTAGCATAGACAACAATGAAAAGATAGAATCTAGATCTACAAGACAAACAAAATCTAAATTGGGATCGATAATAAAATCAGAGATGGGATAATAAACATCCTTTCAATTGAATCTTTGAAATGAGGAAAACCATATAAAATTTAGTTATTTTAAAAAAAACACAAGTTATGAGTTTTATATAGGTTTTAAGATATGTTACCTGTATATTCATTAACTCCAACAAATCAGTCATCTCTCTAAGAAACTTCATGCCGTGATGTACCAACAACACACAGATTTCATGAATCAAGCCACAAAAAGTAGTTTCATAGCATTAATTATTTCTTCAACGATTTGAGAGTTACCCTGTTCTGACAAAACAATCAGGAGATACAAAAACATAATATTTTTTTATATAAAAGGTTTAATTTAACAGAGAAATGACTAACTCTTTTGGTTGGTGTGTTGACCATACAAATAATTTTAACTAAATTGCAGATAGCCCCTCAAAATTGGCACAATTTATAACTTAAACACCTAAACTTAACTAGTAACTAAATAAGACTTTTACTTGGTAAATAGTAAAGCTAACAATTCTTTTTTCTATTTTGGAGATTTTTTTTAGCTGTATTAAAAGTTTAAGCAAATATGAATGAAAAATGATCTTCTCTTGTGTCCTTTTCTACACGTTTCTTCGTATAATCAAAGAAATTTGATTTTGATTGCAATGCGAAATTATTACTCTTGCACCTCTCAATCACAACTCATAATGCTATTGAAATGAGTGAATTCATTACATTTGGTTATTTTAGTAAAAAAACATTTGTGCCACTATTATTTGTAGTTTTTTTTTACTGTAGTGGAGTCGAATTTAAATACATCAATTAAACTTCTTATAAAGTGTGTTTCATTTCTCATATTTCATGAAGCTTAATCGTTTACTATAAGTTATAGTGATTCATGTATTTAAAGAAATTTCTATTTGCTATTTTGGTAACTTTTTTTGTTTAACTCTGTTAAAAATTCAATTCCAGTGAGGATGATTGAAAATTTATCTTCTCTTTCGTCTTTTTCTACACATTTTTCATACACTTTTTAGGAAAATAGCTTGTAGGTTGTGCTATATTTGATAGCACAGAACAACAAATATGTGATAACTAATACGAAACCAATGATGAAGTTTGTTAAATGAACCAAATAGATTGTTCTCTTGCTTGCCACAATTATCATATTATATGGATGGTCTTTTCTTAGGTACAAACAATTCATATATCATTGAACTCTTCCTAGAATTAGTATAGACACAATTAACCCACTTCTTTTGTCGCAAGTTAAGTAATCTGCGATATTTCTTTGTCTCTTATTTTGGGCATAATAAGAGATCAAGTTTTCTTGAAACTAACAAATTACCAAAGTAAACTGTAGTAAAAATAATTTTTTAATCGACAATAAATATGCACATTAGAGCCTTACCGACATTGATTAATTCTCATTAGATTGACTGTTGCTCTAAACTATAGGGACATTTATAGAGAGTACTAATTGTCTATGAAAATACATATTTAGTGCCAATTTAACTATTAATTGTTGTTAAAGATCATTTTTATTGTAGTGATAACTCTTTATTTTGATTAAGTTTTTTAATTTTTTTATAAAGAAGTAACAACTCTTTCTTTTGGACTATTTCAGTTAAATTTGTGAACAATAAACTTGGATACATCCCAATAGACTATCTTTTCAAAAAATATGTCAAGCAACATGTCTTTTTCTTCTTCATTTATAGGAAAGTAAGGTAGTTTTTACTATGATTTGTGGATATTTGTGAGTTCAAGTGCTTACAAAATTAAGTTGTGAGATTTTAATATGTTATGTGTCAAAAATGTTGTGTAGACTATCCAGCTGTGAACAATTTAATTCAGCTATCACCTACTTCTTGGTTGATAATTGTACTAATTCTTCGTAACTACATGCTATAGCCATAACAATAACTATGGTTCAATTCCAAATAAGTTGGAGCCGGTGACATGAAACCTAAGCAGTAGTAATGACTATTCTATTACATGAGAAAAATCATTTTGATATTAATAATTTTAGGGTCATTTTAAAAATATAAATGATACGTCATACTATGATAAGAAGATATTGATGGAGGCTCATATGAAAAGAGTTGAAGTTCTTCAATTTGAGTTTAGTTAAATATGTTCTTGTATGGACGTAATGTTTCACTTTACTTGGAGTGTTGTTGTTCAAGACTTTTAGGTTTCTTTTTTAATGTCTGATGTTGTGTTTTATGAATTTTTAAAATTTAGCAAATTTCAGTACTTGTAACCAACCATTTTATGGAGATTTTCTTAGACTTCTTTCTTATACTTTATCTCTCTATGAATCCTAATTTTTGTACAACAAAAATAAAAATTAAAAAATCTAACACTTTACGATTCAAGAGGAACGCTCTTCCTTAAGATACAATTTCTTCAAAATGTAATGTATGCATCGAATATATGAATATTACAAATTATATGACCCCCATTCCCTATCTCTATTACTCTAGTTTCCACATTTTTTTCTCTATTTAATTTTTGTCTTCTGTTTTGTCTTGTTAGGTGTTTTGGCTGCCTATTAGGGGGTTATAGGTGCCTTCATTGCTCAATTTCGGGTTACAATGATAAAAATCCATCCTTCGTTGAACAATATCGTGAGCGAAATGCATATGAAATTAGCTAATGATCTTCCTTGCCACTCCATTTTTTTCCTTCTACATTCAAAATAGTTGAAAGAAATGCATCACATATTGGTTTTGGAGAATTTCAAAGAAAAAGAAAAATGATAAAGAATATATCATTGCATTTTCATCCAAGCAGTTAAATAAAAGCCAAAAAAATTATCCAACAATAAAAAAGAAAATTTTAGCAATAGTTCTACGTATTTCTAAATTCCAGGTTGATCTACTTAATCTAATTTTTTCATAGCAAATTGATTGTAAAGCTGCAAAGTTTATTTTTCAAAACGATGTTCAAAACCATACCTCTAAAAGTATATTTCCCAGATTGAAAACCATTTTATCTATTTTTGGTTTTGATGTATTTCTTTATCTTGATATAAAATTTATCAAAGGGACTAATCCAAATTCTCTTACTCGAGAATTATTGTTGGGGAGGTAATTATGGGTAGAAAGAAAAAAGATAGAACTCTTGGAGTCTTCAACCGTTACTCCACAAAAAAAAATTACCCCCCTATATCAGCAAGTCAATCATGAAGTGCATGTTGTAGTAATACAACAACAAATTAAATTACTCCTAAGCAACCCTCAACAGATGCATCTTGCCAAGCCAGCCTAGATACCAAACTTCAACAAATTATGTCATGAAAGGAAATCCATAGTAATATATCTTGGAGGGTAAAAATCCGATTTCAATCTTAAGTACAAAATCATGGGCTGACCTTGTTGATGAAAAAGTACAAATTCAGCTAGGTTAAAAAATTCAGACCTTATGAACTAAGTAACACCCGATGAGCTGATCCAAATCCATTTTCATCTTCTTCTTCTCATTTCCATCTACTTTTTGTTCAACCAAAAACACATTGGAGGTAGAAAACCAGTAATTTTTTTATTTGATTTTTGATGGCTTCTCCTATGATCGTGATCAACGACACTAGCCTAGAGTCTGGGCGTCTACGAATAGAATAGAATATAGTAACCCAACCAAGGGTTTGGGTCGTGTCCCAAGGGAGTGATATTAAAAATAGTAGTAAACTAGAATTTCTGTTCTAGTTAGTAATAGTTTGAGAAATTTTTGAATAAAAACAAAGTCAATTCAATTTGTGACACCGAAGTGTCAAATATGGAAAAATGGTGTTTTGTCACAAGTAGTAAAATCAATTAAAATAAAGGGAAAATCAAGTATGGGGGAAAGTTATTGGGGTGTGACCGCAATGTATGTTGACATAAATCAATGGGTACATGCTTTCGATAGGAAAATTTGCGAAATAACAGTAACTAGGCTAAGCTTTAGGTGAAAGTAAATTCCCTCTCGGGCAACTTACCCCATATAAAATAGTTTCCTCTCAGACACCCACTCATCTAATGAAGACCAGCCTACGCCTTATCCACACCCGCTCTTTCGATAAAGAGTGCTTGGATATGGAACTAGGGTTCACCTTTCGGTCTGAACCTTATGTCGCCCCACTCCTTAGAACATCAATCTAGCAGTCTTTGTTTCTCGACCTTTCTCTCGAGCAAGCGGAAAACACATGGGTGATTTTACATTTGCAACTACAAACCCATTAAATTAGACCACAACCACTAGGTGAAATAACCATTAAAATGCATCGAATCCTATCAGCAAACAAGACCCAACAATAATATAAACACATATTTGCTAAATCACAGACAAAGAATGGGGTTTTTAGTCACACATCAAACAATAATCAAATACACCTAAAATGATAAAGAAATCAAAGGGTATAAGAAATTAAAATTTAATATGAGAAAAGGAAGAATAATGGAGAAGACTCACTTCTAATTTGAGAATGAAAAACTTCTTTCTTCTAGTCTCCCATAAAACCCTCTTCAAACATGAGACATAATACAAAAACTAAAGTTCTAAAAGTGAAAATTGATAATAATGTTTGGACTCTCTAAAAATAATAACTAAGGCTAGTATTTATAGTTTTCAGATTTTGTGCAGGCGAATTCGTTCGGCGACTTTAGTCGTGAATCACCAAGTGATTCGACGATTTACCCTTCTACTAATTCATCACCGCTTGTGCTTTTCCTTCATCGTCTATGTGTACTGTGACACTGGGCGGAATACTTCTGCTTCGCGAAACTATTTGGTGAAGCGCCAACTGCTCCTTTTCATCACCTTTTGAATCCATTTCCTTCAATGCTTCACTTTCTGGAACAAAGGGCGACATGTCTCTATTCGACGGATCTCCAAGCGTGCTTGGCGATGGTCATGCTTCAACTTCAGCTCTTTTTTCATTCTTTTTGTTTCCATTTTGCGCCCAAGTGTTCATGCTTACACTAAAACTCCAAATACCTGAAACTTAAGAGTTTTCATAAGATATTGAGATAAAATGAGAAATTGAGGACACTATGTACATTAAAATAAAGCTCTTAATGAGTCCAATTTGAGGACTCATAAATTGTTTTCAAAATTCTGCCATGGTATGTCCTATACCAAAAAAATCATTTTTTCACCTATACGTTAATGAAATTCTTCTAGTAGAGGATCATCACTCGATGACCCAACATACTTCAAGATTTAGTGTATAACATTTGATACAAATTTAATATGATTTTTTTTTATTTCCAACTCTATGACATAGCTAAGCAAATACATAGCCATTAGCCCTTCCTAAAATTTTATCAAAATTTTTTGCATATACAGATGAATTTTATGAGTTCATCCTCACAAATACCTGATCACGCTAATTTAACAATATAAAGACTACAAAACACAAATATATGAATTAATAAATTAATCTCACCCAACGAATGAGTCATTCACCCAACCAAGTACAAAAATACTTTTTTAATATTTTGATGCCCACAACTATGATTATTTTGATTACGAAAAAGCATTGATGAAGTCCTTCACTTTCAAATAACACTGACAATCATTCTTGGTTTAGTCTTTGAATTCACTCAATAGTTTTTACGTCAATGGTGGCCTATCTATGATCATAAATCTAATATCCTTCCTTCATAGTGTGTGAAGAAAATGATGTTTTTTAATGAGCACCAAATACCTCTCCTCTTACTAATCTCCTAAAGGTTTCACATTCTAGGGATATATTCCTTGAGGTTTGCATTCCATAAACAAGATAGACATAAAAGACTCTCATTATTATCACTCTAAGGCGATTTAAAAAGGTATAAGAGTTGGAACCCATCAAGATCTTATGTGCCAGACGTAGAAAAATTGTTCTTGTGCATCCTAGAACATTTGGCCACAATAAATGCCGTTTAAATTACAATCTTGCAAAATAAATTAATAAATAAATAATCAATACAATTGTACAAGTTATCTTTGATCCTAACATTCTAAGTTGGAATGATCAATGAAGGATCACATATGCACTTATTCAACATTAAGACATGAAATACCGGATGAACCGCTGCTAACTCTTGTGGTAGCTCTAACTCATAAGCTACATTCCCAATTATCTTGGATATTCTATAAGGTCCAATAAACCAGGAACTAAGTTTACCCTTCTTACCAAACCTCATAACACCCTTCATGGGTGAAAATTTCAAGTAAACTCAATCATTTGCCTCAAACTCCAACTCTCTTCTCCTAATATCCTTATAGGATTTCGGATGACTCTGGGCCGTTTTCAACCTCTATTGAATCACATTCACCTTCTCCATAGCTTGATGAACTAGATCTTGTCCTATCAACCCTGCTTCACCAACCTCAAACCACCCAATATGAGATCTGCATCTTCTCCCATAAAGAGCTTCATAATGACCCATTTCGATGCTAGAGTGGTAAGTGTTGTTGTAAGCGAATTCAATGAGACGTAGGTGATCATCCCAATTTTTCTTGAAATAAATCACACAAGCCCTCAACATATCTTCTAAGGTCTATATAGTACGCTCTGATTGACTGTCAGTCTGAGGATGAAAGGCAGTACTTAAGTTCACCTTTGAACCCAAACCTTTCTAAAAAGATTTCCAGAACTGCGCACCTCTATCTGAAATAATGGAGACCGAACTCCATGAAGTCTTACAACCTCTTGGATATACAACTTAACATAATCTTTTGCCGGAAGGGTAGTCTTTACCGGCAAAAAGTGGGCTGACTTTGTCATTCTATCAACAATCACCCAAATAGAATCATGCTGCGTGCGAGACCTTGGTAACCCTGTGATGAAGTCTATATTAATCATCTCCCACTTCCATTACAGAAGTTCTATATTCTGAGCAAAACCTCCAGGCCTTTCGTGCTCTACTTTAACTTGTTGAAAATTTGGGCACTTGGCAACAAACTCAGCACTGCCCTTCTTCATACCTTCCCACAAATATACTTCTCTCAAATCACGGTACATCTTTGTGGAACCCAGATGAATGGAATATCTGGAGCTATGAGCTTTATCCATGATCATCTCTTGGTGTCCATCCACCATAGGTACACACAATCTACCTTGATATCTCAATACACCATCCCCTCTTGTTCAAAAGCTAATACTCTTTGCTAAGAACATTTGACTTCAATACAAGCAAAATGGGATCTTGGTGCTACTTCTCTTTCACTTGTGACACTAATGATGACTCAACCCCATTTGTCACTACTATTCCTCATTATGTGGAATACATAATTTAGACTCGTAAATGTGCTAGTCTATGCACATCTTTTGCTAGTTCTTTCTTCTTTTCTTCAAGATGGGCGGTACTACCCATAGACAACTTGCTCAAGGCATCAACTACCAGAATAGCCTTACCTGGGTGGTAATGTTTTCTCATGTCATTATCCTTGAGCAATTCTAGCCATCTTCGTTGTCTGAGATTATGTTGTTTTTGAGTGAACAAATATTGTAGGCTCTTGTGATCAGTGAATATATCAACATGAACACCATACAAATAGTGACACCATATTTTCAATTAGGCAAAACTATAGCCGCCAACTTTAAGTCACGGGTGGGGTAATTCTTCTCATTGACTTTCAACTGTCTCGAAGCATATGTAATAACCTGTTCATTCTGCACTAAGACACAACCTAAAACCACTCTAGATGCATCACGATACACCACAAAACCTTGAATACCTTCGGTTAAGGTCAAAATTTGGGCAGTAGTCAACCTCTTTTTCAATTCCAGTAAGCTTCAGACCATTTGAACTGAATTATCTTCTAAGTAAACTTGGTCAAAGGAGATGAAATAGATGAAAAACCTTCTATAAAACTCCTATTATAGCCAACCAAACCCAAGAAACTCCTAATTTTTGTTGGAGACGTGGGTATCGGCAAACTCAGAACTACTTCTATCTTTTGGGTATCAACTCTAATTCGAACACCAGAAAGTATGTGGCCTAAGAATGTCATAGATTAAGCCAAAACTAACATTTTGAGAACGTAGCATATAACTCCTTATCTTTCAAAGTTCGAAGGACTATTCTAGGAGGACTAGCATGATCATCTTAATTCCTTTAATAGATTAGTATGTCATCAACGAAAACGATAACAAACATATCAAAATAAGTTTTGAAGATCCTATTCATAAGATCCATGAATGCTGCAGGCGCATTAGTCAACCCAAAGGACATGAAAAAAATTCATAATGCCCATATCTAGTTCTAAAAGTTGTCTTTGACATATCACATTCCCTAACTTTCAACCGATCGTATCCTGATCTGAGATCAATTTTTGAGTTCTTGAAGCTGGTCGAAAAGATCATCAATCCTTGGAAGATGATATTTAATCTTGATGGTAACCTTTTTCAATTGGCGGTAATCTATACACAACCTAAGGGAACCATATTTCTTTCTCACATATAAGACCAGAGCGCCCCAAGGTGAGACACTTGGTTGAATGAAACCCTTATCTAATAGATATTTCAAATGTTCTTTCAACTCTTTCAACTCTGATAGTATCATTCTAAATGGCAAAAGAGATATATGACGAGTATCTGGAATGATGTCTATACCGAAGTCTATTTCTATCTCAGGAGGTAATTCAGGTAACTCATTAGGAAAGACTTCTCAAAACTCTTTTACTATTGGAACTGACTGGATGGAAGGTACCTTAGCACTTGAGTAATTAACTCGAACTAAAGGGTTGATACTACCCTTTGAAACTAACTTTCTTGCCTTAAGGTACGAAATGAAATGACCCCTGGGCATTGCTGAGCTACTACTCCACTCTATGACTAGCTCATTAGGAATCTAAAACTTGACCACTTGAGTTCTACAATCTATTGATGCATAACAGACATGAAGTCAATCCATACCTAGAATGACATCAAAATCTACCATGTCTAACTCAATTAAATCAGCCATGATGTTGTTGTGATTGATGGAAATAGGACATTCACGATAGACTCTTTCTGCTAGAACAGACTCCCCAATAGGTGTAGAAACACAGTAGGATTCACAAAGTTTCTGAGGGAGGATATCAAACTTATTTGCAATATAAGGGGATACAAAAGATAGACTTGCTCCTGGGTCTAGCAAAGCTTAAACATCAAAAGTAAAGACTTTGATCATACTAGTGACAACATCTGGGGAGTTCTCTTTCTCTTGGCGACTAGTAATCGCATAGAGGTGATTTGCTCCTCCGCCAGTACCGAAAGTAGCTCCTCTAGGTGATGCCTTGTCTGCTGGAGCAACTGATGAAGATTGGGCTCTATAGCCTAGATTTCCACTACCTTGCTTGTTCTTAGGGCACTCTTTCATGAAGTGACCCTCTTGCCCACACTTGAAACAACCTGTCTGGCCATCCCGACAATTACCTAGGTGGGTTCTACCACACTTAGCACATGTAGGAGCCCAACTACCTCCTCGTGACACAGTACCTTGAGATTGTGTTGGTCTAGCTCTAAGTTCTGCGAATAGTGGCCATGATGCTCATATTTGTTTCTTGGTGCAGGTGCACTAGAAAATGATGGTGCAGTCCCCTTATGTTTCGAAAAGGACGAACGACTAACACCACCTTTCTGCTGCCCAGACTAACTCACTTTCTTTGCTTTCTTATTCCTAAACTCTTCTCCGTCCCTCAACTTCTCTTCCTCGACATGCTGCACATAAATCATCATCCTTGATATGCCCCTGTCGCCTATCAGCATTGCTGCTCTGCCCTCTTTCCTTTATGAACGACTCAATCCAGCAATAATCGAACTCATTCTACTCCTCATGTACTTAATCATTTCCAATGTATAGAGTAAACTTCAACCCACACTCATGCACACTAAGAGAATCCTGCTTAAGTGTATGAAATTCCCTTACCTTAGCCTCTTTCAATTCTCGGGGAAAGAAAAACCCCAAGAAAGCTTCTTCAAAACAGGACCAACTCGGATTTGGTGCGTCCTCATCTCTACCCTCCTTCCATTTATAAAACCAATTCATAGCAACTTTTTCAAGTTTATATGCAGCTAGCTCAACTCTCTCAGCATCCGCAACATGCATGGCATCAAACACCTTCGTAAGTTCCTCAATGAAAATCTCTGGATCCTCAGTACTGCTTGGACCGGTGAAACTTGGAGGATTCATCCTCAAGAACTCACGAATCTTTGAAGTTTCAGCATTTTCTTGTCAAGATCCTCGTTGTTGCCCGACTTGGTTAGCCACCGCTTAGCTTAACATACTAATAGCTTCACAAAACTCAGTGTTGGTAACTTCCCCTTCAGGTTGCACTCCAGGTGCATTGGGTATCTCTAGTTCCTCTACATTCCTTCTAGGTGGACGAACTCTTTCTTCTCTTCATGGAGGCATGATTATCTAAAACACGCACAAACACGAATTAGAGGTAAACTTTTTAAAGATAAACCCTAACGCACGAAAAGAGTGTGAAGAAAGTGAAGAGATTCCTAGATGTTGTAGCCTCCTAACAATAGATGTGGCACACTTCACACCGATAACAAGGACTCGCAGACATGACATCATAGACTCCCTAGAACTCTTGAAATTTGTGCTCTGATACCAAGTTTGTCATGCTCCGAGCCTACACCCTGGATGTGGCCGGCACCTAAAGACCATTGTTAACCTCGAGCAGACCCTTGGCCTGGCTCACTCACTCAGTGGAAGACTTAAAGACTTAAACACAAGAGAAATAAATCAAAAAATAACTAAAAGAAAATCACTTATCCAAAATGGTAACTCAAGTCTTAATCGTTTACAAGTGAAATGAAAAAACTAAAGAGCTAATACTATATGTCTATGAAGCCTTTAAATAAAAAGGATGTTGGGATAGGACCCCCAATCATCCTAACAACTGAAAACTAAAAACAATAAATGAATGATAAAGATGTCCTTTGAAATGAAGGGAGGCTCACCAACTAACGTTAATCCTAGTTACCTTCGTCTGTATCATGATATGATGCACACAACTGACATAAGTAAATTTAATGTACGAGTATGCGAGATGCAATGCTAAAAAACAACTTAATCTTGAAAAGAGTAAGAAGGAACACTTACCTTGGCTAGACTCAACTCATGAATGACTTAACTTAGTATAAAGCAATATAACACATGCAAATATATATATATATATATATATATATATATATATATATATATATATAGCTTGTAAAACATTGTAAACAACTTAGTTCGTTAAAGAAATGCAATAAAAACATAACTTTACTTTTATAATAAGTAATATAGTTTCTGTGGGAGATTCTCTTACCGACAACCACCACTATGAGCCTAAGTGGTGATACAATTCTTGCCCACGCTGCCAGAACTTTCCTATACTTTGTCGTCACATTAAACTACTTCAGTTAGTGGATCCACTAGCTTAACTTATGTGTACGAGTACGCGAGATGCAATGCTAAAAAACCAACTTAATCTTGAAAAGAGTAAGAAGGAACACTTACCTCTGCTAGGCTCAACTCATGAATGACTTAACTTAGTATAAAGCAATATAACACATGCAAATATATATATATATATATATATAAAGCTTGTAAAACATGGTAAACAACTTAGTTCATTAAAGAAATGCAATAAAAAACTTAACTTTACTTTTATAATAAGTAGTATAGTTTTTGTGGGAGATTCTCTTACCGACAACCACCACTATGAGCCTAAGTGATGATACAATGTCTTGCCCATGCTGCCAGAACTATCCTATACTTTGTCGTCACATTAAACTGCTTCAGTTAGTGAATCCACTAGCTTAACTTATGTGATCATCTAAAAAGTATGACCCATTAATACCCATGATGGCTATAGGGTTAATGGAGACTTGAGTTATTATGAACTCGCATCCCATAACGGTGCTCAATATTATTCCAAAAAATGTACTTAGATCAGGTATTTTTAAGACAACTTCTTTCTTTGGGTTGAGATAATTGCGCAACACTTAGCTTTAAAAGCTCTCTTTGAATCAATGTTCCCTTTTCTTACTCAAAATTCTTTTGGAAATGTTAGTTTCCTCTTGTCTTAAATGTGAAAACATTTATAACCTCTTAGGGAATACTTAGTTCCCTTATAACTTTTGAGAAATGAACTCAACACTTTACTATTTACTTAACTTGAAACTTGATTCTTAAAAACAAAGTTAAAACATTGTTAAAGACCCTTGAAAACTCTTAAGAACTTCGTTTTAACTTGCTTCTTAACTTCTAGACTTGACTCTTTGCTTCATTGACTTTGATCTTTACTTTCCTTGAGTTGGATAATGGATTCAAGGATCATGATCTCATGTTTATGGATGATTTAATGATGTTTAGATGTGTCTTAGAGTGTTGGAATCAACTAGGAAGTATAGGTACATCACATAGGAACTAGTAAAAAAAGGTGGGGGAAGAATGGGGAGAATTGGCGTCCCTGGCGCTCTAAGAGGCGTGGGGCCTTAACCCTCAAACATCAGAGAGTGGCGTGGGGCGCTCTGGCTGGCGCGGCGCGCCAACTACGTTCCCTAGGTGTTCTCGACTTTGCTACTTCATTTTCATCTCTAAACACTCTAACTTGCATGGTTCTTTCCCCAAAAATATAGGATCATTAATACCCTCAATACCCAATAGGTTCAACCCGAAATTACACCCGGAAACATGAATCAAAACTTCAACAACACAACTATCAAGAATTCGATGAAAACTTCAACAATGTTGTTTAAGAACTCAATTTCATAACATTCAAATAACTTCGATTCGTTGTATTAAGCAAGATTGGCATGTGGTGAACTAACGCAACACTATGTGATCTCACATACCCTTTAAGGGATCACCCCCACACGAAATCCACATGCAAAGCTTGAGCGTTCTTAGAGATTCTTGATTTCTGTTGAAGTTTGCTTTTAGTTACTACAGTAACTTTTAGCAAAATAAGTTATTCAGTTTGAATAAATTTGAATTTTGAATTTTAGTTAGTGTATTTATGTTGTTGAGATATTTTAGGTTATTTAAATTTTAAATTATGCAGATTATGTATTTTATGTTGGCTATTTGAAGCTCCTCAATGCTTGATAAAATTATTGAAAGCTATTGAAAGTCATTTCAATCTGAGTGACATTTTCAATCATTTTATGCTGCCCCATTTAGTTTATAAAGCACCAACAGTGGTATCAAGAGCTTCATTTATCTTAAGGGATATGTGAAATCTTCCAAAGAACTACCATACATTTTTACCCCGTAAGGTCTACCTTTTCAACCCGTCAGGGCTACCCATTTTAACCCATTAGGGCTGCCTTTTCAACCCGTGCATTTTTCAACACACAGGCTTTTCGAAACTAATATTTTTAACCAAAAAAAATGGCAAGCAACAGTCTCTCCTTGAATGTCCCACAAATTTTCACAAATGAAAACAATCAAATCGGGTCTGTAGAATAAAACCATATTTTGTGACCTATGTGATATGCGTGGTTGTGCTGGAAGTAAAACCCTTACAACATCTCCATACAAATGATACAAAAGTTCATATTAAAGAAATTTTAAAAAAAAAATTCTACACAAGACAATGCCATCACATGTGTTTTTGAATAACAAAATCAAAAGAAGAAAAAGAAAAAAGAAGAATTTTTGCACGTTCAAAAACGATGAAAAAAACCAACATCAACTACCAAAGCAAAAATTGAGGAGGATCATTTTTTCAATTGCAGTACCTAAAGAAAAGGAGGATTGTTGAAGTTTGCTTTTAGTTAACTTTTAGAAAAATAAGTTATTTAGTTTGAATAAATTTGAATTTTGAATTTTAGTTAGTTTATTTATGTTGTTGAGATATTTTAGCTTGTCTATATTTTAAATTATGTAGATTATTTATTTTATGTTGGCTATTTAAAGCCCTTCAATGCTTAGTAAAATTATTGAAAGCTATTGAAAGCCATTTCAATCCTGAGAGACATTTTCAATAATTTTGTGCTGCCCCATTTCTTTTAAAAAACACCAACAATTTCTCTCCTCTTTTCTCTTCTTTTCTCTTCTTTACAAGCCTTAGCGTGAATATTCTTTTTCCTGAACTAAAAAAAGTCTTGTTTTTATCCCAATTTAATTCCTAAAACGAATTAATCAATTTAGGTAAGGGAAAGACAACTTTGCCCTTCCCAAATCCAAATTGGACTTTCCTTAGTCCAACAAGCCAACTTTCGGAAGGCATAAATAACTTATACGACATTGAAATCGCACAAACTTGACGGCATTGGAGAGATTATTCTAAGGGCTTTCTAGACATATCTAGAACTACTCCTAACTCATCCTGAGGTAGGATTTATGGTCATTTGAAGTTGTCTAAAAAATCACTTTTTAACTTACTTAAAATTTCCAGTTTTTCCTATTCTTTCAAAAAATAAGTATTTTCATATTTTAAACTACTTTCTAGTTCTGAGATGTTATAAAATATTTCCTTGATGATATGGGGGAAAATAGGATAGAAAATATTGAGTCACATCCATCCCAGAAAATTTACAATTGAAATCATCCTCACCAATCTTTAACACGTCAATCTTATATGACTGAACGTATGCTAAGCTCTAATGACATGACAACATTTGCAATTGGAAGAAACTCCCAAGATATAACATTTGTTATTCTCTGTGTAAGGTCTTTTAAAGTTCTGGCACAGATTCCTTTTTCAGATTGACAATTGATCATAATTATTACACAAATGAAATTTCTTTCTGAAAATAATTATAAATCTCCATTAAGAGATCAAAGATAGATTTGTCGACATTTAAAGTAAAATATAAATCATGGTCTCTTATATCATAGAAACCAATATAAGAGATGATTTAAAAGAATAAAATGTGATAGAAATAAAGACGGGGAAGAGAGTAAAAGATAAGAAGAAAGCTAAGTTAGAAAATATTGTCTCAAGCCCTGTAATAAAAATAACTTTTAGCGGCAATAAATATAGACATCAATAAAGAGTGCTAAACTCTTTACCGATTTAGTTAAGTTTCATTAGAATCAATGTCGCTAAACGATTTAGAGATTATATACAAAGAGTTCTATTGGCCTCTATAAATACATATTTAGTGAAAATTAAGCTATTGTCGTTTATTAATTGTTGCAAATGATAATTTTTGATATTGTGAAGGAAGACTCTTCAAGACCTTGAATTTTAAAGGAAGACAGAAAATCTCAAATTCAAATGAGTATTCAAATACATTCTATTATTTTGGATAAAATATTTTATCGCTTTCCCTAAGTTCAAGATATCCAAATCATACAAAAACTAGTTCCCAGAATATGAAAATGCAAACTAAAGATTGCAACCACTTGAGGAAAAACTTTCATGGTCGAAAGTCCTTATGTGTTCGAGTTGTTGCTTATAGCATTGGCTAATCATGTTTATGCTTTTCTTTGGAAAATTTGCTTTTCCTTGAAACTGCCATCCACTTGCATATGTAGAAAATTATAATATATTTCGAATAATTAAATAGTAGTAATCAAAGTTCGATAGAAGCACAAACCTGATCAACAAAGTAAACTTGATCATTCTCACTTCCATGTCCATTGGGTAGGATCAAACTAGAATCTTCAATATTCTTACAGAGATCATCCATATCATGGAAATTCAAATACTTATCACAATTGTCCCACTCATTTAAATCACTCTCTTCATTAGCACCCGTATTTGATGTTGCAACAGTATTGCTTGGTACATGCATGTTTTTTTCATCTATATATTGCTGAAAATTAGTATTGGCTGCTCCCAATTCTATGATTATTGCGTTTCCACAATTCATATCACTCATCATTGAACTACTTGAATTTTTTCATACATAGGCTTGATTGAGGTACGAGATGTAATCGTTTTGAGTTCGAAGATTCAAGTTGTAATCATGATGAGCCCCACAATTAAACGCCATGTAAAAATTACTATTAGAGCTCCCAGTACCTGAGCCTTGCAAATCAAATAACGAGGAATTTCGTTGTTGTTGCCTACCACCATCAATATTTTGGCCCGACAAAAATGGGTTGAGGTAGTGTTTTTGAACTTGAAGTTGTGGGTGATAGCGTTGTTGCTCAGTATTGTTGGAATTAACTGGTGAAAACTCTTGGTGTCCATGAGTTTGATTTAATGCATTTGTTTGAAGATTGGGTATTCTCCCAGATATTCTATGATTACTTCTTTCTATTCTTTGTTGGGAACCACTTGAAGATACTTGTAGATTATATTTTTGCTCTTCTAAAGGTCTCATGTGGTATATACGACATCTCTGAAAGAAAAAAAATCAAAGAGAAATTTGACTACGAATATATTTATCATCGTAACTCATTTTTAATGTGTGTTTGAAATGCTTGACATAAGTCATTTTAATAGAAAGTATTTTCTGTTGGTTAACATTAAATGAAAATAAAAATCTTTTGAGTGAAATATTAATGATAATATTATTTCAATGAGTAGTCTCCACAAAAAACAATAAAATTAGAATCGAAAAACTCTGTTCTATACATGCAATGAAAGTTATTGCTAATCATCATTAATTAGTTAGTGGTTTGATAACATGTTTTGTATACTAAACATGATAATAATTTCCAACATTTATAGGCAAAAGTGATGCAAAGTTAAATTTTATCCCAATAAATGCTTTTTGATACAATAACATAAAAGTAAATAAAGCGAGGTAATTTTTTGATATAAAATTAATATTTAGACAATTTTGGTAAAGGGTTCTCACAAGTGTTGATGAAAGGTCATTCCGAGAAAAATATTTTCTAGTAACCAGAACAATAAAACTATTTGATAAAAAATGTATTTTGCCAAACAAATACCCCCTTACCAAAGACACACAGAGAGAGAGACACAGACGCACACACACACATAGAGAGAGAGAGAGAGAGACACACACACATAGAGAGACATAGACACACAGACACACACACCACGCACATGCACACAGGCACACGCACACACATATATACACACACACACACATATATATATATATATATATATATATATATATGTGTGTGTGTGTGTGTGTGTGTGTGTGTGTATGATTAAATATAATCAATTTATAATTAAGATATCGATCTGAAAAAAAGTAAACAATAAGTTTTTTCAACTATTCTTGTGAAGATCTTTTAATCTGTATGAGGATGTACCAGAAGATAACTGGCGACTTGCATCCTCGTAAGACCTGGCACATTTATTATCTCAGAGAATCTCTTTTGGTAAGCAGCCTACCTGATCCATTAGAATGTCACTTTAATTTTATCACTACCACACTATTCCTAGATCAATCTAAGGTACATATAAATAAAATAATCACTATACATTTACGCCAAACAATTTTGATGTACATTAGTTGTAAGTATAAATCTCACTTTTCATTTCACCAAATATATAGAAATTAATTGTAGAGAATATTAATTAATAAAGTAAACTTACGTCCTTCATTAAGTCATTGTGTAGCTTCCTTGAATTTTGCACGAAGATCCACGGTCCATTCTATGCAGTCATTTTTCTTAAGAGTCTTGGAAATAGCAATACTCTGTCTTTCTCCTTTGTCAATCACTTCTTTGCTTTTTCTGGATCTCTTGCTCCTCAAGTTGTATTGTTCTCTTACAGTCTCATGAATATTATATTTTTTCCTCATTATTAAAAGGCATAATCTTTTCTCCAACTTTTTCTTTATTTACCACAATACTTTAATTAACAATATTATCGACATTTTTAATGCTATGTCCTTTTAGATCTATTTCTTCTCTCACTTTTTTGCTTTGCATTTTCTTTCTTAATATAAATTGCCATAAGTATTTATGAATATTTGCCTTAAGTGACTTTTTCAGATGCATGTATGTTTCGTTGTAAAATCCTTCTTTGCAAAGAGTTCATTGTTTTCATCACATACAATTGCACAATTATTTTGAGAAGTTCGCAATTATAATCAAATTATATTACACATCATTGAAATTGTTAATTATGCTTATATTAAACAAATTTTGTATATTGCAACAATATTAATATTGTGACAAAACAACTCTATACCATATCGCTACACAAAAAAAAGTATGATTAGGGTTGTATTACTTTTGTTTTTAAACAACAAAAATCTTCACTTATTGCTGTTAATTGCAGTCTAAAAAAAATTATTGAGGTATGCTTGGACAATTTTATGAATAATTTCATAGTTAATTTTTTGTAGTGTCTTTATTAAAATATTTAACTTTAACCACTATAACAATAAAATCATAAAAGATATCCATGTCATATTAATCCAGAAGAAAATGTGATTTCTTAATTTCATGTATATTAAATGATCTTATTTAATGTAAATGTAACGTAACAACATAACTATTTAATTATTTTACTTAAACTATGATTCGCTTATGAATAATTCTTGTTTTTTTAAAAAATAAAAATTCATCGCAAATCTCATAAAGAAGTGCAAACTATACATTGTTGATCTCTTACCATGAAGGAGCGATCACAAACTAAGAACGACCTCACCCAAAATGATAGTGCTAGCACTTGTGTCTATCGAATTAGGTCGGCGGACTCCAATTGTCAAGCCCCGAGGCTGCTGTTCCATCCACATTGCACATGCAAGTGTACGTGGTCGTTCAAGCATTAAAGTGACTCTTATAAACAGCCAGACATCGTACCCATAGGGACTGACGATTAGAATCACTTAATTTTTCCAAGACTTTTTTGAGTTAACCTCAAATGTTTTAAGATTACAAGGTTAATTTATTTTATAATCTAAAATTTCAATAAGAAATAAACAAACAAGATTCAATTTCTGAGGTTTGAAAAATTAATTGGGTAAAGTCAAGGGCAGTAGCTAAATTTAGTAATCATGTAAACTATATATCTAAATGGAGATTTATCAACAATCGAATCAATGATCACAGTGTTAAATATTTTATTATGGTCTTCCAACCTCTAATCACCTACGATAAATGACAACATAAATACATCATTGAACTGGGATAGATTGGACAAAGTATTGAGCATTATGATTTCTTCGTGTATAAAAAAAAAGCAAGGTTAATAGGTATATCCTTATCCTATATAGGAATTAACTCTAATTATTAAAATAAAATCATGCTCCTTATACCCGACGTTCTATCCTCTTATTTATCTTCCGAGTTCAATTCGGACAATATGTTTATTTCAATGGTGATCAGGCATAACATACGAAAAACAACATAAGAAAGATTCATATGATAGTAAATGTCAACCCATAAAAACTCAATAAATTACAATCATCATGTAGCCACAGCCATAGAACTAGGGAAGTTCGCGACTCATAATAATATTTTCTATCAAGCAAAGTTTAATAGATAGAAAGTGGATGAGTTTAGGAAAGAACCCTAAAAATTGAAGACAACTCTCCAAATAGTTGTTCTTCAAAACCGAGGAAAAAGAATATTTTATAAAATAAACATTAATCGATTAGTACTAAAGTCGAACCGCCAAAAACTAGAGAGGAGTAGGGCGATGCAGAGAGTTTTATCAGTTTCAATTTGAAGATCTTTTCTCCACTTTGCGACGCGACCTTGAGACGGACAGTTCTGCCTTAGATTACTTTTTGCGAAAAAAATGTAAATTCTCTCTTTGTGACGCGGAGAGGAAAAAAAACATGTTGTCCCACACTGTTAATTTGCACCATGACTAGAATTCCTATGCACGATGAGGAGAGGATATCAATACGACATGCACATTATTTTTTCACTCTTTTTTCTTGCTTCTTTTCAACCTGGATCTTTTTGTGATTTCCAATGCCCGCTTCCGTATTTGTTTCTTCCCTAAGCTTACCTAGACTACTAATCATGTTGGTTAGTACATATACAATCAAATGACTCGACACGAGTATAAATCAACATAAAATGATTCCAAACTCGTCTTAAATGTGGATATTATTTGGTTCCTAGGCATATAAATACGTCTAAGATCACTACCCCACACTTAGAGATTTGTTCGTCCTCCAACCACTTACTAACTTATCCTAGACCTAGACTCCCTATTATGGTATTTGGGCATCTAACATTTCCTTTTAAGGATCTGTAATCTGTTAACACAAGCGTGTTCTTGCTCACAAAGGCCTTGCCCACCTTCATGCATCATACACCCCAAGTATTGACTCAACAAATTTTTGCCCCCAACACATTCAACTTCATGTGTACCATTACATATCACCTATCTTTCATACAGCATGTGCCCCTGTCTCAAAAGAATAGTCTGCACACTCAACTCAACAAATTGAATATATTAAGGTCTTTAGAAATACAACGTTCTCTCACTCAACAAAGATATTAAACATGCATGCAATGAGAACCATAAGCTTGCCCATTATGTGAACCTCCACTAATTAAGCATGTTTTTCCCTGAATCAAACACGACTTTACAAGTTGTAATGTAAGATTGAGGTAAGGGAGGATACATTTAGATAAAATTAGGTGCTTATGCTCCCTAATGGACCTGTTTTGAGTTTCTTACTACATTGACAATTTTTTCCTTTCTTATATATATCGACACTTAACAATAGCCACCCCTAACATGTTGATTTCTCTCGAGTTAAGTTGCACATTGTCCTAGTAAGGACCAGGGTCATTATGAAGGTAATCTCCGATTTAGCCACCTTCAACTTAGGATTTTAATTGCCACAAACCAACCCACCAGGTCGTGCGGGCTCCAACTCTAACGCCTAAGTAGGAGAACCCTCATACTCCAAAGGTTTAAACATGCGGAATATTAATGAGACACAGATATAATAGAGATTAAAATCTTTGAAACAAACTATTTTTAATGAACTAGTTAAGACTAGTAAATTAATTAACAACCCCAAGGATCTAGTCTAAGAGGCACAAAGCTACTGAGAATAAAGACTGGACAAAATAACAAAAGACACAGCTCCCACCGGCGGAAGGAAAGATAAAAGATGTTGGAGAATTTATTCGTCTTCACCTATTGAAACATCACCAAACCTGCATCCTTACTATGTCAAAAGGCATATCAAGAGTAGTATCAGTACAATCACACATACTGGTTGGCATCATCACTCAATTTGATGTCAACCTCATAATATAAGAAATAAATAATAAGATCATATCTTAAACCCCTCGCTCTTCCACCCTTTCCCTCTCTTAGAGCACCACCTATTTACATCGTACTTTGAAAGCTAACCACTTTACCAACAACTAACACATTTCCGGGTTTATTAGATTATAACCTAAAACATGCCAACCCCAGAAAGTATTTCCAAATGCTACACCTTCTAGTGATAGTGTAATACCCTTAATTTTTCTCACCTTGCCTAACCAAGACCATATAATTTCGTTACATCAAGTCTAACCATGGTCCACTCTCTTTTTTTACTGATACCATGAACACCTCTCGCTATTCATCACTCCCCTAGGACAAGTATACATTATAAAGCATATCCACATCACCACATATATTCATATGCATACACATAAAACTACCGACACCCAAAATCAAGGCTTTCACTACATTCAATATTTAACCTAACATTTTTCACACTACACATTTACCACAAGTATTTGGTTCTCTCACAGAACCCACACTCAACAAACTACCTTGCCAAAACATGGTAATATGATCCCAAAGTTATGCCGGAACGTGGAAACTGATCCAACTTAGCTTGCATGAATGTGGTAATCCGATACAATATTGTACAAGAACGCGTCAACCCAATCCCAATTTATGTCAGAACGTGACAAACTATTCTAGTTAGCTTGTCGAAATGTGACAATCTGATCCCCATTAACACACCACAATCATAAGCATATCATCAAGATCATACATTTACATCATGATTTCATGGCTTCATCATTCATCTATCTCAATTACAAGTAGTGTGACCAATATTGCTACATTCGATCATATACATACAAGTATCACAATGAAGAAAGTCTGGCTCTACTTCTAGGAGAAAAAAGAGGAGGACCGATAGGACTAACAGCAGTAGGGCGGCCACGACTTCAGACTATGAGGATCCAGTTTCTGGTGTACAAGTTAAGATTGATCTAGAGACGGTATGGAAGAAGATGGGGAGTGCATATGCTGACTTCACTCCAGTTCCTCCCAGCACTGCCCTCGAGGTGGAGTTGCTCCACCGCCATCTGCGCCAAGAGAGAAGGAATGGCATGGAGAGTGATCGCCTTATGGCCCGAATATGAAAAACTATTAATGCCATTTTCACTTGAGTTGCTCGGGCAAGGTGGTACCGCAGATTGACCCGAAGGACTTCTCAAAGTTCCCGATGCTGAATGAGGCTTGGGCTGGCTTGGAACGCCTCTAGGGCATAGACTCTGTCGTTGACACTACCCAGTCTAAGAGTTCCTGATTTGTTGCTGCTTCACTTTCTTTTTCTCATTGCTTATGGATTTTTCAAACGAACTTTTTTTTGTCTTTACCCTTTCAATAGTTTCTATGTTTTTATAGCACATAGATGCTTGTTTTTGGCTGTCTGAGGATGCTCGCTTTAAATCTTAAGTTAAATTTCTCTATTACTGTTGTTGAACACTTGTCCGAGAGTTGCAGTGATTGGCCAGATCCCTTACGAGTTGGTATTTTGAAGGTAGGGTGTTCACGGAAAAACTAGCGAGGATTCTGCCTCCTTTCATCTCGTTCTAGCGGGATAAATCCCGTTGTATCGGAACATCGCCAGTGGAAATAATCCCTCTGCAGCGGCTCTGATGTAACTAGAGCCCAGGCCAATATTTTGTGGGTTCTTTTTCCACTTCCCATGATTCTCCCAGGGTCCCCATTATACTATTCCATTGAACTACTCAATTTTTTAAACTAGGGTACAAGATATTCAACCCATAATGTTATAAAGCAGTCTGCATTACAGCCCACACTCACACCCTATATACACCCTGACATTCACATATTTAATGATTAGAGTTTAGCTCGATAGATCTCTTGTTTTTCAAGGAATTACACTTGCATACTTTAACGATTCATCCAGCAATTTGCACAACATCAGAATCTAGACACACAACACTCACAGCGATACATCAAACACGAGGTCACACATTCACAACTATAATCACACCCATACTCTCCGTACTTATAGGTTAGTCCGTCCCATGGATGACCATTACTGGTCATATATGCCTCGTACGACCCTTAAGGACAGATACAAATTGGAACCTTCCAAGTTCCACCTAACTTTGCTTGTATTCCTTTAGTCGTAATCACAATATTTGAGTTACCTAGTTGAGATATCAATTGGAATCAACTCATACCACAAGCGATACTTCGCACAAAAGGAGAGAAGGAGTGGAACAATTCCTATAATGCTTCCTAGCCTCTTGCAGATTAGATGTGGACGTCAACACACTACTCCTCAAGAGCCTACTCCACACTTTCTCTTGAATAGGAAAACCAGTAACCTAAGCTCTGATACTAATTTGTCATGACCCAAACCACCGAGACGTGTCGGCACCTACTCTAAAACCTAAGTAGGAGAACCCTCATACCTCAAAGGTTTATACATGCGGAAAGCAAACAAAAAAAAATAATAGAGATAAAAATCATTATGAAAAACTCTTTTTGACGAACTAGTTAAGACTTGTAAAGTTATTAACAACCCCAAAAATCTAGTCTAACTGGACAAGAGCTATTAAGAATAAAGTCTAGACAAAATAACAAAAGACAGAGCTCCCTTCGGCGGAAGGAAACATAAAAGTTGTTGGAGAATTTCTTCGCCTTTACCTATTGAAACATCACCAACCCTGCATCCAGACATTGTCAAAAGACATAGTAAGATTAGTATAAGAACAACCACACATACTGGTACACATCATCGGTCAATCCGACGACCCCTTATAATATAAGAAACAAATAATAAGATTATACATATAAATAAAATAATCACTATAACTTTACACCAAACAATTTTAATGTATGTTAGCTGTAAGTATGAATCTCACTATTCATTTCACTACATATATAGAAACTAATTGTAGAAAAAATAAATTAATAAGGTAAACTTACGTCCTTCACCAAGTCGTTGTGTAGCTTCCTTGAATTTTGCACAAAGATCCACGATCCATTCTATGCAGTTCTTTTTCTTCAGAGTCTTAGAAATAGCAATACTCTATCTTGCTCATTTGTCAATCATTTCTTTGCCTTTTCTACATCTCTTGCTCCTCAAGTTGTGTGTTTTTCTTCCGTTATCATGAATATTATTACCTTTTAACTCATTATTAAAAGGCATAATCTTCTCTAGAATTCGTTATTTACCGCAATACTTTCAGTACCAATATTATCAACATTTTTCACATGATCTCCTTTTGGATCCAGTTCTTCTCTTAATCTTTGTCTTTGTATTTTTTTTCTTAATACAAATTTCCACAAGTATTTTGGAATATTTTCATCAAGCGACTTTTTCATATACATGTATGTTCCATTGTCAAAAGCCTTCTTTTCAAAGTGTTCATTGTTTTCATCAAATACAATTGCACAATTATCTATTCGCTGTCCCTAAGTTCAAATACATTCCCTTCTTTTGGGATAAAATATTCCATTCACTTTCCCTAAGTTCAATATATCCATGTCATGTAAAAACAAGTTCCCAGAATATGACAATTAATATTAAAGATTGCAACCACTTGAGAAAAACATTTCATGGCCGGAAATCTTTATGTGTTGCAGTTGTCGCTTATAGCATTGGCTAATCATGTTTATGCCTCACTTTGGAAATTTTGCTTTTCCTTGAAACTGCCTGCCACCTGCATATGTAGAAAATTACAATTTATTTCGAATAAAATAGTAGTAAGCAAAGTTCGATAGAAGCACAAACCTGATCAACAAAGTAAACTTGATCATTCTCACTTCCATGTCCATTGGGTAGGATCGAACTAGAATCTTCAATATTCTTACAGATATCATCCATATCATGGAAATTCAAATACTTATCACAATTTTCCCACTCATTTAAATCACTCTCTTCATTAGCACCCGTATTTGATGTTGCAACAGTATTGCTTGGTACATGCATGTTTTGTTCACCTATGTATTGCTGAAAATTATTAATGGCTGCTCCCGATGCATTGATTATCGCATCTACACCATTCATATCAGTCATCATTGCACTAGTTGAATTTGTTGATACATAGGCTTGATTGAGATCCAAGATGTAATCGTTTTGAGTTTGAAGATTCAAGTTGTAATCATGATGAGCCCCACAGTTAAACGTCATGGGGAATTTTGTTGTTGTAGCCTACGACCATCAGTATTTTGTCCCGACAAAAGTGGGTTGAGGTAGTGTTGTTTAACTTAAAGTTGTGGGTGATAGAGTTGTTGCTCAGTTAAACTAGCATAAATATTGTTGGAATTAACTGGTGAATTCTCTGGGTCTCTATGAGTTTGTTTTAATGCATTTGTTTGAAGATCTGGTATTCTCCGAGATATTCTATGGCTACTTCTTTCGATTCTTTGTTGGGAACCAGTTGAAGATACTTGTCGTTTATATTTTTGCTCTTCTAATGGTCTTCTTTGGGTTATACAACATATCTGAAAGGAAAAAAAATCAAAGAAAGATTTGACAACAAATATATCTGTAATTGTAACACATTTTAAGGTGTGTTTGAAATGCTTGACATTAGTCATCTTAATAAAAAATATTTTCTTTTGGTTAACATTTAATGAAAATAAAAATCATTTAGTGAAATATTAATGATAATATTATTTCAATGAATAGTCTCCATGAAAAATAATAAAAATTAGAATCGAAAAACTCTGTTCTTTGCATGCAATGAAAGTTATTGCTAATCCTCATTAATTAAATAGTGGTTTTGATAAAATTTTTGTATACTAAACATGATAATAATTTCCAAATTTTACAGGCAGAAGTGATGTAAAGTTAAATTTTATCCTAATAAATTTGATACAACAACATAACAAGTAAATCAAGCTAGGTCTGGGGAGAGTAGAGTGTAAGCAGACACACACACACATATATACATATATAATATAACTTTTAACACTTAAATTTCTTCAGTCTAATATAATATAATTTTTAACACTTTAATTTCTTCAGCCTAAATAGTTATCCATCCAACTAATTAAATTGAATATAGCCTAAGAATGTATAATATGTATGATTAAATATAATCAATTTATAATTAAGATACGATCTGGAAAAAAAGTAAACAATAAGTTTTTTCAACTATTCTTGTGAAGATCTTTTAATCTGTTTAAGGATGTACGTGAAGATAACTGGCAACTTGCTTCCTGGTAAGACCTGGCACATTCATTATCTCGAGAATCTCTTTTGGTAAGCAGCATACATGATCCATTCGAATGTAACTTTAGATTTATCACTACCACAATATTCCTAGATCAATCTAAGGTACATAAAAATAAAATAATCACTATACATTTACGCCAAAAGATTTTAATTTACGTTAGTTGTGATTATGAATCTGACTATTCATTTTACTACATATACAGAAATTAATTGTAGAGAAAATTAATTAATAAGATAAACTTACGTCCTTCATTAAGTCGTTGTGTAGCTTCCTTGAATTTTGCACGAAGAACCACGGTCCATTTTATGCAGTCCTTTTTCTTAAGAGTCTTGGAAATAGCAATACTCTGTCTTTCTCTTTTGTCAATCACTTCTTTGCCTTTTATGGATCTCTTGCTCCTCAAGTGGCATGTTTTTCTTACAGTCTCACGAATATTATTACTTTTTTCCTCATTATTAAAAGGCATAATCTTCTCTCCAACTTGTTCTTTATGTATCACAATACTTTCATTATCAATATTATCCACATTTTTACCGTGATATCCTTTTTGATCTAGTTATTCTCTCACTTTTTCTCTTTATATTTTCTTTCTTAATGCGAATTGCCACAAGTATTTTGGAATATTTTCATCAAGTTTTTTCAGATACATGTATGTTCCGTTGTCAAAATCCTTCTTTGCAAAGAGTTCATTATTTTCATCACATACAACTGCACAATTATTTTGGACAAAATTAATGTTAAAAAATAGGCAAAATTTTAGGGGAGGAATAAAAGTGCACCGATATTGAAAACATGAGGGACTATTAGTGCTTCATGTGAAAACTCAAGGATCACTTTGAGCCTTAACCAAAAGGTGAGGGACTATTTTGAGCCTTTCCTCTAAAAATTCATCGTAAATCATATTTTATGATGTCTTATATTAAATTCACTTAGCTACAAAATATTTAACAACAAATTAATGATGAACTTCACTGCTAATTATTTATTTGTAGTGTAATAACAAAAACAACTTACCTTATCCACTATAATAGTAAGATGAAAGATAGAATAAATACTTGCAGGGAGTGACATTATCTAAGCCATCAACTTATTTCAAGAGATTAAAACAAAGCGAATCTGGTGAATGAACATATATTATCATCACAATAATTTTTTTCCTTTCCTTTTGAGAGAATTGATATTGCCACTGGTACGCTATCAACCATTTGTAACTGGATATATCCATGCATTTTTGAAGTCAAAGAAGAACATGAAAAGGATATACACACATATCATCATTAGGATGTTCTTATTTCTCATTCAAATTGAATTGTGAAGTTTAATGTGATATCACGACTTACTTTATTAGATTGCATATATTAATCAACTTATATTGTAATCGATGTGTTCAACATAATTAGTCAGATTAATGTAAAATAATTATAAATAATATTATTTTAGGCTAAATAATTTGATTGCATATAATATCAAATATCTTATAAGACGATACTGATATTGAATCTAATTTATACAATGACTTGTGAAAAATGAATAATCTCTAAATAGATCAAATACTATCGAGGCAAGATATAATAGGATAAAAGGTTCTGAGCTAAACATGTTTCATGAATATGTAACTAAGAAATTTGAAGATTTATCAAATTATTGTAATACGTATATCAATATACACTAATATTCTCAGTTTACTTATTTATTATCCTACAAATGACCTTTTATGTTTTGACACCAATAAGATAACTAATCTGATTGATTTGAAGATATTAATTTAAAGTAATATATAATAACCACGTGTTATTACCTGTCTCATATATGATAATATTATCTTTCTAATGGATTGAGAATCATATTTATTAATGGTAACAAAAGTAAAAACGACTAAAAGAAATGAGCTAAGAAAATAGTCGTAAATTATCATAGAATACTGAGCTGGAAATTGACAAAATACTCTTCTAGCAAAAGGTATTACCTATTATAATAGTACTTAATGGATTATAATGAGACTAGACCTCTATGTTTAGTATCTAACATGAAATTCTAATTCATTATTTAAGCATTGACTTTGTGTTTTAGATATATGTAGAAGTGGAAAATGAATTTCTAAAAAACTTCGTTATTCTATCATATTGACTGTTATTTAGTTACATTTAATTGTACTACCAAGTTAGTTTATTTATGCATGTATATTATTGGTACCTACAAAAGTAGCTCGTAAAGATATTCAAGTAAAAATGATTTAATACAGATTGAATCTGGAACAACCAATCAAGACTAATAAAATAATTGAGAAACAAAACAAAACAATTAGAGAAAATATCCATAATAATACACTTGAACTAAACTTTGAATTTTTTTTAAAAAAAACACTAAAAATGGTGGGGTTGTGTAAGATCTCGTAACTTGAATTAACTAAGAATAAGCTAAGAAAACCAAGAATAATCATTTTTTGAAAATAAGTAGGGAAATCTGGAAAATTTCCAACTTTCAAAAGTGAGTTTTGGTCATTTTCAAACGACCATAACTTCTAGCTTAAGAAGAGTTTGGGTGTGTTCTTTATATGGATGGAAAGCTCTTGGGAACATCTTTCTAACGACACCAAGTTTGCGAAATTCTGTATGAGGGAGATATGACTTTCAAAAGTTGGGCAGAGAAAAGTCCAAATCCGAATTTGTTAAGGGCATTTTGGTCTTTTCCTAACTCAATTATTAATTTCGTTTTGGGTATTAAGTTGGGGTCTAAGCTGATCCCATCCAGTTTACACAATTAGAAAATAAGTTGCGTCTTTGAAAGAAAAGGAGAAAAGAGGAGGAGGAAGAAGAAGACGCAAGAATGCCAAGAATCGGTGTGCGGATTTTGTTAGGGGTGATCCCTATCAAGGTACGTGAGATCATCCGGTGATGGGTCCTTTCACCCATACCCAATTTGTTTATATTCAGCAAGGTTTGAGTTAGTGAATGATGAACACGGAAGTTCTTGTCGAAATATTGTGGAATCTTGTTGATTGAATTGTAGTTCACATCTTATAGTTTTATCCATGTTTCCAGATTGTTTTTGGGTCTAATATGTTGGGTAATGAAGTATTTAGTGATCCCTAGTGTTTGGCGTGGGATCCATGGGAGTTTAGAAGAGTTAGAAGTGAAAATCAGAGAAGAAAAGTAGAAAATCACGTCGGACACCCCTTGGGGCGCCGTACCTACTAGAGCGCCTCAAGGAAGGCTCTATCTGATAGGCCCTGGCATGGAGCGCCAGCCAGAGCACCCCAGACCACGGTTTGTCCGACAGGCCCTGGTGCCCCGCTCCTCTGAGAGCGCCCCGACCCCCTGGAGACTCCGTTCTTTCCCTATCTTTTCGTACTAGTTCCTAAATGATGTACCCTTCATTCCTAGTTGATTCCAACACTCTAAAGTACATCTAAATATCATGAAATCATCCATAAACATGAGATCATGATCCTTGAATCCATAATCCAAATTCAAAGGGAAGTTAGGATCAAAGTCAAGAAAGTAAGAAGTCAAGTCTAAAGTTATGAAGTGAGTAAGAGTAAAGTATTAAAAGTTCTTAGAGTCTTACCTTAACGTTTTAATTTGTTCTAAAGCTCAAGTTCGAGTTAAGGAAAAGAGTAAAGATTTGAGTTCATTTCTCAAAAAGGTATAAGGGAACTAAGTATTCCTTAAGAGTTAAAGTTTCAAGTTAAGTAAGAACAAGAGTTGAGTTCATTGCTCTAAAGTTATAAAAGGGACTAAGTATTCCCTAATGTCTAAGAAATGTTTTTTACATTTAAATTAAAAAGGAAACTAAGAAGTTTCAAAAAAGTTTTGAACTAAATAGGGGAACTTTGTTTCCAAAAGGAGCTTTTTAAGCTAAAGGGTTCAGTAAATTATCTCAACCCAAAAGAAGGAAGTTTTATTAAAACTATGAGCTAAAGTACGTTTTGGGAGTAGTATTGAGCACCGATGTGGGAATGAGAGTTCAGATAACTTAGGTTCCCATGTAAACCATGCAGCCATCATGGGTATTAATGTGTCATACTTTTTAGATGATCACGTAAGGTTTGCCAGTGGATCCAGTAGGTAGAGGATGTCCTATGCGACGACAAAGTATAATACAGTTCTGGCATCATAGGCAAGACGTTGTATCACCACTTAGGCTCATAGTGGTGATGGTCAGTTAGAGAATCTCCCACACAAACTATATTACTTTCTTATATAAGTAAAGTTGAGTTTATTATTTTTATATCTTTAATGAACTGAGAGTTACATTGTTTTATCAGTTTTGTACATTTATATATTGCATATTGTCCATAATGCTTTATATTGAGTTATTATCTTATGAGTTGAGCAGAGCCAAGGTGAGTTCCTCCTTACTCTATTTCAAGCTTTATAGTTGTACTTAATATTCCAGCTCGCATACTCATACATTTAATGTACTGATGAGTGTTGACCTGGATCGTTTTATGATGTAAACGAAGGTAACCAAGATCAGCACGCGGCGCTTCGTTGATCCAGATTTAGCTCCAGAGTCAGCGGTGAGTCTCCTTGCATTCCGCTGGACATCCATTTTATTTACTTTAGAAGTTTATCTTTTAGGATGTTGTGGGGTCTTTCCCAGCATCCCTCTCCAGTCAGCTGAGAGGCTTCGTAGACAACTAGTCTTTCAGTTTGGAGTTTAGTTGAGTTTAGTCTTCCGCTGATTTGAGTAAGTCAGGTCAAGGGTTCGCTTGGGAACCAACAATGGTCTCCGAGTGTCAGTCCCGCCCAGGGTGTAGGATCGAGGCCTGACAAGTTGGCTACTAAAATTTTCAGTTGTATACTTGTTTTCGAGAGGTAAAATAGTTCATAAATTTCATCACTCTAAGATAAATTTTGAGTATAGTAAAATAATTGTAGCACGTACCAATTTTTTTATATAAAATTCTGAAAATTGTCTAATGTCTTACCAAATTAAATTAGAGGCAGCAATCAAATGATGGTTAGGGTTAAGCCAAAACAAAACTTAATTTGTGAAACATAGCCATTAAATTAAAATTTAATTTGTTAATTCAAATTGAGAATAAAATATTAAATTAAGGTGAACATTCTCAAGAGGATGAAATAAGAGACATATATTTAAAACAATTTAGTTTTAAAAAGAAAAAATTATTTTTTCAATTACAGGAGGGCACTGGTGGGGGTGGGGGGGTGGGGGGCATAAGAGAGGGAAAAACGAAGGATTGATTTTAAAAAAGCATATATCTACACCTTAAAATTATTTTTGAGCGATTTAATTCTTTTTTCCTCCAACTCTGTGACACTCTAGGTCAATTGACAAAGAACATTTTTCTTCTTTTTTTTCTACAAAAAGAAGGGGTGAAAAACATATGTAAAACTAGTAAATTACCCGCGCTTCGCGCAGGAATTTAATATCATAGAATTAATAAAATAATACTTAAACATAGCAGTCATTAAAATTAAAAGACTACATTATCTTACATACAAGATTACGTAGTAGAAATAATATTGTTAATTAAAATAAAAATTGTAACAACTTATCAGTTATCCTTTATAACATAAGTATAAATTAATGACTATAAAAATAGATACCAGGATCTGTAACATAAACAATAATGTTAGTGAGCCACTCAACATAACCCAAATACACGAATATTTAATTGTGCGGAAGAAGAAGAAGTAATTCATAATTTTTGTTATTTTAAAATGAGAGGAAATCCATCTATATATTTATAGACGACAAAGGATAATGTGAGCAAATGTTTATTGTGCCTTATCGGAAAGGTTACAACGATGTGGAAAAGATGCAACCCTTCAGAAAGGTCACAACTTTTCATAAAGGTCACAACCTTTCACAAAAGTCACAACTCTTCATAAAGTCAGAACTTTTCAGAAACGTCACAACTTTTTCTAAAAGTCGCAACTCTTCATTAAAGTCACAAATTTTCATAAAGTCGCAACTTTTCATTTAAATCACAATTTTCATGAAAGGGAGGGCTAATTTTGGAAATAAATAAATGAAAAGGAAATCATGGTTTTTGGTGGCACCACGTAGGAGGGCCTTGGGTTCCTCAAGAAGGAATTCCATATCATAGAATTTATATAACAATACTTAAAACCTATCCGTCATTAAAATTAAAAATTATATTTTCTTACATTAAAGATAACATAGTATCAAATATTATTAATGTAAAGAAAAATAAAAATTATTACATCTTATCATTTATCCTTAATAACATAAACAGTAATACATGATTGTACAAAAACAGACCAGTATCTGTAACATAAATCATGGTACCGATGAGCTACTCAACATGAGCAAAGTACACAAATATATAATCATATATAGGAAAACCCTACGTGGCGCCCCCACCATCCAGAAAACCTTATTTATTTATTTTTATTCTCAAAAATACCCTCCCTAAAAATATCCCCACATCACAGGGCACTTCAACCCAAACATGCCAAACTGTCTGGCGTTGTTTCACTGCCCAAAGAACACTATGCCTCACTGACACAAATTTGCTGATGGACGCCTCTTAATCATTGGAAACAACCAATAGTTGCGCCTCTTCCGAAACATTGTGCCTCCGTGCTACAGTGATCTATGAAATTCCTTCAAACCTTCATCACACCCTTTCTCCATCACTACTTTCTGACTTGCCTACTAAAGTCCGAATTATTCTTGTACAATTAGAGAAACTTCACCAAAAATGTCATATTCACTTCTTTCAGACTTGAATTCTACTCGCGATGACTGAATGGTTAGGGTACGAGACTATAGGGTATTGGAATTTATTAATCACAAACGAAGCCCTGACATGATAAGGCTCGACTTGATTCTTATTGATGAAAAGGTACTGCATCTTTCTTATAGATTCTTATTGATGAAAAGGTATTGCATCTTTCTTACTCGAATTATATATCATTCTGAATTTTCTAATTTCAAACTTTCCTAAACATTTACTTTTAACAGGGAACTTTGATGCACGCGTTAATCTGGAAGAACCAAGTTAGCAAGTTTCGAGATAAGTTGACCGAGTGCTGTGCAGTTATTATCAGAAACTTCAAAGTTTCTAAAATAACTGGTGAATATAGACTAGTTCAGTCGAACTTCAAAATAACATTCATGCGTATAACTTCCATCCAAAAACTCCCGGATGATATTGTTCACATCCCTACAAATGGGTTTCAATGTATACAACCCGAAATGGTTCCCTCAAGGGTCAACAACAACATCGTCTTATCAAGTACATTCATTCTTGCCATTTATGTTACAGACGGTTCGTCAACGTATACAATAAATAATCTCCCAACATAACTTTTAGATGTGGTTGACTGCTTATGCGGAATCACTGATCTAGAGAGTGTGGGTTCAAAGTGGAAGAAGCGCGATATAGACATTCTTACTGACCCGTAATATTCTTATCTCATTAACAATATATTCAAATGCTTCATTCATCTCAAATAAGCCGCATAGAAAATCATATTGATTCACAGAATAATAAATTATAATACTTTTTAGTGAGGACAGGACTATCAAAGCAAGAATAACTTTGTGGGAGGATCATGGCGAAGAATATTACCCCTACGTACATCCCAACCACTTAGTACCATATATTGTCATCGTTAGTGCTACAACCCTGAAAGAATTCAGAGGTAACTACTTCTTCTCAACATAATGGAACATTTTAATTGCCACATATATACGACATTTTGACATTTAAGTTTTGTTTTTTTCCATAATAGGTGAACTGACTTTTGCAACCACTGCAACAAGAAAAATTTATGTTAATCTTTAAATGAACAACATTACCTCATTGCTTCATAAGTTCTCAAAGAAGTCAATTGATGTACAAACTATTGGAGGTACTAATGGAAGTAATGTTCCCATTGCAGAAGCTATGTTTGAAATTGGAAGACTATTGCAGAGATAGTACATTCCGACTGGAGTTCCGACATAGAGGTAAATTCTATAATAACCCTTTATACCATAAGGACAAGGTATTGTATAAACATGCTACTGTTATATGTGTGTATATGTATATATATATTCATATATCTATATATATACATACATACATACATACATATATCTATATATATACATACATATATACATACATACACACACATATATATCTATATATACATACATATCTCTCTCTCTCTCTCTCTCTCTCTCTCTCTCTCTCTCTCTATATATATATATATATATATATATATATATATATATATATATACACCTTCATTTTTACATATGGTAGGAATGTGTGGTTACACTCAGGGCGCAAATTACTGAAATAGATGACTTTTTTGATTGGTATTACATTTCTTATAACATCTGCAACAAGAAAGTTGAATCTTCAAATGGTGTCTACACATGCCAAAAGTTCAACAAACAATGCGACTTACCATTGGTTATGTAAGCAACCAAATAACATTGCAGCCATAACTTATGTTCAATGGAATGCTAACGTTTTACGCATACACAGGTTTAAGATACACATTATGATTAAGGAAACTGGTGGCAAACTACTTTTGTCCTGTTTAATGGAGTTGCGGAATAACTTCTTGATACTTCTGCCCACAAGATGGTTAACCGATTGTCCATAAGTGAGACTCTTTTACCGTCCCAAATTCTCACTCTTTGCGGGATGGACTTTGTCTTCAAATTAAAATTGAGCTATTTCAATTTGAAAGAGGGGCTGAAAAACTATACAGTCACAAAAGTTTATGTGTCAGATGAAGAATTAGAATTGCAGCACCGCCTAAACAAAGAAAAAAGGTAAAGTGGTACATTGTTATTAAGTTGTAATACATATTCTCCAGAAAGGTACAACAATCACCTTCCGGACAATCGCTTAACATACATCATCATTAATTATTTGATTGGATTCTTACCTACAGGTAAAAGAGAAAGTGGAAGATTCACCTGAGCAAACAAATTGTAATGTAGGAGGATCAAACACAGATGGCTCAAAAGAAATTCCTATTTGAGGGGATGCTTCCACTTCAAAAGAAAAAGAGTTTATTCGAGAAAGTCGAAGAAGAGACAGAGAAAAGAGAAAGTGGAAGATTCACCTGAGCAAACACATTGTAATGCGGGAGGATCAAAACAGACGACTCAAAAGAAATTCCTATTGGAGGGGAGGCTTCCACTTCAAACAAAAGAGTTTATTCGAGAAAGTCGAAGAATAGACAAAACTTATTCATAGACGACAACAAAGAAAGTGATGTAGACACCATAAAACTTGCATAGTAGAGTGTTTACCTATGCTAGCTAGGGACCTTAATATGATTTGCTTTGATCAAGTAGTGTCTTTTTTGTTAGTTGGGAAACTTTTCATGTCCAACAATGGCTAATAGTATATCATTTGTTGATGATGATTGTTATGGTAGGGGATTCCGTTATATCTACTACCAGAAAATCTATCCCTACTACATGTACATGTCTATAAAAGTAGTGTTGTTTATGTAACGTATGTCCATCTACATTCATGCTCTTAAAGTTATATGATCCCACGTACCCATACTCACCAGGTTGTGAATAACTCATTCAAGCAATGACATTTTAAAATTCTAGAACAACAAACATATTACGCCGCAATACAAACCTCTAACTGAGATATCAGTTTTCCTTTAAATTTTCTTACTATAAAGACACTTTGTACGTAGTAATTTCTGTGTAGCCGTACAATAAATGCACTAATTAAAAAATCATATTCGACTAATTTTAGCTAATATAAATCGGTCCGTCTACCAATTAATACATCAACATATCCAAAAAGATTTACCCAGTGGTTATAAAAACACGTATTCATAAATTGGTTCCCTATATACTTCTCATATTCATGGGATGCTGGAAACGTAGTACAAACTTTAACAATAACATACAATACTATGGAAATACCAATAAAAATAATTGAGGTGTTAGAATATAAAAAATCAAACATTCCAAAAATGTAAAGTGGTTTCTTTATGCACGTTACAGAATACTTAGCCTTGGTATTAAAAATATATGTACTAATAGAAATCATTTCTTACCATCATATATACTGATTCTCAAATCTCACATCGCTGTTGCCTTATCTTCTCTAATACATTTTTAGTTTGGTTCTCTTTATTTCAATTCTTTCATCCCTCCAAGTCAAAAAAAAAAAAAACGTAGTATAACAACAAATTAATGAATGAACATAGTAATGTAACACGTCATACCCGAACAATGTTTTCTCCTACATATATATTTAACTGTTGTTGGGCAAATTATTTTGTGAGTTTGCCGATTAAATCAATTACATGTGGCCAATATTAGTGCGAGGGATTTATTTGGTTTGTCATTGATGAAATTTCAAAATATATCATTATTTTTGGTAAAAAATGAAATTTTCACCACCAATCTTTCACAGTCACTAGTAACTGTAAGCCATTTCTCAATCTTGCAGGAAAAAGTTATGCAAACTTTGGCCTTTTACCTCTGGCTCTATTATATTAGTTTAACTAACCACGACGCTAATGTGCCTATTGAATTATGAGGCAAATAGTTATGGTTAACCCACTCAAACCGAACGAATTAAAGTGGTTTAAAAAATAAAAAAACAAACAACTTTACAAACCAAACAACATGACTGATTACTATCTTAACTGAAAATAGTGAATTTAATTAGCTCCAAAAAAAAATTAAACAACCAACTTCACAAACGAAACAACATGACTATTTACTGTCTTAATGGACTATTAAACAACATCGCCCCCAAACGGTGCATCCTTTCACACCCTTAATACAGACCGCTGCCAGTGGTATAAATCAAGAACTAAAACATACTTTCTTCAAAAGGCAAATCAAGTACAAATTGAACCAATTGTTCGGGACGAAAGAAGCAATCACGGTCATTCCTCAACTTTCTATCCATTACTCTTTCAATATGGTAATAAGAATACAATTGCAACACCCAGATAAATTAAGAGAAGACGGATTTACCATTAATTTAACCAACAGAAATTGAAAACTCTAATTCAACCACACAACAACATCGGGAATGAAAACTATAAGAGGAAGTTTTTTTTATTAAGTTGAACGAAATCCGCAGATACAGAGACAAATCAGTACACTCCGCCTCCACTACAAACATCAATGCAGGTAGTCTCGAAAAAGTGTCTCAACTAAAACAAATATACTGTTAAATAAGTAAAAACGTAGGTGATCGTCAAGCCAAAAATATAAGGATAGTTGCAAATAATGGGGTCACACATAATGGATTTGATAGCACACACATTAAGGCATTTTGTGGGTCTACAGATATTCCTGCCGACATTAACAAATTACAACAACTTCTACCTCAGTTCGAAAGGAAATACAAGATGTTGATTAAAAATAAGAAGAATAATTCATTAACGATGAACAACAATCAGAGGACCATGGAATTATTAAATATCAGAAAAATGTTGCCCAAGTATGCCCGCTTGAAGTGGAAACTCACATTAGTTCAAAGGAAATAGAAAGATCAACCACACAAGCAACATGATCTGGTTGTACATTTTCTCAAAATATTGGCAAACGAGATAAAGGTGGCAAATATCACAACCATACAAGTGCAACAACAAATAAATGGTACGTTTCAATTAACACCAATATAACACCACAAGAGGCCCTACAAGTTAGATTGTATTCTACTTAATATATATGAACAAATTGTAACATTTAAAATGAACACATATAATGGGTAACAAACACCCTCTTATCTATCAGCTACACATACACTAAATCTGTTACTCTGTTCCCCCCTCTATTTACGTTACATGAATGCCGTCACGTGTCATGGGATCTACACCAATACAAAGCATACTATTATTACTGGAAAAAATTACAACTTACTATCGACTTACAAGCGACATCCCCAAAGCATAATACTTACTAACAACATTCTCAAAACTACTTTTCAGAGGACCAATCTAACCAGTCATGTGATTTGGTTATGGAGGAATGTAATGATGGCTTAGTTTCAAATCATTTGCACAGAATCAACCACGTAATCATGTTCCAGAACACAAGTACATTCCGTGTAACTTCAACAATACATATATTTACCTAAAAACCAAACTCTGTATTGAGTAAGGGACTGCAATATTCGTGCATATAATACTTACACAACAAACATTCTTCTGTGGTAGGTAAATACCAGAAAACTTGGAATTTAGGGCCTCCAACCCACACTTGCCAATATTGCAGGGCCATTCTGTGGTATGAAGAAAGGACAAACAAAAGTAAAAACACACGGCAACCTAAATTTGCAATATGTTGTATGGAAGGTCGTGTTCGTCTACCTTACTGACTCAACCACCAGCCTACCTTCAATATCTATTGGGCACTGAATCCGAACAACTGGGCGTACACTTCAGAAAAAATATTTGGGTATACAACTCCATGTTCGCATTTACATCTATGTGAGATCGAGTGGATAGATCAATCAATCATACAAAAGGTCCTTGTGCATTCAAAATCAGTGGTCAAAATTATCATCATATTGGCTCTCTATTACTTGAAAATGGTAAGAAGCCACAATTTGCTCAGCTATATATATATGATACTGATAATGAAATACAAAATAGAATCAACACTCTAATGCATGACGAAGTTGTAATAGACATTGTTTGGGGAATGTCTGAAATGCTAGACGAGCATAATGTTTTGGTAAAATCATTTCGTATGGCAAGAGATAGATATAGAGAACAACCAAAAACAGAGTTTCGTCTACGCCTGCTATCAGAAAGGATCACCGACGGTCGCCAATACAATATACCAACTTCTTCAGAAATAACTGGATTGATCATTGGCGAACTTAGAGATGCTAACTTCTAACGAGATGTTATTGTCGAACACCGCAAAAACGGCCTGCAAAGGATCACTGATTTACACCCAAGTTTCATGTCAATGACTTACCCATTAATACACCCATATGGGGAGGATGGTTATACGCTGGGAATACAGTTGGTTTCTGAAAGCCACAAAACATATACGCGAGAAAACAAGACAATGAGACAATTTTATGGATACCGCATACAACAACACCTTAATGAGGGGCACACTCTTATACAATCTGGCAGGCTACTACAATAGTACATTGTTGATGGTTATATGGCAATTGAAGAAGAACGATTTAGATATATCCAAAATAACCAACCAAAACTTAGGGCTGATCTTATTGGGGGCTTGATGGATGATATTGTACGTGGAGATTCCAATTGTTCACAAGTGGGAAAAACGATTATATTACCTTTGTGACACACTGGTGGACCTCGCTACAGGGCTCAAAATTATTAGGATGCAATGGCTATATGTAGATGTGCTGGATAACCGAATTTATTTCTTACTTTCACATGCAACCCAAAGTGATCAGAAATAAATGCAATGTTGCGCCTCATTGGACAAGATGGAGATGCAAGCCGGGTGGACATCATATGTAGATTTTTCCAGATCAAGTTGGCCCAACTAATGCACCATATTAAAAAGGATAAGACCTTCGGGATAATCATTGCATGTAAGTTCTGACTATCAAATACTATTCCTTACATTGCTACTTAATCACACTATATACATCACAAAATATATATTGTCATATTACAGTAGAGCTGAATAGATATTAGCCAGGTGCACCACTCAATTAAGAAAAACATTAACAATGGTACTTATTACAAAAAAACATGACTACCGATCAAATAAATGATATAGATGAAAGAAAAAGGTGAAAATACACAACACAAACATAAAAGGAGCAAGAGGCTCATAAGTCATAGTCTGAACATTCCTACACACTAAATAAGTCATGCATGAATAGTAGTAAACGATAGTGTACACAACAATTGCTACCCAACGGAAAACATGCCCAAAAGCGAAAATGAAATAACCAATCGAATTCATCATATCCTGCCACATCGAAAATTTTGTTACATGAATAGTATGTGTACCATGAAATTATTTAATATGAACATTCCATGACTGGTAAAATTGGAATACTCTATTTAATAATAACATAACAAACAGATAATGTCAATTAGGAAATAACACACTTCCAAACTAAAATGAATTAGTATAAAAATAAACGTAGGGCGTGCACGCGAGCACATAAACAACAAACTCAATCGACATCCTAACTAGAGCCACATACTAATCAGTTTGACGATACTAATCATTTTGCAGGTATATATGCAATTGAGTTCCAAAAAAGAGGCTTGCCACATGCACATATACTGTTCTTTCTTCAAAAATCACTAAAAAATCCACACCAGAACATATTGAAAGATTAATATCCGCTGAAATACCTGCGCTTGAAGAAGATCCATATGGGTATCATGCAATCAAGAACTTTATGATACACAGACCTTTATGAGACAGGTAAAATGCACAAAGCATTTCCCAAAGAAGTACAATGACCGGACAAGTTTTGATTCAGAGGGATTTCCTATTTATAGGAGACGTAACACAGGTATTGAAGTGAAGAAAAATTGAGCCAGTTTAGACAACAGATATGTTGAGCCATACAATGGGAACTTGCTTGTACAATTCGATGCACATATAAATGTTGAAGTGTGCAATTATTCAAGGTCGGTCAAGTACCTAATCAAGTATGTTCACAAAGGGTCTGATAGAGGAACAACAATAATAGAATCATCCAGCACAACAACAGACAACGATGAAATCAAAAAGTACCTAGATTGCAGATACATATCAGCTATAGAAGCTTGCTGGAGGATCTTCCAGTTTAACATACATTAGAGACAACCAGAAGTTGAGCGCTTATCCTTCCATTTAGAGGGACAAAACATCATAATATTTGAAGAATCAAGGCGAGCTGAAAGCGTTCTTAGCAGACGAGATATTGATAAAATAAAATTTACAAAATGGTTTTAGGCAAACAAAGAATACCCTGATGCAAGAGAGTTCACATATTCAGATTTTCCAACGCGTTGGGTGTGGAATCGAAAAGAAAAACCTGGACTCGGAGGCAAAAGGGTAAACCAGTTGGACGAATATACTTTGCAGATCCAGCAAGTGGAGAACGTTTTTATATGCGCATGATCTTAAATTTTGTGAAAGGTTGCACTTTGTTTGAAAGCATTAGAAGAATTAATGGAGTAGATCATAGAACATATCGAGAGGCTTGTTACGCGTTAGGCTTATTAGATGATGACAAGGAGTGGAATGACTGCTTGGCAGAGGCCGCCCAATGGGCAAGTGGTAATGAATTGCGAAATCTGTTTGTAACTATAGTTATTCACTGGCAAGTGTCTTATTCGCACAAGCTTTGGGAGAATAACTATGAAATCTTATCAGAAGATATAACATCGATAGAGAGAAAGAGATACGATTGAAACATTTACAACTAACTTAAAAACAAATAGAATCATATTCACTGTTAGAAATTGAGAACATACTTTAAAAAAACGGCAGAAGTTTGAGAGACATTGAAGGGATGCCACTTCCAGATACTTCATTAATGCGTAATGTAGGAAATCACCTGATCAATGAAGAGCTAGACTATGACATAGGAGAACTACAAAATATTCACACTAAATCATTTGCCATGTTAAATAGTTGTCAATTGCTGGCATATGAAGCAATAATATCATTTGGGGATAATGTTGAAGGCAGAATAATTTTTTTACATGGACATGGTGGTACAGGCAAGACATTTCTATACAATACATAATCTTAAAGATCAGGTCACAATAAAAAATAGTTCTCCCAGTCGCTACTTCAAGTATAGCCGCTTTATTGTTACCAAATGGCAGGACAGCTCATTCACGCTTTCATATTCCTCTGGATGTCACCCATGAGTCAACTTGTGACAAAAAACAAGGCAGCCAATTAGCGGAACTCCTAAAAAAACATCTTTGATTATTTGGGACGAAGCACCAATGGCAAATAAATATTTCTTTGAAGCCTTGGACAAGACCTTGAGGGACATTCTCCGAGATAGGTATGAAAATAGATTGGACAGGCCTTTTGGGGGACTAACGATTGTATGTGGTGGGGATTTCAGACAAATACTGCCAGTTATTCCAAAAGGAACAAGAGATGACATTGTTGATGCATCCCTAAACTCTTCGCACTTGTGTCCCTACTTTTCAATTTATAAACTGAAGGAAAATATGCGACTAACAACTGGGAAAGTGATTGGTTCTAAAGCCGCCAATATTGTAAGTTTTGACAAATGGTTATTAGAGGTTGGAGATGGATTTGTTTATGTAGATAACAAGAAGGAACTCATTAATTTGCCACATGATGTATGCATTCAGTTTATTATCTTTAGTATGCTCATGATCATGCCAGGAGGGTTAGCTTGGGATCACTTGTGGTCCTAGGTTCCGTGTCCGCGTCTCGGAGGTAGCTCGGGGCGTGAAAATAAATATTTAATTGTGTAGTAGTCGTAGAAGAAGAAGATGATGAAGAAGAAGAAAAAGAGAAGAAGAAGAAGAGAAGAATTTTTGTTGTTGTAAAATTAGTGGAAATTCCTCTATTTATAGGCAACAAATGATAGCGTGAACAAATATTTATTGTACCTTATCATATATGTCACAACTATTTGGAAAAGTTGCAACCCTTCAATAATGTCGCAACCTTTCATAAAAGTCACAATATATCATAAAAGTAACAACTTTTCATTAAAGTCACAATTTTTCATAAAAATTGCAACTTTTTATAAAATTCACAACTTTTTATAAAAGGGAGGGGTAGTTTTGGAAATAAATAATTTAAAAAAGAAATCCTGGTTCGTGGTGGCACCACGTAAGCGGGCCTAGGATTTTCTTTTATATAAATATATTATGATATGATTAAATAATTAAATTAACATATAACTAACTATTGCTCACCCTCCCCTCTTTAAACTTCCTAATCTTTTTTGAGGAAGGTAGTCGAGTACGTGAAATGCTTATAGAATGAAAAAAAGTCTATTCATTTTTATAAACATACAAAACTCATTTTTTAAACTAGTAAAACATAAAAAATCATAGAAATAGTGTTAAAACAACAAGGAAAAGAGAGATCCTAGATCTACAAGATAAACAAAATCTAAAATTGGATCCATGATAACATCACAGATGGAATAATAAACATACTTTGGATTGAATGTTGAAAAGATGAAAACCATACAAAATTTAGTTATAAGAAAACACACAAGTTATAAGTTTTGTATAGGTTTTAAGATATGTTACATTTATATTCATTGGACTCCAACAAATCAGTCATCTCTCCAACAAACTTTGTGCCATGATGTACCAACAACACACTGATTTCTTTAATCAAGCCACAAAAAGGAGTTGTCATAGCATCAATTATTTCTTCAATGATTTGAGAGTTACCCTGTTCTGATAAAACAATCAGGAGATACAAAAACCTAATTTTTTATATAAAAGGTTTAATTTAACGGAGAAATGACTAACTCTTTTGGTAGGTGTGTTGACCATACAAATAATTTTAAATATATACCAGATAGCCCGTCAAACTTGGCAAAATTTATAACTTACACACCTAAACATAACTAGTCACTAAATAAGACTTCTCCTTGGTAAATACTACAACTAAAAAAAGAGGGAAAACCGCGAGAAGTAAAACAGAAAACCGAGTAGATCAAAAGAGTCGAGGAAAATCGACCTAGACAATCATTGTTTTTCTTATAAATCTATGTAATTTTTTAATTATTGACATAGATAAAGAAAAGTGACGAGTAATAGTTATATTTTTTGCGCAAAAATGCACAAAAACTATAAGAAAAATTAATTTATTTTTGAAAGAGAAAACTCATGCAATTCCTCTATTATTATTTTAATTTTTTGCAAAGGAATAGGGACTCAATCAGTATTTGAAGTGGAATTTACCGTTGAATAGTATAAATAAAAAAGTTATCGAAGAGTATTGATTAATCAAATATGAAGGGTAACTTTTCCTGCTAATACTATTTTTCTTATTTTTTTATATCTCTTTCCTTCTTTTGTGTAAATTATTATTTTCAATGCATAATCTTTTGAGATAATTTGGGCATGTGAAGATGAGGTATGATGAGTGGTAGATTCCCACTTATTTGATATCTATTTAGCCCAATAACTAGTAAACTTCATGCCTTATTTGTCCAATTCTGATAAATGTTGATAATATAGAGCTACAAGGACAAATGAACAATACAAGGATTGATGTTTTAAAGAATGACAAAAAATATATAAAGAAGTGCAAACTATACATTGTTGATCGCTTAATATGAAGGAGAGATCACAAACTAAGCACGACCTCAACCAAAATGATAGTGCTAGCACTTGTGGCTATCGAATTTGGTCGGCGGACTCCAATTGTCAAGCCCCTAGGGTTCTGTTGCACCCACATTGCACACGCAACACTATTGGTCGTTCAAGTATTAAAGTGGCTCTTATAAACATCCGGGTATCGTACCCACATGGAATGACGATTAGAATCAATTAATTTTCTAAGACTTTCAGTTAACAACTAATGTTTTAAGATTACAAGGTTGATTGATTTTATAATCTTAAAGTTAAATAAGAACTAAACAAACACGATTCAATTTCTAAGGTTTCAAAAAGTGATTGGGTAAAGTCAACAGTGGTAGCTAAATTTAGTAATCATGTAAATTATCTTGCTAAATGGAGATTTATCAATAATCGAATCTATTATCACAGGGATAAATATATTATTATGGTCTTCCAACCTCTATCAACTACGATAAATGACAACCTAACTACATCATTGAAGGGGGATAGATTGGACCAAGTATAGAACATTACAATTTCTTCCTGTATAATGAAAAAACAAGGTTTATAGGTATATCCCTATCCTATATACAAATTAACTCTAATTATTAAGTGAAAATCATGTTCCTTATACCCCACGTTCTATCATCTTATTCCTCTCCTGAGTTCAATTCAGACAATATGTTTATTTCAAGTGATGATCAGGGATGAAATACGAAAAATAACAACATAAGAAAGATTCATATGATAGTCAAATTCAACCCATAAAAACTCAATAAATTACAATCATTATATCTCCACAGCCCTAGAACTAGGGAAATTTGATACTCATGATAATATTTTCGATCAATCAAAGTTTAAATACCATAAATAGATCGAAAGTAGAAGAGTCTAGGAAAGACCCTAAAAATTTATGAAATAGCTCTCCAAATAGTTGTTCTTCAAAACCCAAGAAAAAGAATATTTTATAAAATAAAACATTAATATATTCATACTAAAGTTGAAACGGCCCAAAACTAGCGAGGAGTAGCGCAACGCGGAGAGGTTTATTAGTTTCACTTTGAAGATCTTTTAACCTCTATGTGACGCGGCCTCGACACGGACTGTTCTGCCTCAGATTGCTTTTTGCAAACAAAAATGTAAATTCCCTCTTTGCGACGCGGAGAGGACAACAAACATTTTGTCCCACATTGCTAATTCGCACCATGACTAGAATTCCTCCGCGGGAAGGGGAGAGGATACAAAACCGACTTGCACGTCATTTCTTCACTCTTTTTTTCTTGCTTCTTTTGTACCTGGATCGTTCTGTGATTTCCAATGCCCACTTCCGTGCTTGTTTCTTCCTCTAAGCTTACCTATACTACTAATCATGTTGGTTAGTACATATACATTCAAATGACTGGATGCGAGTATAAATCAACATAAAATGATTCCAATCTCGTCCTAAATGTGTGGTATTTGTTGACACCCAATTTTAACGTTTTCCGATATAAATTAATTAACGAGCTTCTTAATTCTAAACGATTTAAAATAATATTTTTTTTTAAACGAAATTCCAATACTTTCAAGTTATATTCATATAATTTTGTCACTTTGTGATTTCCTAAATAATAAATACACATATATATATTTACCTATATATATATATATTTATATATGTACATATATAAATATATGTACATATATAAATATATATATATAAGTACATTTTTACAAATACGTGAAAATCATCTCGAAAAATTTTATTTTTGGTTTAAATATTTTTACCAATTAGTTATGTAATAGCTTACATTTTTTGAGTCGTTAGTTATAATTAAGTTAACTACTTTATCTTGTTCACGTCCGATTAATTAATGTCGATTCGATTTATTTAAATTTTAGCCGAATTTGATAATTAATTCAATTCGGTCAACTTTATAATATGTGGCTATAATTGCAACCATCGAGCCACCCTATACGCGCTCCATCTTCCCAACACGCCTCACTTTCTTCACTTCAGCAAACGACAACAAACGGTGTTAGACGGAAAGCAAATCACGCGTCTTCTTCCCCCTGCTCTGCCCACTCGTACGATTTGCAACAGCAATCTCTGATGCATTTTTCGTCCTTGATCACGCGAGATCGAGCCACGTAGCTCCGCCAAGGACGATCGATTCGATCTAGCCGTTCGTTCCCCTTTCCCTTTTCGGAACGAGCTGAAAATTGCAGATAAAGGTGTTCTTCCAAAATGATGAAAGGGGAGAGGATTTCAAATTGAAGATCGTCCTTTTGTTCACCCTTCTTCCCGCCTGAAGAAAACCCTGATTTCCTACTATAAAACTCCTCTTTCCAGTTCACTTTTGGGGGGATTTTTCTTTATGGAAAAAAGATATTTGGGAAAAAGGTTGGGAAAATCTGAGCGGATATACAAAGTTAGACAAGACATTACAAAAAATTGATAAAGATTTTGAGATAGAAATAGACCCAAGAAACAAATGAGTGAAACAGGAGATACTTAAGTTTTTGGTTTCCGCTTTGAACTCAACGTTCTTGTTATCTTCTCGTAGTCTCACGTTGGTTGTGGAATCGTCTCTAAAAGTTCGAGTCTCAGTCGCTGCCCAAAGGTAATGCTTCTTTCTTTATAATATCCTCCTCGCCTCTTTTTCCTTTTCAAAGTGATCTCTGAGATGTTGGAAAAATCTTTGTTTCTGAAATTGTTTGCTAATAGATTCCAGTGGTGATATGTTGTCCTTAGTAGTATTCATTGAGTTAGTAGTAATATCAACTTGAAATTTTCACTGACTTAGGATTAGTATCGTTGTTCCTTTCCCCCTTTGTTTGAGTGCGTTTTAATAGTCCTTCTCCAATCCATTAGTTGAAGGTTGTTGAACTTATTTGCTTCTATCCCTGCCTATTTGAGGTTCATCTTAGTATGATTTAAGCTATGTTTTCTGTTCAATAGTATTGTCTGTTGTATACTGAAGTTGCATATGATGAAGTAACTTTCTCTTTGTACTTTAGACATAAGTTTTTTTTGTCTCTCTATTTTTCTGCCCTCTCGAAAGTTAATAATCATCCCATTTCAGGTCTCTTTCGTTTCTTTATGTGTGGACTACTTGTTTCTCGGCCATCTTAGTTGTTTAAGCGCTAAGTTTTTTAGAATATCTTATCTTACAGTTGACTACGAAATCAGAAATGTATTAGTTTGTTTGCTACTCAAATGTTGTTACTTGTTCCTGTTTCTGTGAAGTTTTGTAGACTTCCCTTGGCCTCGAGTTCATTTCTTACTACTAGATTTTTCTTGTTTCATTGTTGTCCTATTTGATTGGCTGAGAAAGTTGGGTTCAGCCGTGAAGTTTGAATTCACCTTCTACAGGTGATCTCGGGTTTTTGTAATATGATAAATAGGTCATTTTCTTCTTCTTGTTATTTTAACTGATGTAAGTTGTGTGAGCTGCATCATTTATTTTCTTTATGATGTTTACCCCTTTGCATTCAAAGCTAAGTGTTGTGAGCAACATGTAGTTGTTCATATTTCGATAATTTGTGCCTAACAACTTTGGTTTGCTTCTTTTTTTTTTCTTCCTTTACCCTTCATTTTGAGTTAGCTTATTTCGAGCCTATCGTAACTAAGATTGAACTAAAACGAGTTGATGAGTTGTATGTTTCAAGCTGCTGGAATTCTCTTTCATGTCCATTTTCCTTGTTGATTTTCTTCTGTCTTAGAAAGACTATTGTCTGTATGTCTTCATTTTTATTTATTTATTTATTTATTTATTTTTAACCTTTCAACATGTTAAAACTGAATTTTATTGCTTTGCATCTAAGCTACGCTTCAATTTAATGGCTTCATCGCTGCCTCCCTGTTCTCTTACATGGAATTTGATTCATCCGTCGGTGATTAATATTGTTTATTATGTTAGAGTGTCAAGGTTATAGTTTCTTGTGAATATTGCGAATAAATGCTTGTTTTGTATTGCTAGTTTCCTTGTATGAATCAAGTCAATTTTTAATTAAAAGTGATTGTTAGAGTCGGATTTTAATGAAGTGTTCAGTTGATTGATTCATGTTGACATGTGAAATTATGGCAAAGCTTGCAGTGATGTTTGTTCATCTTTGGTTGCCATGTCTTTTTTTTTAGCTGCTAAGAATACAAATGTTTCGCTCTTTAAAATAATTTGTTGAGAATTATACCCCTTAATCCTTTACTGTTAAGTTATAGAGTAGGAATCATTTTCCCTTTAGTTCACCTGCGCCTTAGAGTAATTTCCATATTTAGCATTCTGATAATACAATCGAAATTGCCAACTACGGTTTTCTGGTTCACCTTCAATATGTTATACATGGTTCACACAATTTGGTCTGTAATTTCCAGTAAATTTGTTTTCCCATGTACTATTTTTGTTAGAGGTGCTAAATCTTGCAACAACCTTTGATGATAGTTATGTATATGGCTGGATAATCATCTTTAGAATATTATTAGCCACCAATTTTTATTTCTTGTTGCCAATGTATGATTCTGCCTTCCGCACATGTACAATTAATTAGCATAGTTGTTCCTTAATTGTTAGAGATTAAATGTCTACTTGGACCCTCTTAATTGCTCTAATGAAATTGTCACATCTAAATACCGCCTGTATGGGCTAGTTATATGTTAATTTACTCGTTCTTGAGTTGGAATGCACTTTCTAGTGAAGTAATAATTTGTCCGCTTATGTGTTTATGTTGGTCGGATTATATTTGAACGTCTTCCCTCTACCTTATTTTGCATGTGAAATTTGCCCGAGTTCATTGTGAACTCTTATATTCCTCTTGTACTTCGAGAGAGCCGTAAAGTCTCAATCCCTCTATTGTCGAGCAGCCCGTAAAAACCGACGTACATGCCTCGGAGTCAAAACATAAAAAGCTAAAGTGGAATAGTTGGAGAAGCTGGGTCAAGAGGCCCACTTTGTTTTATTTTCTTTTTAAATATTGTGTTTTGTTATTTTTGGGCCTAAGCCCTTATCTTTTGCCAAATTATTTTGCTAGAACTTAGGACATGTACCGAATTGAAATGGGTCAAAAACCCAAAACAAATGGGTCCAAATACCGGTCCAGGCGGACAGAAATCGGATTTGGATTCAACTCTCTGTCTCTCTCCCTCTCTCTCTTTTACTTTACCGTATATTTATGTGCTTATTAATTGTCGTTAGTTTAGGGTTAAAAGAATCCAAATTTCCGCAAACGCCATAAATATTTTATTGACTTAAAATTAATTCCAAATGAATTCTAAAAGGATGAATAACTTTGCAAATAATAAAACTCATTTAAGCAATTAAATACCACATTTTTCAAACGAACTCTAAGTAATTTTTATAAGTTAATTTTTTTTAGCCAAATAAGTTAGTTGCCGGATAATTGCGAGTTAGCAAATATATTAAGTGCCATAAAAATCTTCCTAAAATATAAATAGAAAATCCCGAACTCTTTTAAAGTTTTCAAAACGATTTTTCTGTTTAATTTGAAAACGTAGTTTTCTTGATTTTCTTTTAAAAATTAAGTGGCGACTCTAAACAAGTCTAAAATATTACAAAACATATTATTTTTCCGAAATACTTTTTTCATATAAAACAGTATTATTTGGTTCCTAGGCATATAAATATACCTAAAATCACTACCCCACACTTAGATCTTTGTTCCTACTCTAACAACTTACTAACGTATCCTAGACCTAGACTCCCTGTTATGATATTTGCGCATCTGGCATTTACTTTTAAGGATCTGTAATGTGTTAACACAAGCGTGTTTTTTCTCAGAAAGGTCTTTCCCACTTTCAGGCATCATACACCCAAAGTATTAACTCAAAAACTTTTTCCCCCAACACATTCAACTTCATGTGTACCATTACATATCACCTATCTTTCATACAACAAGTGCCCCTCTCTCAAAATAATAGTCCGCAAACTTAACTCAGCAAATTGAATATATTTTAAGGACTTTAGAAACACAACGTGCTCTCACTCAACAAAGATATCAAACCTGCATGCACTGAGAACCATAAGCTTGCCCATTCTGTAAACCTCCACAAATTAAGCATGTTTTTCCCAGAATCAAACAGGACTTTACTGGTTGTTATGTCAGCTTTAGTTAAGCGAGGATACATTTAGATAAAATTAGGTACTTATGCTCCCGAATGGACCTGTTTCGATTTTCTTATTACATTGACAAATTTTTCCTTTCTTATATATATTGACCTTAACATATCGATTTCACTCGAGTTAAGTTGCACATTTTCCTTGTAAGGACTAGGACCATTATTAATGTGATCTCCTAGTAAGCCACCTTCAACATAGGCTTTTAACTGCCACGACCCAGCCCATTGGGACGTGCGGGGTCCAACTCTAACGCCTAAGAAGGAGAACCCTCATATCCCAAAGGCTTAAACATGCGGAAAATTAAAGAAATATAGATATAATAGAGATAAAAATCTTTACAAACTCTTTTTCACGAACTAGTTTTACTTGTAAAGTAATTAACAACCCTAAGGATCTAGTCTAACAGGAACAAGAGCTATTAAGAATAAAGACTGGACAAAATAACAAAAGACACAGCTCCCACCGACGTCAAGAAAGATAAAAGATGTTGGACACTTTCTTCGTCTTCACCTATTGAAACATCACCAAACCTACATCCTATCTATGTCAAAGGACATAGAAAGAGTAGTATCTGTACAACCACACGTTCTGGTAGGCATTATCAGTCAATTTTAATGTCCACCTCATAATATAAGAAATAAATAATAAGATCATGAATTAAACCAATCGCTCCTCCACCCTTTCCCTCTCTTAGATATACTTACATTCATACTCTGAAAGCTAACCACTTTACCAACATCTAACACATTTCCGGGTTTATTAGATCATAACCTAAATCATGCTAACCCCATCAAGTATTTTCTAACATTACACCTTCGAATGATTGTGTAATACCCTTAATTCTTATCACCTTGCCTAACTAAGACCATATAATTTCGTTAGATCAACTCTAACCTTGGTCCACTCTCTTTTTTTACTTATCCCATGAACACCTCTTGCTATTTATCTCTCCCCCTAGAACACCTTGACCCTTTGCCATTAACGAACAAGTAAACATTATAAAACAGATCCACGTCGCCACATATATTCATATGCATACACACAAATCTACCGAAACCCAACCATCAAGGCTTTAACCACATACAATATTTAACCTAACATGTTTCACACCACACGTTTACCACAAGTAGTTGGTTCTCTCACAGAACCCATACTCAACCAGTTAACTTGCCAAAACGTGGCAATTCGATCCCAAATTTATGTCAGAACGTGGCAACTAATCCAAGTTATCTTGCCAGATTGTCTCAATCCGATCCAATATTGTGCAAGAATATGTCAACCCGATCCAAAATTATGTCAAAACGTGGCAACCTTTCCCAGTTAGCTTGATAGAACGTGGCGATGTGATCCTCATTCACAAACCCCAATCATAATCACAAGTATATCATCAAGATCATAAATTACAACATGATTTCATGGCTACATCATTCATCTATCTCAATTACAAAAAGTGTCAACAATATTGAAACATTCATATACGTACAAGTATCAAAATGAAGCAAGTCTGGCTCTACTTCTAGGAGAAAAAGGAGGAGGACCGATAGGTCTAGAAGCAGCAGGGTGGCTGCGGCTTCAGACTCTGAGGACCCACTCTCTAGTGCACAGGTTGAGATTGACATAGAGACGGTTTGGAAGAATATAGGGAGTGCATTGCTGACTTCACTCCGGTTCCTCGTAGCACTGCCTCGAGGTGGAGTTGCTCTGCCGCCATCTGCCCCCAAGAGAAGGAAGGGCATGGAGAGGTATCGCCTTATGGACTGAATGTGGAAAAATATTAATTCCATTTTCACTTGCTTGCTCGGTCAAAGTGGTAGCCAAGCTTGACCCGAAGGACTTCTCGCAGTTTCCGATGCTGAACGAGGCTAAAGATGGCTTGGAACACCTAGAGGGCATGAAATCTTCTGTTGAAACTACCCAGTCAGAGAGTTCCTAATTTGTTGCTGCTTCGCTTTCTTTTTCTTCTTCCTTTTGGATTTTTAGAAGGAACTTGTTTTTGTCTTTACCCTTTCGATAGTTTTCTATGTTTTTGTAGCACGTGTATTCTTGTTTTTGGCTGTCTGAGGAAGCTCTTTTTAAATGTTAAGGTAAATTTTGCCACTATTGTTGCTGAACACTAGTTCGAGAGTTGAAATGATTGGTCGATCCCTTATGAGTTGGTATTTTGAAGATAGGGTGTTCACGGAAAAATTGGCGAGGATTCTTCCTCCCTTCGTGTCGCTCTAGCGGGATAAATGCCGTTGTGGCGGTACCGCGCCAGTGGAAATAATACCGCTATAGCGGCTCGACGAGACTAGAGCCCAGGTCAAAAATTTTATGGGTTCTTTTCCACTTTGCACGATTCTCCCAGAGTCCCCATTTTACTATTGCATTGAACTACTCAATTTTTCAAACTAGGGTACATGATATTCAACCCATAATTTTATAAAGCAGTGTGCATTACAGCCCACAGACACACCCTGGATACACCTAGACAATCACATACTTAATGATTAGAGCTTATCTCGACAAACCTCTCGCTTTTCAGGGAATTACACTTGCATACTTTAACCATTCATCCAACAATTTACACAACATCAAAATCTAGACACACAACACTCACAGCGATAACAAAACACGAGGTCACATATTCACAACTATAATCACACGCCATACTGACCTTACTTTATAGGTTAGTTCATCCCATAGATGACCATTACTAGTCTGCCTCCTACGACCCTTAAGGCCAGATACCAATTGGAACCTTCCAATTTCTAACTAACTTTGTTTGTATCACATTAGTCGTAATCCCAACATCCAAGTTACCTGGTTGAGATACAAATTGGAATCAGTAGATACCAATTGGACTCAACTCATACCACAAGCGAAACTTTGCACAAAAGGAGAGAAGGAGTGGAACAATTCCTAGAAAGCTTCCAAGCCTCTTGCAGATTAGATGTGGACATCAACACACTAATTCGCAGGAGCCTAGTCCACACTTTCTCTTGTACGGGGAGACAGGTAACCTAGGCTCTCATACCAATTTATCACGACTCAACCCACCTGGACATGCGGGCACCTACTCTAAAACCTATGTAGAAGTACACTCATACCCCAAAGGTTTATACATGCGAAAAAATAACGTAAAAAGATATAATAGAGATGAAAATCTTTATAAAAAACTCCTTTTCACAAACCTGTTAAGTCTTATAAGACAATTAACAACCCCAAGGATCTAGTCTAACCGACACAAGAGCTATTAAGAATAAAGACTTGACAAAATAACAAAAGATACAACTCCCATCGGCGGAAAGAAAGATAAAAATTGCTGGAGAATTTCTTCGTCTTCACCTATTAAAACATCACCAACCTTGTATCCAGACATTGTCAAAAGACAAAGCAAGAGTAGTATAAGTATAACCACACATACTGGTAGGCATCATCAGTCAATCCGACGGCCACTTCATAATATAGGAAATAAATAATAAGATCATACATATAAATAAAATAATCACTATACATTTACTCCAAACAATTTTAATGTACATTAGTTTTAAGTATGAATCTCACTAATTATTTCACTACATATATAGAAACTAATTGTAGAAAATAAATAAATTTATAAGGTAAACTTACGTCCTTCACCAAGTCGTTGTCTAGCTTCCTTGAATTTTGCACGAAGATCCACGATCCATTCTATGTAGTCCTTTTTTTCAGATTCTCAGAAATAGCAATACTCTATCTTTCTCCTTTATCAATTACTCTTTGCCTTTTATGCATATCTTTCTCCTCAAGTTGTATGTTTCCCTTCTAGAATCATGAAGATTATTACCTTTTTCCTCATTATTAAACGGCATAATCTTCTCTAGAATTTTTTATTTACCACAAGACTTTCATTACCAATATTATCAAAAAATTTCACATGATCTCTGTTGGATCTAGTTCTTCTCTCACTCATTGTCGTTGTATTTTCTTTCTTAATACAAATTGCCACAAGTATTTAGGAATATTTTCATCAAAGCGACTTTTTCATATACATGTATGTTCCATTGTAAAATCCTTCTTTTCAAAGTCTTCATTGTTTTCATCACATACAATTGCACAAATATTTTGAGAAGTTCACAATTAGAATTAAATTATATTATACATTATGGGAATAGTTAATTCTGTTCATATTGAACGAATTTCATATACTGTAACAGTATTAATATTGTGACCAAAAAACTCTATATAATATCACTATACGAAGAAAGTACGATTAGGATTGTAAAACTTTTGTTTTCAAAAAACAAAAATCTTCACTTATTGCATTTAACTACAGTCTATAAAAAATTATTAAGGTATGCTTGGACAATTTAATGAATAATTTCATAGTAAATTATTTATAGTGTATTTATTAAAATAACTAACTTTAACCACTATAACAATAAAATCATAAAAGATATCCATTTCATATTAATCTAAAAGAATATGTGATTACTTAATTTCATGTATATTAACTGAACTTATTTAATGTAATTTTAATGTAACAAAATAACTATTTAATTAGTTTACTTAAACTATGATTCACTGAAGAATCATTCGTGTTGTTTAAAAATAAAATTTCATTTCTAATCTTAGTAAATGATGTTTGTGGGAGATTTTCTAACCGACAACCACGAGTATGGGCCTAAGTGGTGATAAAATGTCTTGCCCACGCGACCAGAACTGTAACACTTCGAAAATGTAAGACACGTTCTAGAGCCTAACATAAGTGTTAAGATTGTTTAGACACTATTTTAAGGTCTATTCTAATGTACATAAGTCATTTAGGAGGTGTAGAAACCAAAACGTCAAAGAACGTCCATGATGTCCCAAAACTAGTTCAACGAGGTACTAGCGTGCCTTAGCTGATTTGACTGGCTTTTAAGAGTCAGAAAATCATGAAAATTGGTGGAAGGGTGTCTAACACGTATTAGAGTTAGTTCATAGTCGAAACATTCATGCACAAATCCCCAAGGACCAACCAAAGGCCCTTGAGGAGGACACTTGCAAAAAGTGGTAAAATGTTGTCAAGAGACAGTGTCCACAGACAGAGGCCACTGACGAGGCGTGGTCCAATCGACGGGTAGCCTATGGCCACCGGCGAACGACACTTTGTCAATTTGGACAAAGGTTCATTTTTCATAGTCCCTGAACTCATCGATGGATGTGCAGCACGGAGGTGCACAGTGACTGTCGATGGACACACGATCCGTCAATCGTGGTGTCGTCTGTGAAGGGTCTGTTTTACAGCACGTTTTTAATTAAGTCAATTAAGTAGTTGGATTAGTGAGGAGGTTAAGTAGGGGTTAGGTGAGGTCTAAATAAGTTAGTTAACCACTTATATAAATCCCCTAAGCTAATTATACTAACCTAAGCTCTCATAATTCACAAACCCAAACTCTATTCCTTCTCTCTTCTTTCTCTCTCTAGTGAAGAACTCCATTGAAGACCAATCTAGGGGTGGGTTAAAGGGCTGAAAGGGGTTAAATTCCTCCACCAATATTCATCAATTAGTAAGGTATGGGATTCCTTTCCCCTTTGCGACCTCTTTCCTCAAAGGGTTCCGTCAAATTGATTTCAAAAGTTGAGTTTTCAAGTGGGTCTTTTCCAATCTCGAAATTGATCTTGTGAATTACTTTGTTTATGATTCTTTTTAATATTATGAATAGATTAAAATGTATTCTAACTTAATTATGATATATCTTGATGGATTGGTCTAATTTGTAGAAGATAACCTATTCCCCTTAACCCTAGGTTGTGATCTTGATAGAATTGTGTTATATTGGTTCAGTTGAATTGGTTATTGGTTGAATTAGTATCCTATAATGTTTTTGTATCAATCATGACTAGATTAGTATGAATTATAGTCCTATCATGCTAGTTCTTGAGAGGTTGATCTAAGTTATGAAGTATGTTGTGAATTGACCTAAGTATCTTATCGTAAGCTATGAACTAGTGATGAATTCTGATATAGTGATTCAATTGAATTTGTTATCATGTTGGTTATAGATGAGTGATGATATTATACCCTAATTGGGTTGAGTTAAGGGTTGATGGTAAGAACTTGATGATATATTATGAAGGAGACTTGGTAAGTCTTGAAATCCCTGTTATTACTTTAATTGTGGTAAATTGTGATTAAGTGATGATATTGCATTGAAGTATATCATGTATTAGGATTGATAGGGTTGGTATGATGTTGAATTCTTGACTATGGTTTGTGAGGTGTTGGCCATGATGTAAATGTTATAAGGATGGTGATTATTTACCAATGTTCCTTATTATGAAGTGATATGTAAATGTACTAACCTCACTTATATGAATTGTAATGAAAGGACTATACTCATGCAATTCTTATTGAGTTATGATGATGATGATTATACAAATGTTAGACTCTATGACCTACATTAAGTTATGATGATTAATAAAGACACTAAAGACATTTCAAAAAGGAACTTAGCTTAGCACTGAGTGAACTTGACAATGAGAGGTGATGACTTCCCATAGAGGAAGATTCACCCTATAGTTCCACATGTGGTGTTGACTCCCCAATGAGGGATACTCATCCATTGGATTCCCATGATATGAGGCCCCAATTGCCAAGTGGCATGTAGAGGGATTATACCTATCTCATAGTTCTTGAACTATGTTGCCCCCATAGGAAGACTAGCTAGTGGAGCCACCTAGAAAGCTACGTTTATGTTTGGTTTTACTTTGTCCAGTAGACAACCTTCCATCGGTGTAAGGTTTTACACCAATGGATTCAACACTTAGCTCTCGTGGTCTATGTGGGTTAAGGAAAGTGTTCCCTAAACTAAAATGAAGTAATGAAGTACAAACCAACTAAAGGAACCTAAGGGGTTTGACTTAGCATAGGTAGGGGTATGGGACTCTACCTATGTCTTGCACTAGTTGGCCTTGGATGAAGCTTTAGAAGTTTGTTCTTGTGTATGTATATTCTTATAAATGAAGATGATGTGTATATTATGACCTTACATGTTAATGACATTATATGATGTTGATTACTCTTATGAACGTGTACTTGGTCTCTATTGCTAAAGTATGATATTATGTACTCTTAATGTTATGTTATGTGAAGTTAGACATTGGTTATGGTTCTTGCTAGGTTTACTTGATTAGAGGTTAGACATTGGTTATGGTTCTTGCTAGGTTTACTTGATTAGAGGTTAGACATTGGTTATGGTTCTTGATAGGTTTACTTGATTAGGTAAGGTTATGGGGTTTTACTTAGTCATTGCACAAGTGTACTTAAAGAGGTTCATGGGTAATTGTCTTGCTTTGGTTATGTTGAAATGTTCTCTTATTCATGCTTGTTGCTACTATAACTTGATGACAGAGTTACTTTGATTATGTGCTCAATTATATGATATGCATATTGACTTGACTAGACTTGGTGTTGTTGGTCTTGTGATGTACATGTCTACGACTTAACGAATATGTCCTATTGATTGGTATTTTCTCATTGAATGTGTATAAAGCTTTTCAAAGTAAATTGCATACCTTTATGAAATGTCCCTTTACTTAGCATGATTTAAAGATATGTGTGCATATGGTTTTATACTTAGTACACGTGGTGTACTAACCCCATTTCTTCCTTTTTCCTCAACATTTTATGTTTTGGTCATTGAACGGCTTTTGGAGACGACATTGAAGAAGACTTGGAATTCTTAATCATCCAAGTTGGGTAAGCGCTCACTTTCCGAGGGTCATGCCACTATCAATCTATGAAGTTTTTTTAGTATTAAGAATCTTATGCTCTTTTCTTTTCATTTGGATACTAAACATTGCATGACCTATATGTGGTCTTGTTATATTGATGTATGGGCTAGGCCCAAATTGTTATACTCTTATTAGATGGTTATGAGATGAGACGACTATTTGAGACTATGTTATATTCTATATATACATGTGTAATAAAAGTAAAAGACGAAGTAATCTTCATATACAAAGGGTCTATGTATACTCGATATGTATATTATATGTATGTAGAGGTCTATGTAAACCTCAATGTACAAGTAATGAAAAGTTTTAAATTTCTGCTAATTTTAACCTATGAATGTAATGATGTAAGCTAACAGGCTAGTCTTAGTCCTCAAAGAGACGACGCCGCGCCGGTTACGTCTAGGGGGTGCTCCCTAGATGTGGCAAGAACTGAACTATACTTCGTCGTCACATAGAACTACTTAACTTAGTTGATCCGCTAGCTTAACTTATGTGACTATCTAAAAAGTATGACCAATTAATACCCATGATAGCTACATGGTTTATTGAGACTTGAGTTATTATGAACTCGATCCTTATATCGGTGCTCAATATTACTCCGAAATATATACTTAGCTCAGGTGTTTTTAAGGTAACTTCTTTCTTTTGGTTGAGATAATTGCTCAACATTTATCTTTAAAAGCTCTCTCGGAATCAATGTTCCCTTTTCTTGCTCAAAACTATTTTGGGAATCTTAGTTTCCTCTTATATTAAATGTGAAAACACTTATAACCTCTTAGGGAATACTTAGTTCCCTTATAACTTTTGAGAAATGAACTTAACTCTTTACTCTTTACTTAACTTGAAACTTGAGCCTTAAAAACAAAGTCAAAACATTATTAAGAGTCTTGAAAACTTTTAAGAACTTTGCTTTGACTTGCTTCTTAACTTCTAGACTTGACTCTTAGCTTCTTTAACTTTGATCTTAACTTCCCTTGAATTGGGTTATCGATTCAAGGCACATGATCTCATGTTTATGGATGATTTCATGATGTTTAGATGTACCTTAGATTGTTGGAATAAACTTGGAAATATATGTACATCACTTAGGAACTAGTACAAAAAGGTGGGGGGAATAATGGAGAGATCTGGCATCCCTGGGTCTCTGAGAGGCACGGGGTGCCAGCCCTCAAACCTCAAAGAGTTGGGTGGGCTTCTATGGCTGGCGCGACACCCGAAGCCCCTACGGACAGAAACTGTCTTGTGGGGCTCTGAGAGGTACAACGCCCTAACTACATTCCCAGGTGTTCTCGACATTTTTGCTTCATTTTTCATCTCAAATCCCTCTAAACTTGCATGGTTAATTCCCCCAAAACATAGTATCATTAATGCCCTCAATACCCAATAGGTTCAACCCAAAATTGCACCTGGAAACATGAATCTAAACTTTGACAACACAACTATCAAGAATTCGATGAAAACTTTAACAATGTTCTTCAAGAACTGAATTTCTTAATGCTCAAATAGCTTAGATTTGCAGAATTAAACAAGATTGGCATCTGAGTTAACTAAACCAACACTATATGATCTCACATACCATTTAAGAAATCAACCTAAACGAAATCCACACGCAAATCTTGAGAGAGTCTTGGCTATTCTTCATTTCTCTCCTCTTTTCTCTTCTTTTCTCTCCACTACAAGCCCTAGCATGAATTCTCTTTTTCCTAAGCTGAACAAAATCTTATTTTTACCCCAATTTAATTCCTCAAACGAATTAATTAATTTAGGTAAGGAAAAGATGACTTTGCCCTTCCCAAATCTGGATTGGACTTTCCTCCAATAACCCAACTTTCAAAAGGCATAACTCATTCATACGATATCAAAATCGCGCAAACTCGGCGGCGCTGGAAAGATTATTCTATGGGATTTCCAAAAATACCTGGAACTACTCCTAAATCATCCTGATCTAGGAATAATTGTAGTTTGAAGTTGACCCAAAATTTACATTTTAACTTACTTAAAATAGATGTTACAAAATATGTCCTTGATGATATGGGGGGAAATTGGATAGAAATATCAAGTCACATCCATCCCACAAAATTAACAATCAAAATTGTTCTCAGCACTCTTTGACACGTCAATTTTATATGACTGAACATATGCTTAGCTCTAATGACATGACAACATGTTCAATTGAAAGAAACTCCCAAAGATATAACATTTGTTATTGCTTGTGTAAGGTCTTTTAATGTTTTGGCACATATTCCTCTTTCAGATTCACAATTGATCATAATTACTACACATATGACATTTCTCGTTTGAAATTAATTATAAGGCTCCATTAGGGGTGAAAGATAGATTTTTACGGTATTTAAAGTAAAATATAAATGATCGTCTCTTATATCATAGTAACCAATATAAGAGATGAATTAAAAGAATAAAATGTGATAGAAATGAAGAAAGGGAAGAGAGAAAAAGATAAGAAGAAAGCTAAGTTAGGCAATATTGTCTCAAGCCCTGTAATAAAAAAAAACTTTTAGCGGCAATATATATAGACATCAATAAGGAGTGCTAAACTCGTTACCGGCTTTAGTTAACTTTCATTAAAATCAATGTCGTTAAACACTTTAGAGATATATACAAAGAGTTCTAATGGCTGTCATAATTACATATTTAGTGAAAATTAAGCTATTGCCGTTAATTAATTGTTGCGAATGATAATTTTTGATATTGTGAAGGAAGACTCTTCTAGACCTTAAAATTGAAAGGAAGACAAAAAATCTCTCAAATGAGTATTCAAATACATTCTCTTTTTTTTGGGATAAAATATTCCTTTTGCTTTCCCTAAGTTCAAGATATCCAAGTCATATAAAAACTAGTACCCAAAATATGAAAATTAAAATTAAAGAGTGCAACAACTTGAGAAAAAACTTTCATTGTCGGAAGTCCTTATGTGTTCGAGTTGTCGCTTGTAGCATTGGCTAATCATGTTTATGCTTCATTTTGCTTTTCCTTTAAACTGCTTGCCACCTGCATATGTAGAAAATTACAATCTATTCTAATAATAATTAAATAGTAGTAAGCAAAGTTCGATAGAAGCACAAACCTGATTAACAAAGTAAACTTGATCATTCTCACTTTCATGTCCATTGGGTAGGATCGAACTAGAATCTTCAATATTCTTACAGAGATCATCCATATCATGGAAATTAAAGTACTTATCACAATTTTCCCACTCATTTAAATCACTTCCCTCATTAGCACTCGTATTTAATATTGCTGTAGTATTGCTTGGTACATGCATGTTTTGTTCACCTATGTATTGCTGAAAATTATTATTGGCTGCTCCCAATCCATAGATTATCGCATTTCCACTATTCGTATCAATCATCATTGCACTAGTTGAATTTGTTGATACATAGTCTTGATTGAGATTCGAGATGTAATCATTTTGAGTTTGAAGATTCAAGTTGTAATCATGATGAACCCCACTATTAAACGCCATATAAAATTTACTATTAGTGCTCCCAATACCTGAGCCTTGCAAATCAAATAACGGGGAATTTTGTCGTTGTAGCCTACCACCATCAATATTTTGGGCCGACAAAAATGGGTTGAGGTAGTGTTGTTGAACTTGAAGTTGTGGGTTATAGAGTTGTTGCTCAGTTGAACTAGCATAAATATTGTTGGAATTAACTGGTGAAAACTCTGGGTCTCCATGAGTTTGATTTGGTACTTTTGTTTGAAGATCGGGTATTCTCCCAAATATTCTGTGGATACTTCTTTCAATTCTTTGTTGGGAACCATTTGAAGATGCTTGTAGATTATGTTTTTTATCTTCTAAAGGTCTCCTTTTGTTTCTACGACATCTCCGAAAGGAAAAAATCAAAGAAAAACATGATTACAAATATATCTATCGGCGTAACTCATTTTTAAGGTGTGTTTGAAATGCTTGACATAAGTCATTTTAATGGAATTCTTTTTGTGTTGGTTAACATTAACTGAAAAAATATCTTTTGAGTTAAAAACTCTGTTCTAAACATGCAATGAAAATTATTGCTAATCCTCATTAATTAGTGAGTGGTTTGATAAATTTTTTTTTTATCCTAAACATGATAATAATTTCCTAGATTTACATGCAGAAGTGATGCAAAGTCAAATTTTATCCCAAAAATGTTTTTTGATACAACAACATAACAAGTAAAATTTTATCAAGCGAGGTCTAGGGAGAGTAGAGTGTAAGAAGACCCTTAACACTACCTCGGAGGTAGCTAAATGATTTTTGGATATAAAATTAATATTAAGATCATTTTAGAAAATGGATCTCACAAGTGTTCATGAAAGGTCATTACAAGAAAAATATTTTCTAGTAACCAGAAAAATAAATCTATTTGATGAAAAATGTATTTTTGTGAAACAAATCCCCCCTTACCAAAGACAAACACACACATATATAATATATAATTTTTAACACTTTAATTTCTTCAACCTTAATAGTTGTCGATCCAACTGATTTAATTCAAAATAGACTATGAACTTATAATATGTATGATTAAATATAATCAATTATAATTAAAATACCCTTTTGAAAAAAAAGAAGTAAACAATAAGTTTTTTCAACAATTCTTGTGAAGGTCTTTTAATCTTTTTAAGGATGTACCTGAAGATAACTGGCGACTTGCATCCTTGTAAGACCTGACACATTCATTATCTCGAGAATCTCTTTTGGTAAGCAGCCTGCATTATACATTAGAATGTAACTTTAATTATCACTTCCACAATATTCCTAGATTAATATAAGGTACATATAAATAAAATAATCACTATACATTTACGCCAAACAGTTTTAATGTATGTTAGTTGTAAGTATAAATCTCACTATTCATTTAATTACATATGTAGAGAAAATTAATTAATAAAGTAAACTTACATCCTTCACCAAGTCGTAATGTAGCTTCCTTGAATTTTTCACGAAGATCCACGGTCCATTCTATGCAGTCCTTTTTCTTCAAAGTCTTAGAAATAGCAATACTCTGTCTTTCTCCTTTGTCAATCACTTCTTTGCCTTTTCTGCATCTCTTGCTCCTCATGTTGTATGTTTTTCTTTCAGTCTCACGAATATTATTACTTTTTTCCTTATTATTAAAAGGCATTATCTTCTCTCCAACTTGTTCTTTATTTACCACAATACTTTCATTACCAATATTATCCACATTTTTAATGTGATCTCCTTTTGGATCTAGTTCTTCTCTCACTTTTTCTCTTTGAATTTTCTTTCTTAATACAAATTGCCACAAGTATTTGGGAATATTTTCATCATGTGACTTTTTCAGATACATGTACGCTCCATTGTCAATAGCCTTCTTTGCAAAAAGTTCATTGTTTTCAACACATACAACTGCACAATAATTTTGAGAAGTTGCAATTAGAATTAAATTATACTACACATCATTAAAATAGTTAATTCTGCTTATATTGAACGAATTTTACGTATTGTAATAGTATTAATATTGTGACAAAACAACTCTATAACATATCACTACACAAAAAACAAATACGGTTAGGATTGTATTACTTTTGTTTTTAAACAACAAAAATCTTCACTTATTACTTTTAACTACATTCTATAAAAAAATTATTGATGTATGCTTGGACAATTTAATGAATCATTTCATAGTTAATTTTGTGTAGTGTATTTATTAAAATAACTAACTTTAACCACTATAACAATAAAATCAAAAGAGAAATCCATGTCATACTAATCCAAAAGAATATGTGATTACTTAATATCATGTATATTAACTGAACTTATTTAATGTAACTGTAATATGACAAAATAACTATTTAATTAGTTTGCTTAAACAATGATTCACCGATGAATAGTTCTTATTATTTAAAAATAAAAATTCATCGCAAATCTTATTTTATTATGTCTTATATTAAATTCACTTAGCTACACAATATTTAACAACAAATTAATGATGAACTTCACCGCTAATTATTTATTTGTAGTGTAACAACAAAAACGACTTACTTTATTGGCTATTAAGTAAGATGAAAGATAGAATAAATACTTACAGAGAGTGACAATATCTAAGGCATCAGCTTGTTTCAAGAGATTAAAACAAAGCGAATCTGGTGAATGAACATATATTATCATCGCATCAACTTTTTCCTTTCCTTTTGAGAGAATTGATATTGCCACTGGAACGCTATCAACCGTTTTAACTGGAAAAACCATTTAATACTAAGAAAATAATTGAGAAACAAAACGAAAATATAAAGAAAAAATCCATGATAATACACTTAAACTAAACTTTGAATTTTTCATAAAGCACTAAAAGGGTGGGGTTTGGCTACTAAAATTTTCAGTTGTATACTTGTTTTTGCAAGGTAAAATAGTTCATAAATTTCTTCACTCTAAGATAGTTTTCGATTATAGTAAAATAATTGTAGCATGTACCTAGTTTATTTTATAAAATTTATAAAGTTGTCTAATTTCTTTCCAAAGTAAAGTAGTGGCAGTAATCAAATGATGGTTAGGGTTAAGCCAAAACAAAAATTAATGTGTGAAACATAATCATTAAATTAAATTTTTATTTGTTAATGCAAATTAAGAAAAAAAATATATTAAATTTAAGGTGCACATGCTCAAGAGGATGAAACAATAGACATATTTAAAATAATGATAAAAGTTATTTTGAAAAAGAAAAAAACAATATTTTCAATTAAACGAGGCCGGGGGAGGGTGGGGGACAAAAACAAAAGAAAGGAAAAAACTAAGGATAGACACATCAACTCTTATCATGTCCCTCTCTTCCTACCCTAATATTGTGCATCTATCAATCAAGTGAATCTATTTTTTCTAAGCTGATTGATAGATTTGTAAAAAGCAAAATATCTACACCTTAAAAATTATTTTTGAGGGATTTAGTTCATCTTTTATTCCAACTCTATGACACTCTAGGTCAATTGACAAAGAACATTTTTCTTTTTTTTTTCTACAAAAAGACCGGGTGAAACACATATGTAAAATGAATAAATAATTAAATTAACTTACACCTTTTGCTCTCCCTCTACCCTTAAAACTTCATAATCTTTTTTGAAGAAAGTAGTCCAGTATGTGAAATGCTTATAGATGAAAAAAATATAAAATTTATTTATTTTTATAAACACACAAACCTCCTTTTTAAACTAGTAAAACAACATAAAGAAGCATAGAAATAGTGTTAAAACAATAAGGAAAAGAGAGATCCTAGATCTACAAGATAAACAAAATATAAAATGAGATTGATGATAAAATTACAGATGGGATAATAAACATTCTTTCAATTGAATCCTTGAAAAGATGAAAACCATACAAAATTTAGTTACATAAAAAAAAACACAAGTTGTGAGTTTTGTATATGTTTTAAGATATGTTACCTTTATATTCATTAGACTCCAACAAATCAGTCATCTCTCTAACAAACTCCGTGCCATGATGTACCAACAACACACAGATTTCTTCAATCAAGCCACCAAAAGGAGTTGTCATAGCCTTAATTATTTGTTCAACGATTTGAGAGTTACCCTGTTCTGACAAAACAATGAGGAGATAAAAAAACCTAATTTCATTATATAAAAAGTTTAATTTAACGGAGAAATGACTAAATCTTTTGGTAGGTGCATTGACCATAAAAATAATTTTAATTATATACCAGATAGCGCCTCAAACTTGGCGCAATTTATAACTTAAACACCTAAAAATAACTAGTCACTAAATAAGACTTTTACTTGGTAAATACTACATCAAAAAATAGAGGGAAAACCGAGAGAAGTAAAACATAATCAAAACAAGAGATGAAAATCGACCCAGACAATTAGTGTTTTTCTTATAAATCTATGTAATTTTTTAATTATGTACATAGCTAAAGAAAAATTACGAGTATTAGTTATTTATATTGCGCAAAAATGCACAAAAACCATAAGAAAAATTAATTTATTTTGAAAGACAAAACTAATTCAATTCCTCTGTTATTATTTTATTTTTTTGCAAAGACATAGGGACTCAATCAGTATTTAAAGTGGAAATTACCATTGAATAGTACAAATAAAAATATCATTGAAGAGTATTCATTAATAAAATATGAAGGGTAACTTTTTTTGATTATTAAATTTCTTTATTTTTTATATATCTTCCCTTCTTTTGTATAAATTATTATTTTCAATATATAATATTTTGAGATGCTTTGGGTATGTGAAGATGAGGTATGATGAGTGGTAGATCTCACTTATTTGATGTCTATTTAGCTCAATAATTACTAACCTCAATGCCAAATTTTTCCTATTCTGATAGAATGTTAAAAATATAGAGCTACAATGGTAAATGGACAACACAAGGATTGATGTTTTAAAGATTGACCAACAATATATAAAGAAGTGCAAACTATACATTGCTGATCGCTTACCATGAAGTAGCGATCACAAACTAAGCACGACCTCACCCAAAATTATAGTGCTAATGTACGTGGTCGTTCAAGCATTAAAGTGGCTCTTATAAACAGTCGGTTATCGTACCCACAAGGACTGAAGATTAGAATCACTTCATTTTTCCAAGTCTTTCAATTAACCACACATGTTTTTAAGATTACAAGGTTGAATGATTTTATAATCTAAAAGTTAAATAAGAACTAAACAAACACGATTCAATTTCTAAAGTTTCAAAAATTAATTGGGTAAAGTCAAGGATTGTAGCTAAATTTAGTAATCATGTAAATTTAGTAATCAATTTCTAAGGTTTCAAAAAGTGATTGGGTAAATATGTTATTATTGTCTTCCAACCTCTAATCACCTACCACAAATGACAACCTAACTATATCGTTGAACGGGGATAGATTGGACCAAGTATTGAGCATTAGGATTTCTTCCTATATAATGAAAAAGCAAGGTTTATAGGTATATCCCTATCCTATATACAAATTAACTCTAATTATTAAAAGAAAATCATACCCCTTATGCCCCCACGTTCGATCCTCTTATTACTCTCCCGATTTCAATTAAGACAATTTGTTTATTTCAATGGTGAGCAGACATGAAATACGAAAAATAAGAACATAAGAAAGTTTCATATGATAGTCAATGTCAACCCATAAAAACTCAATAAATTACAATCATCATGCAGCCGCAGCCCTAGAACTAGGGAAATTCGCTACTCATGATAATATTTTCAACCAAGCAAAGTTTAAATATCATAAGTTGATCGAAAAAGTAGAAGAGTTTAGGAAAGAACCCTACAAATTGATGAAATAGCTCTCTAAATAGTTGTTCTTTAAAACCCAGAAAAATGAATATTTTATAAAATGAAACATTAATCTATTCATACTAAAGTCGAAACGGCTCAAAACTAGCGAGGAGTAGCGCGGCGCGGCGCGGAGAGGTTTATCAATTTCAGTTTGAAGATCTTTTCTCCTCTTTGCGACACGGGCTTGGAACGAACCGTTCTGCCTCCGATTGCTTTTTGCGAAAAAAGTGTAAATTCCCTCTTTGTGACATGGAGAGGACACGAAACATTCTTTCCCACATCGCTAATTCGCACCGTGACTAGAATTCCTCTGCGCGACGCGGAGAGGATACAAATCCGACTTGCATGTCAGTTCTTCACTCTTTTTCTTGCTTCTTTTCAACCTGGATCATTCTGTGATTTCCAATACCCACTTCCGTGCTTGTTTCTTCCGCTAAGCTTACATACACTACTAATCATGTTGCTTAGTACATATACAATCAATTGACTCGACAAGAGTATAAATCAACATAATATGATTCCAAAACTCGGTTTAAAGTATTATTTGGTTCCTAGGCATATAAATACGCCTAAGATCACTACCCCACACTTTGAGCTTTGTTCGTCCTCCAACAACTTACTAACTTATCCTAGTCCTAGACTCCATATTATGGTATTTGTGCATCTGATATTTCCTTTTACGGATCTTTAATCCGTTAACACAAGGTTGTTCTTACTCACAAAGGTCTTTACCAATTTCATGCATCATACACCCCAAGTATTTACTTAACAACTTTTTGCCCCCAACACACTCAAATTCATGTGTACCATTACATATCACCTATCTTTCATACAACATGTGCCCCTCTCTCAAAAGAATACTCCGCACACTCAACTCAGCAAATTAAATATATTTTAAAAACATAAGAAACACAACGTGCTCTCACTGAACAAAGATATCAAACATGCAAGTAGTAAGAACCATAAGCTTGCCCATTATGTAAACCTCCACTAATTCAGCATGTTTTTCCCAGAATCAAATAGGAGTTTACACGTTGTAATGTAAGCTTGAGGTAAGCGGGGATACATTTCGATAAAATTAGGTACTTATGCTCCCAAATGGACTTATTTCGATTTTCTTACTACATTGACATATTTTTCCTTTCTAATATATGTTGACACTTAACAATAGCCACCCTTAACATATCGATTTCTCTCGAGTTAAGGTGAACATTATCCTTGAAAGGACCAGGGACATTACTCAGGTAATCTCCGAGTTAGCCACCTTTAACTTAGGCTTTTAACTGCCACGACCCAACCCACCAAGCCATGCGGGCTCCAACTCTAACACCTAAGTAGGAGAACCCTCATATCTCAAAGGTTTAAACATGAGGAAAATTAACAAAACACAGATATAATAGAGATAAAAATCATTATAACAAACTCTTTTTCACGAACTAGCTAAGACTTGTAAATTAATTAGCAGCCCCAAGGATCTAGTAAAACAGGCACAAGAGCTACTAAGAATAAAAACTGGATAAGAAACAAAAGACACAACTCCCACTGGCAGAAGGAAAGATAAAAGATGTTGGAGAATTTCTTCGTCTTCACCTATTGAATCATTACCAACCCTGCATCCTTACTATGTCAAAAGACATAGCAAGAGTAGTATAAGTATAACCACACATACTGGTAGGCATCATCGGTTAATCCGACGCCCACCTCATAATATAAGAAATAAATAATAAGATCATGCATTAAACCACTCGCTCCTCCACTCTTGCCCTCTCTTAGAGCACCACCTATTTACATTGTAATTTGAAAGCTAACCACTTTAAAAATAACTAACAGATTTCTGGGTTTATTAGATCATAACCTAAAACATGCTAAGCCGTGTATTTCTGAATACTAGACTGTCCAGTGATCATGTAATACCCTTAATTCTTCTCACCTTTCCTAACCAAGACCATAACTCTAACCTTGGTCCACTCTCTTTTTTTACTTATCCTGTGAACACCTCTCGCTATTCATTACTCCCTTAGGACATCTTGACCTTTGGCCATTAACCAACAAGTATGCATTATGAAACATATCTACTTCACCACATATATTCATATGCATACACACAAAACTATCACCACCCAACCATCAAGGCTTTAACTACAGACAATATAGAAGCTAACATGTTTCACACCACACATTTACCACAAGTAGTTGATTCTCCCACAGAACCCACACTCAACCAGTTAGCTTGAAAAAATGTGGCAATCTGATCCTAAAGTTATGCTGAAATGTGGCAACTAATCCAAGTTAGCTTGCCAGAATGTGGCAATCCGATCCAATATTGTGCAAGAACGTGTCAACTCAATCCATAGTTATGTTGGAACGTGCCAACCTATCCCATATAGCTTGCCGGAATATGCCAATTCGATCCCAATTTTGTAACATATAGTAACTCGTAATATCCAAGAATATGCTAAGAAACTAAAATTTATTACTTTTGCAAAGAAAAGGGAAAATCTAGAAAATTTCCAAAGTTAAAAAAGTAAGTTTTGGTCATTTTCAAACGGCAATTACTTCTAGCTCAGTATGAGTTTGAGGTAGTTTTTGTTATAATGGAAAGGCCTTGGAAAGATAATTTCCAACGGCTCTGAGTTTGCGCAATTTTTATATCGTATGAGGGAGATATGCCTTTCGGAAGTTGGGCTGTTGAATTAAGGAAAGTTCAATCTGAACTTCGGGAAGGGCAAACTAGTTTTTTTACTCATTTATGTCCTAATTCGTTTTTAGGATGAATTGGGGTACAAAAAGTTTTAATTCAGATTAAAAAAGTTATTTCACGCTTAGGGCTTGGGAGAAAAGAGAAGAAAAGAAGAAGAAGGGAGAAAGATCTAGATTTCGCCAAGAACGCCAAGGGATTCTAGTGGAATTCGTCGGGGGTGATCTCTAACTAAGTTACGTGAGATATTTCGTGTTGGATTAATACATACGCACACCATTTCTTGCTTCAGGTATGTAGTTTTGATGTTGTTGGCATGATCAGAAATGAGTTCTTGATAAATCTCGTCTAATCTCCTTTGGTTGAGTTGATTGAATACTCATTGATGTTGATTAGTAGTTTCTGATGTTTTTTGAGTTAGATCTGTTGCGTATTGATAGTATTGATGATCCTAGTGGTTTGGGAATAGAACTATGGAGGTTTAGGAGAATTACGATCAAAAGACGAAGAGAGAAGTTAGTTAGCCACACTTGGGGAGCAACTGGTGCGGCGAGCCCCATCTGTGCCATGGGGCCTGGGTGGCGGGCCTGCACTGCGCCAGGATGGGGCCTCTGACCAAGAGGCCTGGCACAGCGCTTCCCAGACGCGCTCAACCCGGTGTTTTTTGTACAATTTTCGTACTTTAGTTCTTTTAAGTCTTTTCAAGGTACATCAACACCTTCCAATGATTCTAGTTACTTCAAATGATTTCTAACCACCTACAAATCATTAAAGAACTCAAGTTATAACCTTGAATTGATAATTCAATTCAACGAAAGTTAAGATCAAAGTCAAGAAAGTTAAGAGTCAAGTCTTAAGTTAAGAAGTAAGTCAAGGTAAAGTTCTTAAAGGTTTTCAAGAGTCTTATTTAACCATTTTAACTTTGTTTTAAGACTCATATTTCAAGATTATTAAAGAGTTAAGTTGAAGTTCTTTCCTTCAAAGGTATATGTGGACTAAGGATTCCAAAGGATACTTTAAATGTTTTTTTCACATTTAAAGAAGTAAGGAAACTTTGATTTCCAAGGAGCCTTAGTGCGAGTTTTCAGAAAGAACTATAGCTTTCTATAAGAAGGAAGCAGGGAAACAAAGATTTCCAAGATAGCCTTGGGCTAAGTATTTTGAGCACCAATCTCAAACAACAGAATCACTATGTTTTAAAACATAAGAGCCAACATATTTTTGGGAGTAGTATTGAGCTCCGATATGGGAGAGAGTTCAGACAACTCATAGCCCCCATAAACCATGTAGCAACCATGGGTAGAAAATGGGTCATACTTTTACATGAACCCTTTTTACAATAGACTAGTTGATCCATTAGGCAGTTCATGTCATATGCCTTTGGCCAGGTATAGGATGCGATGGCAGCATGAGGTAGATCATTGTATCATCACTGTAGGTCTTAAGTGATGGTTTTCGGTTAGAGAAACTCCCACAGAAGTTATTGTATTTTTATATACATCACATTATTTGTATTTTTATATATATCTTAGAGTTTAATTGTATCCTTATATACATTAAGAGTTTACAACATGTTTCCAGATAAGTTTTCTTTATATTGCACTTACTTTTAAATTGCATTATTGCATTATATTGAAATGAGTTAGTTATTCATGAGTTGAGAGAGTCAAGGTAAGTGTTCCTTCTTACTCCTTTTCAAGCTTATATGTTGTTAGCATTCCAACTCGCATACTCGTACATTCAATGTACTGATGCCAGTTGGTCTGCATCGTATCATTATGTAGACGCATGTAACTAAGATTAGCATTCGTCGTATCATTGATCTAGTGCGCAACTCAAATTCAGTTGGTTAGTCTCCCATCATTCCAGAGGACACTTTATCATTTAGTTACTTTTTTAGTTTTCAGTTGTTAGGATGATTGGGGGTCCTATCCCAACATCCCTCATTATTTTAGAGTCTTCATAGACAGATGGTATTAGTTTTCTTTGTATTTTCCTTTCACTTGTAATTGAATAAAACTTCGTTGTCACTACTGGCTAATTATTATCTTTAAAACTATTTCTTGAGTTATATCTTATGCTTAATTCTTCCGCCGAGTTAAGTAAGCCATGTCATGGGTCCGGTCAAGGCCAGCAATAGTCATTGGTTGCCGGTCACGACCAGGGTGTAAGCTCGATACGTGAGAAATTTGGTATAAGAGCATAGAGTTCAAGAGTCCTAGGTAGTCTATCAAGCTATATCTGTAGAGTCTTAGTCATTAGTGTGAAGCGCGCCACATCTATGATTAGGAGGCTACAACATTTATGAACTTCTAACTTCTTTCATATTCCTTTTCGTGCGCTAGAGTATATCTCTAAAAGTCTCTATCTAATTCATGCTTTCGCGTGTTTCAGATAACCATGCCTCCACGAAGAGCAGCAACAGGTCTTCCAGTTAGGAGGAATGTTGAACCTCAAGAACAAGAATTTCCCAATGCACCTAAAGTGCAACCTCAAGGGGAAGTTACCAACGCTGAGTTCTGTCAGGCTATTAGGATACTTATTCAAGAAGTGACTAACTAGGCTGGTCAACAAAGAGGTGCTCGACAAAAAAAGGCTGACACTTGGAGGAATTGGGAATCTTGAGGATGAATCTGCCAAGCTTCATTGGTTCTAGCACTACTGAGAACCCAGAGAACTAGGAATTGAAAAAGGTGTTCGAGGTGATGCATGTTGCTGACACTGAGAGAGTTGTGATAGCTTCTTATCAACTTAAGGGCATTGCTAGAACTTGGTTTGATAAGTGGAAAGAGGGTAGAGATGAAGATGCACTACCTGCGAGCTGGGATTCTTTTGAAGAGGCCTTCATGGGGATTTCTTTCCCCGAGAACTGAGAGAAGCTAAGGTACATGAGTTCCTCACCCTTAATCAATACTCGTTAAGTGTGCATGAGTATGGGTTGATCAGCCAACTATCTTGTTATGCTCTGGAGATTGTTAAGGACATGAGAAAGAGGATGAGTTTGTTCGTTGTCGGATTGGGCCGCTCTTCAAGCAAAAAGGGTCGGGCTGCAATGCTTATTGAAGACATGGACATTTAGAGGTTGATGACCTATCTACAACAGGTAAAGGAGGAAAAGTTGAGGGACCGAGAGGAGTACAGAAACAAGGGAATGAGTTGGACAGAAGAAAGGTGGTTCAAATTGTCCAAAGTTTCAGAAACAAAAGGGGCCTGCACAATCATCTTTAAGTGCACTTGAGCCCAGAGACAGAGTTGAGCATCATGGTCAGAAATCCCGAGCTAAGCCTTCATATTCACAGGGTAGTAATCCTCCTGCATGCACAAACTGTGGTAGAAATCACTCTGGTGTTTTTGGTGACGGCTCCATAGGTTCCTTTAAGTGTGGTCAGACTAAGCATTTCATGAGGGAGTCTCCAAACAACAAGAAAGGTTGTAGTAATGGGGGAAACAAAGCTTAGTCTTCATGAGTTGCTCCACAGATAGGAATGCACCCTGGGGGAGCTACTTTTGATGCTGGCAAAGGAACAAATCGCTTGTATGCTCTCAACAATCGCCAAGAATATGAGAATTCGCCAGAAATTGTCACTGGCATGATTCAAGTCTTTGAGTTTATTGTTTATTAATTGCTAGACCTATGAGAGATTTTATCATTTATAACTCCATATGTTTCCATGAACTTTGATATTGTTCCTATGCAACTTAGCGAACCATTCAGTGTTTCTACCCCTGTTGGAGAATCTATTCTAGTCGAAATATTCTATCGTGATTATTTGATTTTCATCAATCACAAGAACACCATGGATGATTTAGTTGCGTTAATCATAGTACACTTTGATGTAATTCTTGGTATCACCTTGGGGCGCTATGGTCTTGTATGTGATAAATAAGGATGGCTCCCTTATTATGTGTATAAACTACCGTCAATTGAATAAGGTTACCATCAAGAATATCCAAGGATAGATGATCTTTTTGACTAACTTCAGGGTGCTTCCTGCTTTTCGAAAATTGATCTCAGATCAGGCTACCATCAGTTGAAAGTTAGGGAATGTGATATTCCAAAGACAACTTTTAAGACCATATATGGGCATTATGAGATTTTGGTCATGTCATTTGGTTTGACCAATGCGTATGAAGCATTCATCGACCTTATGAACAGAGTCTTCAAACCTTATTTAGATCTGACTGTTATCGTCTTCATTAATGACATACTAATATATTTAAGGAATGAAGAATATCATGCTATTCACCTAAGGGTAGTTCTTCTGACTTTGAAGGATAATGAGTTATATGTCAAGTTCTCCAAGTGTGAGTTTTGGCTTAAGTCTGTGTCATTCTTGGGCCACATCGTTTGTATTGATGGGATTAGACTTGAAACCCAAAAGATAGAAGCAGTTCAGAGTTGTCCTAGACCCACATCTCCAACATATATAAGGAGTTTCTTAGGGTTGTGTGGCTATTATAGAAGATTTGTTGAGGGGTTTTCATCTATCTCGTCTCCCTTGACAAGGCTGACTGAGAAAACAGTTAAGTTTAAATGGTTTGAAGCTTGTAAGAAAAGCTTTAAGGAGTTGAAAAACCGGTTGACTACTGCTCCGGTTTTGACCTTACCAGAGGGTACTCAAGGTATTGTGGTGTACTGTTATGCATCAAGAGTTGGTTTGGGTTGTTTGTTAATTAAGGTAGAGTGACAAGGTTATAGCTTATGACTCCAGACAGTTGAAGGTTCATGAGAAGAATTGTCCAACCCATGACTTCGAGTTGGCTGCTGTAGTTTTTGCCTTGAAATTATGACGTCACTACTTGTATGGTGTGCATGTTGACATATTCACTGACCACAAGAGCTTACAATGTGCGTTCACCCTGAAAGAGATTAATCTCATACAGAGGAGGTGGTTAGAATTACTCAAGGATTATGACATAAGTATTCTTTACCACACAGATAAGGCTAATGTGGTTGCTGGTGCTTTAAGCACGTTATCCATGGGGAGTACCGCCCATGTTGAAGAAATTAAGAGGGATTTAGCTAAAGATGTGAACAGACTTGCACGCCTGGGAGTCAGACTTATAGATTCCACAAAAGGAGGAATAGTGGTAATCAATGGGGATAAATCATCACTAGTGTCAGAAGTGAATGAGAAGCAATAATAAGACCTCATTTTGCTTGACTTGAAGGCAAATGTTCATAAGCAAAGAGTTTTTGCTTTTGAACAAGGGGGAGATGGTGTGCTAAAGTATCCAGGTAGGTTGTGTGTACCTAGGGTGTATGGACTCCAACAAAGGATCATGGGAGAAGCTCATAGCTCCAGATATTCCATTCATTTGAGTTCCAAAAAGATGTACCTTAATTTAAGAGAGGTATATTGAAGGGAAGACATGAAGAATGGCATTGCTGAGTTTGTAGCCAAATGCCCAAATTGTCAACAAGTGAAAATGAACACCAAAGGCCAAGAAGTTTGGCTCAGAATATAGAACTTCAGGAATGGAAGAGGGAGATGAGTAACATGGACTTTAACATGGTTTCCAAGGTCTTGCAGACAACATGATTTGATTTGGGTGATTGGCGATAGAATGACAAAATCAGTTCACTTTTTTCCCATAAAGACCACTCATTCGGCAGAGTATATGCAAGTTATACATTCAGGAGGTGGTGAGACTTCATGGAGTCCCAGTTTCAATCATTTCAGATCACTGTACAGTTTTGGAAGTCTTTCGAGAAAGGTTTGGGTTCAAAGGTGAACTTAAGCACTGCTTTTCATCCTCAGACAGATGGGCAAGTGGAGCATACCATCCAAACCTTAGAAGATATGTTTAGGGCTTGCCTGATCAATTTAGAGGGGGGTTGGGATGATAACCTACCTCTCATTGAGTTCGCCGACAACAATAGCTCCATATGAAGCTCTTTGTGGGAAAAGATTCAGATCTCCTATTGGGTGGTTCAAAGGTTGTGAAACAGGGTTTATAGGACCAGACCTAGTTCACCAAGCCATAGAAAAGGTGAAGATGATCCAAGAGAGATTGAAAATGACACATACTCCTCAGAAATCCAACACAGATGTTAGGAGAAGACCGTTGGACTTTGAGGTGGATGATTGGGTATATCTGAAAATTTCACCCATTAAGGGTGTTATGAGGTTTGGTAAGAAGGAGAAACTTAGTCCCCGGTATATTAGTCCTCATAGAATCTCCAAGAGAATCAGCAGTTGTAATATCTTCTAAACCGAAATGGTTAGGATTAATCAAAGAAACTAAAAATAGTTATTTTTGGAAATAATAGGAGAAATATGGAAATTTTCCTAACTGTACAAACATGTTTTTTGTCATTTTCAAATGGTCATAACTTCTAGCTCAGGATGATTTAGGGCCAGTTCTATATATTGTATGAAATCCCTTGAAGAGATCTTTCCAACACCGTCGAGTTTGTGTATTTTCGATATTGTATGAGGGAGATATGCCTATTGGAAGTTGGGTTGTTGGACTGAGAAAAATCCAATCCGGATTTGAATAAGGGTAAAGAAGTTTTTTCATCCTACTATTTCCCAATTTGTTTTAAGGGTTTTTAGAGGTAAAATTAAGCCTTAGGTCAATTTTTAGAAGATTGAATACGCTTAGGGCTTGGGAGAAAAGAGAAGAGAAGAAGGAGAAAGGAGAAAAGACCAAGATTTCGCAAAGATCGTTAAGTGAATTTCGTCGGGGGTGTTCCTTTTAAGGTATGTGATATCTTTATGTGATGGGTTCTTCCACCCACACAATAATATGATTAATTCAGCGCAATTAGAGTAGATTGAATAATGAACATTGAAGTTCTTGATGAAAAATCATTGAATTCTTGTTGGTTGAGTTATAGTATACCTTGAGTTGTTTGATTCGTGTTTCCGGGATGTTTTACGAGTCTAAACTATTGGGTATTGAGGATTTTAGTGATACTAAGTATTTGGGGTGAGATCCATGGGAGTTTAGAAGGTTTTGAATTTAAAATCGGAGAATAAAATTCGGAAATCCCGTCTGACAAGCCCTGGGGCGCCGCGCCTGCCAGAGCCCCTTAGGCAGCCTCTGTCTAACACGGCCTCTAGCGCCGCTCCAGCTAGAGACCCTCCGTACAGTCTCTGGCGCCCCGCGCCTCTCACAGCGCCAGGGTCACATTGAGATCTTTTTTCCCCTTCTTTTCGTACTAGTTCCTAAGTGATGTCCCTATAATTCCTAGATCTGTCCAACACTCTAAAATACATCTAAATATCATAAAATCATCCATAAACATGAGATCATGGTCCTTGAATTCATAATCAAATTCAAGGAAAGTTAAGATCAAAGTCAAAGAAGTTAAGAGTTAAGTCTAAAAGTTAAGAAGAAGGTTAAAGTTAGTTCTTAAAGTTATCAAGAGTCTTAAATAAACATTTTAACTTTGTTTTAAGTCTCAAACTACAAGTTGATCAAAGAGTAATGAGTTGAGTTGAAATCTCAAAAGCTATAAGGGAACTAAGTATTCCCTAAGAGTTAAGTTTCAAGTAAAGCAAAGAGCAAATAGTGAGTTCATTTCTCAAAAGCTATAAGGTAACTAAGTAGTGCCTAAGAGTTACAAATGTTTTTACATTTTGAGAAAGAAAGGAAGATAGACTTCCACAGAGCCTTTGGGTAGTTTTAGAAAATGGGAACTATGATTTCCAAGAGAGATTTTAAAGCTAAGTTTGAGCAATTACCTCAAACTAGACAAGAAGTTGTTTTAAAAACACATGAGCTAAGTATTTTGGGAGTAGTATTGAGCACCGATATGGGGACGCGAGTTCATATCAACTCAAGTCTCCATAAACCATGTAGCCAGCATGGAAAGATAAAGGATCATATTTTAAAGATGATTCTTTCCTGTTTTTTATCATAGATTATTGGATCCACTTAGTAGATCAGGTTCTTTACCGATGGCAAGGTATAGAGCGGTCCTCTTTCCAACGTGAGGTAAGACGTTAAACCATCTCTTAGGCTCATAGTGATGGTTTACGGTTAGAGAATCTCCCACAGAACCTATATTACTTTCATATATAAGTAAAGTTGAGTTTATTATTGCATTTCCTTTAATGAACTAAGTGTTTACACTGTTTTACAAGCTTTATATATTGCATGCATCTTTACTGCTTTATATTGAGTTATGTCTTCTTGAGTTGAGTAGAGCTAAGGTAAGTTCATTCTTAATCCTTTCAAGCTTAGTAGTTGTTGTTCAGCATTCCAACTCACATACTCGTACATTGAATGTACTGATGTCAGTTGGCCTGAATAGTCTTATGATGCACACGCAGGTAACCAGGGTTTTCTCAAGGACAACAATGGTCGTTGGGTGTCAGCCACGTCCAGGGTGTAGGCTCCAAGCGTGGCAGAAGTGTAGCTTATGAGTCGGAGCTACCCGAAGGGTTAGAAACATTTCATCCAGTGTTTCACATTTCTATGTTGCAAAACTGCATGGGTGATCCTTTATTGATAGTACCAACTGAAAATGTTGGGATTAAGGATAGCTTATCCTATGATAAGATTCAAATTCAAATTTTAGATCGTCAACTAGGCAAGTTGAGAACAAAGGAAGTTGCATCAGTCAAGGTCCTTTGGAGGAACCAATTTGTTGAGGAAGCAACTTGAGAATCTGAAGAGGATATGAAAAAGAGATATCCACATCTCTTAGAATCTGGAGAAAATGTAGATCAAGGTACTAAATTTTCTTCTTATTACCTTATAAACTATGAGTAAGCATGATGTTACTTGCTTTGATTGATGAGTGTTAACTTGAGGTTACCATTCTTATCTTAGTTAAAGAAATCTCATTCAAGGATGAATGCTCCCACGGGGGAAATATTGTAACATCTCATAAATCGTAATAGCCATGAATAAGCTAAGAAACTAAAATCTATCACTTTTGGAAGGAAAAGGGAAAATCTGGAAAATTTCCGAAGTTTAAAAACTGAGTTTTTGTCATTTACATACGGCCATAACTTCTATCTCAGAATGAGTTGGACTCAGTTCTTGTTATGGTTGGAAAGACCTTGGCAAGATCTTTCCAACGACACCAAGTTTGTGAAGTTTCAATATCGTATGAGGGAGATACGCCTTTCAGAAGTTGGACTATTGAATTAAGGAAAGTCAAATCTGGATTTAAGGAAGGGCAAACTAGTCTTTTTACCCATTTATTTCCTAATTCATTTTAAGGTTTTAATTGGGGTAAAAACAAGTTTTAGTTCATATTATAAAAGTTATTTGTCGCTTAGGGCTTGGAAGAAAAGAGAAGAAAGGAAGAAGGGAAAAAGATCAAGATTTCGCCAAGAACGCCAAGGGATTCTAGTGGAATTCATGAGGGGTAATCCCTAACTAAGGTATGTGAGATCTTTCATGTTGGATTAATTCATCGGTAGACAAATCTTGCTTCAGCTTTGGAGTTTTGGAGTTTTTTGCAAGATTAGAAGTAAGTTCTTGATAAATCTTGCCGAATCCCTTTTGGTTGAGTTGACTGAATACCCATTGATGTTGATTAGTAGTTTTCGATGTTGTTTTTGAGTTAGATCTGTTGGGTATTGATAGTATTGATGATCTTAAGGGTTTGAGAATAGAACTATGGAGGTTTAGGTGAATTAGGATCAAAAGATGAAGAGAGAAGATCGTCAGCCACGCTTGTCTAGCACCAGTCGCGGTGCACCCCATCTCCGCTAGAGGGCTTGAGTCGGCGCGCCTGCAAATTGCCAGGATGGGGCCGCAGACCAAGAGGCCTGGCGCGGTGCGCCCAAAACGCGCCCAACTCGGCGTTTTTCGTCCATTTTTCATAGTTTCTTCCTTTTAAGTCATTCCCAGGTACATTAACACCTTCCAATGATTCTAATTACTTCAAATGATTTCTAAACACCTAAAAATTATTAAAGAACTCAAGTTATAACCTTGAATCCATAATTCAATTCAAGGAAAGTTAAGATAAAAATCAACAAAGTTAAGAGTCAAGTCTTAAGTTAAGAAATAAGTCAAGGTAAAGTTCTTAAAGGTTTTCAAGAGTCTTATTTAAAAATTTTAACTTTGTTTTAAGACTCAAGTTTCAACTAAGTAAAGAGTTAAGTTAAAATTCTTTCCTTCAAAGTTATATGGGGACTATGTATTCCCAAGGACACTTTAAATGTTTTTTTCACATTTAACAAGTAAAGAAACTTTGATTTCCAAGGCGCCTTAGTGAGAGTTTTCAGAAAAGAGCTATAGCTTTCTAAAAGAAGCAAGCAGGGAAACTAAGACAAAGATAGCCTTGAGCTAAGTATTTTGAGAACTAATCTCAATCCATAGAATCAGTATGTTTTAAAACATAAGAGCCGACATATTTTTGGGAGTAGTATTGAGCACCAATATGTTGGACAGTTCAGACAAATCACAGCCCCCATAAACCATGTAGCCACCATGGTAGAAAATGGTTCATACTTTTTACGTGAATCCTTTTCACAGTAGTCTACTGGATCTGTTAGGCAGTTCAGGTCTTATACCTTTGGTCGGGTAAGGATGCGCTGAGAGCGTGAGGTAGATTGATGTATCATCACTGTAGCTCTTAAGTGATGGTTATCGATTAGAGAAACTCCCACAAAAGTTATTTTATTTTTATATATATCAGCTTATCTGTACTTTTATATACATCTCAGAGTTAAATTGTATCCTTGTATACATTCAGAGTTTACAACATGTTTCCAGATAGTTTTTCTTTATATTGCACTTACATTTAAATTGCATTATATTGGAATGAGTTAGTAATTTAAGAGTTGAGAAAATCCAAGGTAAGTGTTCCTTCTTACTCCTTTTCAAGCTTAAGTGTTGTTAGCATTCAACTCGCATACTCGTACATTCAATGTACTGATGCCAATTGTCCTGCATCTTATCATGATGCAGACGCAGGTAAGTAGGATCACCATTCAGCGTATCGTTGATCCAGTGAGCAGCTAAGAGTCAATTGGTGAGCCTCCCTTCATTCCAGAGGATATCTTTATCATTTAGTTATTGTTTTAGTTTTCAGTTATTAGGATGATTGGTGTTCCTATTCCAACATCCCTTGTTATTTTAGAGGCTTAATAGACATATGTTATTAGTTTTCTTAGTCTTTTCTTTTCACTTGTAATCGACTAAAACTTGGGTTGGCACTTTTGGCTAATTATTATCTTTAAAACTATATCTTGAGTTATATCTTATGTTTAAGTCTTCCGCTGAGTCAAGTAAGCCAGGCCAAGGGTCCGCTCAAGGACAACAATGGTCATTGGGTCCCCGGCCACGTCCAGGGTGTAAACTCGGGGCGTGACACATTCACACGCCACAATCACAAGTATATCATCAAAATCATACATTTACACAATGATTTCATCGCTACATCATTCATCTATCTCAATTACAACAAGTGTGACAAATATTGCAACATTCATATACGTACAAGTATCACAATGAAGAAAGTCTGGCTCTACTTCTAGGAGAAAAAGGAGAAGGACCGACAGGGCTAGCGGCAGCAGGGCGGCCGTGACTTCAGACTGTGAGGTGCATGGGTTGAGATTGATCTAAAGACGGTACGAAAGAAAATGGGGAGTGCATATGCTGACTTCACTCCAGTTCCTCCTAGAAGTGCCCTCGAGGTGGAGTTTCTCCGCCGCCATCTGCGGCAAGAGAGAAGGAAGGGCGTGGAGAGGGATCACCTTATGGCCCGAATGTGGACAACTATTAATGCCATTTTCACTTGCATAACTCGTGCAAGGTAGTACCCCAAATTGACCTGAAGTACTTCTCATAGTTCCCGATGTTGAATGAGGCTTGGGCTGGCTTGGAAAGCCTCGAGGGAATGGACTCCGTCGTTGACACTACCTAGTCTAAGATTTCCTAATTTGCTGCTGCTTCCCTTTATTTTTCTTCTTGCTTATGGATTTTTAGAACGAACTTGTTTTTGTCTTTACCCTTTCGATAGTTTCTATGTTTTTGTAGCACGTGGATGCTTGTTTTTTGTTGTATGAGGAAGCTCTCTTTAAATCTTATGTTAAGTTTCGCTACTACAGTTGTTGAATACTTGTTCGAGAGTTGCAGTGATTGGTCGAATTCCGTCCGAGTTGGTATTTTGAAGGTATAGTTTTGATGAAAAACTGGCGAGGATTGTGCCTCCCTTCGTCTCGCTCTAGCGAGATAAATTACGTTGTAGCGGCACTGCGCCAGCGAAATTAATACCGCTGCAGTGGTTCTGACGGAAGTAGAGCCCATGCCAATATTTTTGTGGTTTTTTTTCCACTTCCCATGATTCTCCTAGGGTACCCACTTTACTATTCTAATGAACTATTCAATTTTTTAAACTAGGGTACATGATATTCAACCCATAATGTTATAAAGCAGTCTATATTACAGCCGACACAAACTCCCCAGATACACCTAGACATTCACATAATTAATTATTAGAGTTTATCTCGACAGATCTCTTGCTTTTCAAGCAATTACACTTGCTTACTTTAACTATTCATCAAGAAATTTACACCACATCAAAATCCAGAGACACAACACTCACAACGACAAATAAAACACGAGGTCACACATTCACAACTAGAATTACACGCCATACTCACCTTACTTTATTGGTCATATATGCCTCGTACAACCCTTAAGGCCATATACCAATTGGTATACAAATTGGAGTCAACTCATATATCCCTTTAGTCGTAATCAAAACATCTGAGTTACCTGGTTGAGATACCAACTGTACTCAACTCATACCACAAGAGATAATTTGCACAAAAGGAGAGAAGGAGTGAAACAATTCCTAGAATGCTTCCTAGCCTCTTGCACATTAGATTTGGACGGCAAAACACTAGCCCGCAAGAGCCTAGTCCACACTAGCTCTTGTATAGGGAGACTGGTAACCTAGGATCTTATAATAATTTTTCACGACCCAACCCACCGGGACGTGCGGGCACCTACTCTAAAACCTACGTAGGAGAACCCTCATACCCCAACTTTTATATATGCGGAAAATTAACGAAACAAAGAGATAAAAGAGATAAAAATCATTATGAAAAAATCTTTTTCACTAACTAATTAAGACTTGTAAAGTAATTCCTAAGGATATAGTCTAACCGGTGCAAGAGCTATTAAGAATAAAGACTGGACAAAATAACAAAAGACATAGCTCCCACCAGCGAAAGGAAAGATAAAAGCTTCTTGAGAATTTCTTCGTCTTCACCTATTGAAACACCATCAACCCTGCATCAAGACATTGTTAAAAGACATTGCAAGAGTAGTATATGTACATCCACATACTGGTAGGCATCATTTGTCAATCCGACGCCCCCCTTATAATATAAGAAATAAATAATAAGATCATACATATAAATAAAATAATCACTATACATTTACTCCAAACAATTTTAATATATGTTAGTTGTAAGTATGAATCTCACTATTCATTTCACTACATATATAGAAACTAATTATAGAAAAAAACAAATTAATAAGGTAAACTTATGTCCTTCACCAAGTCGTTGTGTAGCTTCCTTGAATTTTTCACGAAGATCCACGGTCCATTCTATGCAGTTCTTTTTCTTCAGAATCTTAGAAATAGCAATACTCTGTCTTTCTGATTTGTCAATCACTTCTTTGCCTTTTCTGCATCTTTTGCTCCTCAAGTTGTATGTTTTTCTTTCAGTATCATGAATATTCTTAACTTTTAACTCATTATTAAAAGGCATAATCTTCTCTAGAATTCTTTATTTACCACCATACTTTCATTACCAATATTATCAATAGTTTTTCACATGATCTCCTTTTGATCTAGTTCTTTTCTCACTCTTTGTCTTTGTATTTTCTTTCTTAATGCAAATTTCCATAAGTATTTAAGAATATTTTCATCAAGCGACTTTTTCATATACATGTATGTTCCGTTGTTAAAAGTCTTCTTTTCAAACTGTTCATTGTTTTCATCACATACAATTGAACAATATTTTGAGAAGTTCACAATTAGAATTAAATTATATTAAACATCATGGAAATAGTTAATTTTGTTCATATTGTATGAATTTCATACATTGTAACAGTATTAACATTGTGAGAAAAAAAACTCTTTATCATATCACTATATAACAAAAGTATGATTAGGATTGTATTACTTTTGTTTTTAAACAATAAAAATCTTCATTTATTGCATTTGGGTGAACTAAACCAACACTATGTGATCTCACATACCTTTTAAGGTATAATCCTCAGACGAAATCCACACGCAAAGCTTGAGCATTCTTGGCGATTCTTCATTTCTTTCCTCTTTTCTCTTCTTTTCTCTCCTCTGCAAGCCCTAGCGTGAATTCTCTTTTTCCTAAACTGAATAAAGTGTTGTTTTTACCCCAATTTAATTCCTCAAGCGAATCAATTAATTTATGTAAGGAAAAGACGTATTTGTCCTTCCCAAATCTGGATTGGACTTTCCTTAGTCTAGTAGCCCAACTTCTGACATAACTCAGTCATATGATATCAAAATCGCACAAACTCGACGGCGTTGGAAAGATTATTATATGGTATTTCCAATAATATCTTGAACTACTCCTAACTCATCATGACCTAGGAGTTATTGTCGTTTGAAGTTGACCAAAAAATCACTTTTTACTTAATTAATATTTTCTAGATTTTCCTATTCTATCTAAAAATAAGTATTTTCAGATTTTAAATTCTTTTCTAGTTATTTCTAGTTGCGAGATATTACAAAATATGTCCTTGATGATATTGGGGAAAATTGGATAGAAAATATTGAGTCACATTCATCCCAGAAAATTTACAATCGAAATTATAATCAGCCTTTAACATGTCAATTTTATTTGGTTGAACATATGCTAAGCTCTAATGACATGACATCATATGCAATTGGAAGAAACTCCCAATATATAACACTTTTTATTGCTTGTGTAAGGTCTTTTAAAGTTCTAGAACATATTCCTCTTTCAGAATCACAATTGATCATAATTTCTACACAGATAACATTTCTTGTCGTAAAGTAATTATGAAGCTCCATTAGGGTTCAAAGATAGATTTGTTACAGCATTTAAAGAAAAATATAAATGATGGTCTCTTATATCATAGAAACCATATAAGAGATGACATAAAATGAATAAAATGTGATTGAAATGAAGACAGGGAAGAGAGAAAAAGATAAGAAGAAAGCTAAGTTAGACAATATTGTCTCTAGCCCTGTAACAAAAATAACTTTTAGCGACAACAAATATAGGCATCAATAAAGAGTGCTAAACTCGTTACCGGATTTAGTTAAATTTTATTTGAATCAATGTCGCTAAACGCTTTAGAGATATATACAAAGAGTTCTAATGCCCTCTATAAATACATATTTAGTGAAAATTAAGCTATTGACGTTAATTAACTGTCGCGAATGATAATTTTTGATATTGTGAAGGAATATTGTTCAAGATCTTGAAGTTGAAAGGAAGACATAAAATCTCAAATTCAAATGAGTATTCAAATACATTCTCTTCTTTTGGGATAAAATATTCCTTTCACATTCCCTAAGTTCAAGATACCAAGTCATATAAAAATTAGTTTCCAGAATATGAAAATTAAAATTAAAGATTGCAACCACTTGACAAAAAAACTATCATGGTCGGAAGTCCTTATGTGTTCCAGTTGTCGCTCATAGTATTGTCTAATCATGTTGATGCTTCACTTTGGAAATTTTGCTTTTCCTTGAAACTACCTGCCACCTGCATATGTAGAAAATTACAATCTATTTCAAATAACTAAATAGCAGTAAGAAATGTTCGATAGAAGCACAAACCTGATCAACAAAGTAAACTTGATCATTCTCACTTCCATGTCCATTGGGTAGGATCAAACTAGAATCTTCAATATTCTTAGAGAGATCATCCATATCATGGAAATTCAAATATTTATCACAATGTTCCGACTCATTTAAATCACTTCCTTCATTAGCACTCGTATTCGATGTTGCAACAATATTGGTTGGCACATGCATGTTTTGTTCACCTATGTATTGCTGAAAATTATTATTGGCTGCTCCCGATCCATTGATTATCCCATTTCCACCATTCATATCAATCATCATTGCACTAGTTGAATTTGTTGATACATAGGCTTGATTGAGATTCGAGATGTAATCGTTTTGAGTTTGAAGATTCAAGTTGTAATCATAAGGAGCCCCACTATTAAACGTCATGTAAAAATTACTATTAGTGCTCCCAATACCTGAGCCTTGCAAATCAAATAATGGGGAATTTTGTTGTTTTAGCCTACCACCATCAATATTTTGGCTCGACAATAATGGGTTGAGGTAGTGTTATTAAACTTGAAGTTGGGGGTGATAGAGTTGTTTTTCTGTTGAACTAGAATAACTATTGTTGAACTAGAATAACTATTGTTGGAATTAACTGGTGAAAACTATGGGTCTCCATGAGTTTGATTTGGTACTTTTGTTTGAAGATCAGGTATTCTCCCGAATATTCTATGGCTACTTCTTTCGATTCTTTGTTGAGAACCACTTGAAGATACTTGTCGATTATATTTTTGCTCTTCTAAAGGTCTCTTTTTATTTATATGACATCTCTGAAAGGAAAAAATCAAAGAAAAATTTAACTACGAATATATCTATCATCGTAAATCATTTTTAAGGTTTTGTTTGAAATGCTTGACATAAGTCATTTCAATAGAATTTTTTTGTGTTGGTTAACATTAAATTTTAAAAAAAATCGGTTTAGTTAAATATTAATGATAACATTATTTCAATGAATAGTCTTCAAAAAAGAATAGAATAGAAATACTCTGTTCTAAACATGCAATGAAAGTTATTGCTAATCCTCATTAATTAGTGAGTGGTTTGATAATATTTTTTATATAGTAAACATGATAATAATTTCAAATATTTACATGCATAAGTGATGCAAAGTCTAGGGAGAGTTGAGAACATGATAATAATTTCAAATATTTACATGCATAAGTGATGCAAAGTCTAGGGAGAGTTGAGTGTAAGCAGACCTTAACACTACCTCGGGAGATAGCTAAATGATTTTTTGCTATAAAATTAATATTAAGATATTTTTTGAAAATGGATCTCACAAGTGTTGAGTAAAGGTCATTCCAAGAAAAATAATTTCTAGTAACCAGAAAAATAAAACTATTTGATAAAAAATGTATTTTTGAACAAATCCCTCTTTACCAAAGACACACACACATATAACACATAATTTTTAACAATTTAATTTCTTCAACCTTAATAGGTGTTCATCCAACTGATTAAATTGAAAATAACCTATGAATGTATAATATGTATGATTAAATACAATCAATTTATAATTAAGATACCGTTCTGGAAAAAAAAGGTAAACAATAAGTTTTTTCAACTATTCTTGTGAAGATCTTTTAATCTTTTTAAGGATGTACATGAAGATAATTGGCGACTTGCATCCTTGTAAGACTTGGCACATTCATTATCTCGAGAATCTCTTTTGGTAAGCAGCCTACATGATCCATTAGAATGTAACTTTAATTTATCACTACCACAATATTCCTAGATCAATCTAAGGTACATATAAATAAAATAATCACTATACATTTACGCCAAACAATTTTAATGTACGTTAGTTGTAAGTATGAATCTCACTAATCAATTCACTACATATGTAGAAATTAATTGTAGAGAAAATTAATTAATAAAGTAAAATTACGTCCTTCCCCAAGTTGTTGTGCAGCTTCATTGAATTTTGCACGTAGATCCACGGTCCATTCTATGCAGTCCTTTTTCTTCAGAGTCTTAGAGACAGCAATACTATGTCTTTCTCCTTTGTCAATCACTTCTTTGCCTTTTCTTCATCTCTTGCTCCTCAAGTTGTATGTTTTTCTTTCAGTCTCATGAATATTATTACTTTTTCCGTCTTCACTAAAAGACATAATCTTCTCTCCAACTTGTTCTTTATTTATAACATTACTTTCAATACGAATATTATCCACATTTTTAACGTGATCTCCTTTTGGATCTAGTTCTTCTCTCACTTTTTCTCTTTGTATTTTATTTCTTAATACAAATTACCACAAGTATTTTGGAATATTTTCATCAAGTTACTTTTTCAGATGCATGTATGCTCCGTTGTCAAAAACCTTCTTTGCAAATAGTTCATTGTTTTCATCACATACAACTGCACAATTGTTTTGAGAAGTTCGCAATTAGAATTAAATTATATTACACATCATTAAAATAATTAATTATGCTTATATTGAACGAGTTTTATATATTGTAACAATATTAATATTGTGACAAAATAACTCTATACCATATCACTACACACAAAAAAAGTACTAGGATTGTATTACTTTTATTTTTAAACAACAAAAATCTTCACTTATTGCATTTAACTTCAGTCTATCAAAAATTATTAAGGTATGCTTGGAAAATTTAATGAATAATTTCATAGTTAATTTTTTGTAGTGTATTTATTAAAATAACTAACGACCCATGGGAGTTTAGAAGGTTTAGAATTCCAAATCGGAGAAGAAAAGTCAGAAATCCCATCTCACAAGCCCTGGGGTGCCGCGCCTGCCAAAGCCCTTTAGGCAGCCTTTGCTTGACACGTCCTGGTGTGCCGCGCCAACCTGAGCATCTCTTGAAAGTATCTGGTGCCCCGCGCCTCTCACAGCGCCAGGGTCACATAGAGATCTCACTTTTCCCCATATTTTTGTACTAGTTCCTAAGTGATGTACCTATAATTTCTACTTGTTTCCGACACTCTAAAGTACATCCAAAAATCATGAAATCATCCATAAACATGAGATCATGGTCCTTGAATTCATAATCCAATTCAAGGAAAGTTAAGATCAAAGTCAAAGAAGTTAAAATTTAAGTCTAAAAGTTAAGAAGCAAGTCAAAGTGAGTTCTTAAAGTTTTCAAGAGTCTTAAATAAACATTTTAACTTTGTTTTAAGTCTCAAACTACAAGTTGAGTAAAGATTAATGAGTTGATTTTAAATCCCAAAAGTTATAAGGGAACTAAGTATTCGCTAAGGTTAAATTTCAAGTAAAGCAAATAGCAAAGAGTGAGTTCATTTCTCTAAAGATATAAGGGAACTAAGTAGTGTCTAAGATTTACAAATGTTTTTACATTTTGAGAAAGAAAGGAATCTAGACTTCCACAGAACCTTTGGCTAGTTTAAGAAAATGGGAACTATGATTTCAGAGAGAGCTTTGAAAGCTAAGTTTGAGCAATTACCTCAAACTAGAGAAGGAGTTGTTTTAAAAACATTGAGATAAGTATTTTAAGTATTGAGCACCGGTATGGGGACACGATTTCATATCAACTCAAGTCTCCATAAACTATGTAGCCAGAATGGACAGATAAAGGATCATATTTTTAGATGATTCCTCAGTGATTTTTAGCATAGACTAGTGGATCCACTTAGTAGATCGGGTTCTATACCGAAGTCAAGGCATAAAGCGGTCCTGTTGTAACGTGAGGTAAGACGTTGTACCATCGCTTCGGGTCATCGTGATAGTTTTCGGTTAGAGTCCTACAAAACCTATATTACTTTAATATATAAGTAAAATTGAGTTTATTATTGCATTTCCTTTAATGAACTAAGTATTTACACTATTTTACAAACTTTATATATTGCATGAATCTTTAATGCTTTATGTTGAGTTATGACTTCTTGAGTTAAGCAGAGCCAAGGTAAGTTCAATCTTAGTTGTTGTTTCAACATTCCAACTCACATACTCATATATTCAATGTACTGATGCTAGTTGGCCTACATCGTCTTATGATGCAGACAAAGGTAACCAGGATCAACATCTAGCGCCTTGTTGATCCAGTTTGAGCAATCAGAGGTCAGTGGTGAGCCTCTTTTCATTTCGGAGGAGTCTTTAATTGCTTTTCGTATTTCCTTTATAGAATGTTGTGGGGTTTGTCCCAACATTCACCTTAGTAGTAGTAGAGGCTTCATAGACAAATAGATATTCAGACAGTCAGTTTTGGTCTCTCTTTATTTACTAATACATATATTATTTTCAGACTTAGGTGTCATTTGGCCAAGACTATTAAATAAACTATTTCTATTGAGAACGTTTCTTATTTATAATGGAGTTAAGTTAAGTCTTCTGCATAGTTAAGTAATCCTGGCCAAGGGTTTGGTCAACGCCATCAATGGTCATTAGGTTTTGGCCACGTCCAGGGTGTAGGCTCCGGGCGTGACAAAGTTTCTATTAGAGTTCAGAGTTGAAGAATCCTAGGGAATCTATGAAGTGGTGTCTATAGAGTCTTAGTACTCAATATGAAAAGCGCCACATCTATGAATAGGAGGCTACAACATTTAGGAATTTATCCCTTCTTTCATACTCACTTCGTGCATTATAGTTTATCTCTAAAAACTTTTCCTCTAATTCTTGCTTGTGTCTGTTTCAGATTATCATGCCTCCACAAAGAAGTGTTAGTGTTCATCAAGCCAGAAGAAATGTAGAGGAGCCGAATGTACCTAATGCACCTGAAATGCAACCTCAAAGGGAAGTTACCAATGCTGGTTTCCGTGAGGCTATCCGGATGCTAAGCAAAGCGGTGACTAACCAGGTTGGTTAATAGAAAAGATATCGACAAGAAGAGGATGACATCTCAAGGATTCGTAAGTTCCTAAGAATTAATCCTCTAAGCTTCACTAGTTTAATAACCACTGAGGATATGGAAAACTTTGTGGAAGAGTTGAAGAAGGTCTTTGATGTGATGTTTATGGTAGATGCTGAGAGAGTACAACTAGTCGTATATCAACTGAAGAATGTGAGTAGGACTTGGTTTGATCAGTGGAAGGAGAATAGAGATGAGGATGCACACCATCCAAGTTGAGCTTGCTTTGAAGAAGCCTTCTTGAGGCGTTTCTTCCCTTGAGAACTGAAGGAAGCAAAGGTACGGGAGTTCCTTACTTTGAAACAGGACTCCTTGAGTGTTCATGAGTATGTGTTAAAGTTCACCCAACTATCTCTCTATGCTAGAGATGGTTAAGGATATGAGAAGCAGAATGAGTTTTTTTGTTGCTGGCTTGGGTCGTGCTACAAGCAAAGAAGGTAGGGCTGCAATGTTGATTGGGGATATGGACATTTCAAGGCTAATAGTCTATGTGAAACAAGTTGAAGAATAAAATTTGAAGGACAGAGAGGAGTATAGGAACAAGAAATCTAAGACTGGGAATGATTCTGGTCAACAGAAGGGTGATTCAAGTCGACCACAATTTCATAAACAAAAGGAGCATGCACCATCATCTTCTAGTGCACCTGCGCCAAAAAAGAAAGAGGTGAGTATAATGGACAGAATTCGCAGAACATTAAGGCTAGACCAGCCCTGTCCCAAGGTAGCGTTGCACAAGTAGGTGGTTGGGCTCATTCATGTTGTATGTGTGGTAGAAACCACACCAATAAGTGTCGCGATGGCCAATTGTGTTGTTTCAAATGCGATCAAGAGGGTACTACATGAAAGAGTTTCCCAAGAATAAGCAAGGAGGTGGATATCTGGGCAATAGAGCCCAATCATTATCAGTTGCTCCACCTGACAGGGCTACACCTAGAGGAGTCACTTCTGCCAGATGTTGTCACGAGTATGATCAAAGTCTTTACTTTTGATGTTCATGCTTTGATAGACCCATGAACGAGTTTATATTTTGTAACTCCTTATGTTGAAAATCAGTTTGAGATTCTTCCTGAAAAACTTTGTGAACACTTTTGTGTTTCTACACCTATTGGGGAGTCTATTCTGGTGGAAAGAGTCTATCGTGATTGTGCTGTTTCCATCAATCACAAGAACACCATGGCTGATCTAGTAGAGTTAGACATAGTAGATTTTGATGTCATTTTTGGTATGGCCTGGCTTTATGCCTGTTATGCGTCAATAGATTCTAAAACCCAAGTTGTCAAGCTCCAGATTCCTAATGAACCGATGATAGAGTGGAGTAGTAGTTTAGTAGTGCCTAAGGGTCATTTCATTTCGAACCTTAAAGAGAGAAACTTAATTTCAAAAGGGTGTATCTATCACTTAGTCTAAGTTAATGAATGAAGTGTCGAGGTACCTTCCTTTCAGTCAGTTCCTATAGTGAAAAAGTTTCCATAAGTCTTTCCTAATGATCTACCAGGAGTGCCTCCTAAAAGAGAGATAGACTTCGGCATAGATATCATTCAAGATACTCATCCTATCTCTATTCCATCATACACAATGGCACCAGCAGAGTTAAAAGAGCTAAAAGAACAATTGAAAGATTTGTTAGATAATGGCTTTAGTCCACCAAGTGCCTCACCATGGGGCGCTCCAATCTTGTTTGTATGGAAATTAGATGGTTCCCTTAAGATATGTATAAACTACCATCAATTGAATAAGGTCACCATCAAGAATAAATATCCTCTTCCCAGGATAGATGATTTTTTCGACCAGCTTCAGGGTGCTTCTTGCTTCTCAAAAATCAATCTCAGATCAGGCTACCATCAGTTGAAAGTTATGGATATGACATTCCAAAGACAACTTTTAGAACAAGATATGTGCATTATGAGTTCTTGGTTATGTCTTTTGGTTTGACCAATGTGCCTGCAACATTCATGGATCTTATGAACAGAGTCTTCAAACCCTATTTAGATTTGTTTGTCATTGTCTTCATCGACGACATACTTATTTATTCAAGGAATGATGAAGATCATTCTAGTCACCTCAGGATTGTTCTGCAGACTTTGAAAGAGAAGGAACTATATGCCAAGTTCTTCAAGTGTAAGTTTTGTCTTAAGTCAGTGGAATTCTTGGGCCACATCAATTTCGGTGATGGGATTAGAGTTGATACCCAAAATATAAAAGCAGTTCAGAGTTGGCCTAGACCCTTGTCTCTAACATATGTAAGGAGTTTCTTGGGTTTGGCTGGCTATTATAGGATGTCGAAGGGTTTTCATCTATCTCGTCTCTTTTGACCAAGCTAACTCAGAATACAATCAAGTTTCAATGGTCGGAAAATTGTGGGAAAAGATTTCAGGAGTTGAAAAAGAGATTAACTACCGCTCTGGTTTTGATCGAGGGTACTCAAGGTTTTGTGGTGTACTGTGATGCATCGAGAGTTGGTTTGGGTTGTGTGTTAATGCTAAATGCAAAGGTTATAGCTTATTCCTCTATACATTTGAAGGTTTATGAGAAGAATTATCAGACTCATGACTTAGAATGAGTTGCAGTAGTGTTTGCTTTGAAGATATGGCGTCACAACTTGTATGGTGTTCATGTTGACATATTCACTGATCACAAGAGCCTCTAATATGTGTTCACTCAGAAGGAGATAAATCTCATAAAGAAGAGGTGGTTAAAATTACATAAGGATTATGACATGAGTATTTTTTACCGCCCTGGTAAGGCTAACGTAGTTGTTGATGCCTTAAGCAGGTTATCCATGAGGAGCACCGCCCATGTTGAAGAATAAAAGAGGTAGTTATCTAAAGACGTACAAAGACTCGCACGTCTGGGAGTCAGACTTATGGATTCCACAAATGGAGGGATAGTGGTGACTAATGGGGCTGAATCATCACTAGTGTCAGAGGTTAAAGAAAAACAAGACCAAGACCCCATTTTTCTTGATTTGAAGGTGAATGTTCATAAGCAAAGAGTATTGTCTTTTGAACAACGGGGAGATTGTATGCTGAAGTACCAAGGAATATTGTGTGTACCTAGGGTGGATGGAGTCCAAGAGAAGATCCTAGAGGAGACTCATAGCTTCAAATATTCCATTCATCCGGGTTCCACCAAGATGTATCGCGATTTGAGAGAGGTATATTGGTGGGAAGGCATGACGAACGATATTGTTGAGTTTTTTACTAAGTGCCCAGATTGCCAACAAGTGAAAGTAGAGAACCAAAGGCCTGGAGGTTCGGCTACGACTATAGAACTTGTAGAGTGGAAATGGGAGATGATTAATATGGACTCTGTCATAGGTTTGCCAAGATCTCGTAGCCATCATGATTTTATTTGGGTGATTGACGATAAAATGAAAAGTCAACCCATTTCTTGTCGGTAAAGACTACCTATTCGACCGAGGATTATGGTAAGTTGTACCTTCAAGAGGTGGTTAGAATTCATGGAATTCCGGTCTCTATTATTTCAGATAGAGGTGCACGATTTACTGCACAATTTTGGAAATCTTTCCAAATAGGTTTGGGTTCAAATGTGAACTTAAGCATTGCTTTTCATCCTCAGACATATGGACAAGTAGAGAGTACTATCCATACTATAGAATATATGTTTAGAGCTTGTGTGATCGACTTCAAAGGGAATTCGGATGATCACATACCTCTCGTTGAGTTCGCTTACAGCAACAGTTACCATTCGAGTATCCAAATGGCTCCATATGAGGCTCTTTATGAAAGAACATACAGATCTCCTATTGGGCGGTTGGAAGTGGGTGAAGTAGGGTTAATAGGACCAAATTTAGTTCACCAAGCCATGGAGAAAGTGAAAGTGGTTCAAGAGAGATTGAAAACTACACAGAGTCGCCAAAAGTCCTACACAGATGTTAGGAGAAGGACGGTAAAGTTTGAGGTGGACGATTGGTGTATTTGAAAGTTTCACCCATGAAGGAGGTTATGAGGTTTGGTAAGAAGGGGAAACATAGTCCCCAACATGTTTGTCCTTACAGAATCTCCGAGAGGGTTGGCAATGTAGCATATGAGTTGGAGTTACCCCAAGAGTTAGAAGCGGTTCATCCGGTCTTTCATGTGTCTATGTTGAATAAGTGCTTGGGTGATCCTTCATTGATCGTATCAACTGAGAATTTTGGCGTTAAGGGTAACTTATTCTATGAAGAGATTCCGGTTCAAATTTTTGATCGTCAAGTTCGCAAGTTGAGAACTAAGGAAATGACATAAGTCAAGGTCCTTTGGAGGAACCAATTTGTTTAAGAAGCAACTTGGGAAGCTGAGGAGGATATGAAGTAGAGATATCAATATATCTTTGAATCCGTGAAAATGCATATCAAGGTACTAAATTCTATTCTAAGCACGTTACAAGACTATGTGTAAGCATGTATTACTTGATTTTGTTGGTTGAGTCCTGAAATGATGTTACCACCTTATGTTTAGTGAAAACGTTCTCATTCGAGGATGAATATTCCCAAGGGGGAGATATTGTAACATCTCGTAAACAAAAATGGTTAGGATTACTCAAAGAAACTAAGAATAGTTATTTTTTGAAAGAATAGGAGAAATGTGGAACTTTTCCTAAGTGTAAAAGTAAGTTTTTGGTCATTTTCAAATGGTCATAACTTTTAGCTCAGGATGACTTAGGGCCAGTTCTTTATATGGTATAAAAGACCTTGCAGATATCTTTCCAAAGCAGCCAAGTTTGCGTATTTTTGATATTGTATGAGGTATATATACCTATCAGAATATTAGCTATTGGATTGAGGAAAATACAATACGAATATTAGTAAGGGTAAAGTAGTATTTTCACCCTGGTATTTCCTAATTTGTTTTAAGGGTTTGTTAGGGGTAAAATTAAGCCTGAAGTCAGTTTTAGAAGATTGAATACGCTTAGGGTTTGGGAGAAAAGAGAAGAGAAGAAGGAGAAAGGAGAAAAGACCAAGATTTTGCCAAGATCGTTAAGTGAGTTTTGTTGGGGGCGATCCCTTTAAGGTATGTGAGATATTTATGTGATGGGTTCTTCCACTCACACAATAATATTATTAATTCAGCGCAATTTGAGTAGATTGAATACTGAACATTGAAGTTCTTGATTAAAAATTGTTGACTTGTTGTTGGTTGAGTTGTAATATCCCTTGGGTTGTTTGATTCGTGTTTTCAGGATGTTTTACGAGTCTGAGCTATTGGGTATTGAGGATTTTAGTGATCCTAAGTGTTTGGGGTGAGATCCATGGTAGTTGAGAAGGTTTAGAATTTAAAATCGGAGAAAAAAAGTCGGAAAACTCGTATGACAAGCCCTGGGGCGCCGCACTTGCCAGAGCCCCTCAAGGCAACCTCTGTCTGAAAGGGCCAAGCACGCTGCGCCAGCCAGAGTCCCTCTAGACAGTCTCTGTCCGTCAGGCTGTGGTTCCCCGTGTCTCTCATACTGCCAGGGTCACCTTGAGATCTCATTTCCCCCCATTTTTTCGTACTAGTTCCTAAGTGATGTATCTATTATTCCTAGTTGTTTCCAACAATCTAAAGTACATCTAAACATAACGAAATCATCCATAAACATGAGATCATGATCCTTGAATCCATAATTCAATTTAAGGAAAGTTAAGATCAAAGTAAAAGAAGTTAAGAGTTAAGTCTAAAAGTTAAGAAGCTAGTCAAAGTGAGTTCTTAAAGTTTTATAGAGTCTTAAATAAACATTTTAACTTCGTTTTAAGGCTCAAGCTACAATTTGAGCAAAGAGTAATGAGTTGAGTTTAAATCTCAAAAGTTATAAGGGAACTAAGTATTCACTAAGAGTTAAGTTTCAAGTAAAACAAAGAGCAAAGAGTGAGTTCATTTCTGAAAAGCTGTAAGGGAACAAAGTAGTCCCTAAGAGTTACAAATATTTTCACATTTTGAGAAAGAAAGGAAGCTAGACTTCCACAGAGCCTTTGGCTAGCTTTAGAAAATGGGAATTAAGATTTCCAACAGAGCTTTTAAAGATAATTTTGAGCAATTACCTCAAACCAGAGAAGAAGTTGCTTTAAAAATATATGAGCTAAGTATTTTGGGAGTAGTATTGAGCATCGATATGGGGACACAATTTCATATCAACTTAATTATCCATAAACCATGCAGCCAACATGGACAGATAAAAGATCATACTTTTTAGATGACTCCTCAGAGTTTTTTAGCATAGACTAGTGGATCTACTTAGAAGTTTAGTTTCTATACTGACGGCAAAGTATAGAGCGCTCCTCTTGCAGCGTGAGGTAAGACGTTTTACCATCACTTAGACTCACAGTGATGATTGTCGGATATAGAATCTCCCACAGAACCTATATTACTTTCATACATAAATAAAGTTGAGTTTATTATTACATCTCCTTTAATTAACTAAGTGTTTACACTATTTTACAAGCTTTATATATTGCATGCGTGTTTACTGGTTTATATTGAGTTATGACTTCTTGAGTTGAATCAAGTGCATTCTTAATCCTTTCAAGCTAACTAGTTGTTTTATAGCATTCCAACTCGCATACTGGTACATTCAATGTACTAATGTCAGTTGGCCTGCATCATCTTATGATGCAGACGCAGGTAATAAGGATCAGCATCCAGCGCCTCGTGATCCAACTTGAGCATTCAGAGTCAGTGGTGAGCCTCCTTGTGTTCTGGATGACTCTTTAAGTTCTTTAAGTATTTACTTTATAGAATGATATGGGGTTTGTCCGAACATTCATCTTAGTAGCAGTAGAGGCTTCATAGACAAATAGATATTAAGACATTCATTTTTGAGTTTCTCTTTATTTACTGATATATATATATTTTTTTGAGACTTAATTGTCATTTTGACCAAAACTATTAATTAAAGTATTTCTCTTGAGAATGTTTTTTATTTATAATTGAGTTAAGTTAATTCTTCTGGAGAGTTAAGTAAGTCAGGCCAAGGGTTTGCGCAATGCCTGTAACAGCTGTTGGGTGCCGGCCACGTCCACGGTATAGGCTCTGGGCGTGAAAGAAGTGTAGCTTATTAGTTGAATCTACCCCAAGAGTTAGCAGCAATTCATACAGTGTTTCACATTTCTATGTTGAAAAACTGCATGGGTGATCCATCATTTATTGTACCAACTGAAAATGTTGGAATTAAGGATATCTTATCCTATATAGAGATTCCAGTTCAGATTTTAGATCGTCAAGTTCGCAAGTTGAGAACAAAGGAAGTTGCATCAGTCAAGGTCCTTTGGAGGAACCAATTTGTTGAGGAAGCAACTTGGGAAGCTGAAGAGGATATGAAGAAGAGATATCCACATCTCTTCGAATCTGGAGAGAATGTAGATCAACCTACTAAATTCTCTTGTATTACCTTATAAACTAAGAGTTAGCATGATGCAACTTGCTTTGATTGTTGAGTGTTAAACTTGAGGTTACCAGTCTTAGCTTAGTGAAAGAAATCTCATTCGAGGATGAATTTTCCCAACGGGGAGATATTGTAACATCTCATAACTCGTAATATCCAGGAATAAGCTAAGAAACTAAAATTTATCACTTTTGGAAAGAAAAGGGAAAATCTGGAAAATTTCTAAAGTTTAAAAAGTGAGTTTTTGTCATTTACAAATGGTCATAACGTCTAGCTGCGGGTGAATTATAAGATGTTCTTGTTCTGGTTGGAAAGCCCTTGGAAATATATCTCAAACAGCGCCGAGTTTGTAAAATTTCGATATCGTATGAGGGAGATACGCCTTTCGAAAGCTGGGTTGTTTAATTAAGGAAAGTCCAATCTGGATTTAAAGAAGGGCAAACTAGTTTTTTTACCCATTTATTCCTAATTCATTTTAACGGTTTAATTGGGGTAAAAACAAGTTTTAGTTCAGATTATAGAAGTTATTTCTCGCTTAGGGCTTGGGAGAAAAGAGAAGAAAAGAAGAAGGGAGAAAGATAAATATTTCGCCAAGAACACCAAGGGATTCTAGTGGAATTCATCAGGGGTAATCCCTAATTAAGGTATGTGAGATCTTTTGTGTTGGATTAATTCATCGGCATACCAATCTTGCTTCAGTTTTGTAGTTTTGGAGTTTTTGCATGATTATAAGTGTGTTCTTGATAAATCTTGTCGAATCCTTTTTGGTTGAGTTGATTGAATACCCATTTATGTTGATTAGTAGTTTCCGATGTTGTTTTTCAATTAGATCTATTGGGTATTAATAGTATAGATGATCTTAAGGGTTTGGGAATATAACTATGGAGATTTAGGCGAATTAGCATCAAAAGACGAGAAGAGAAGTTCGTCAGCCACACTTGGGCAGCACCAGGCGCGGTGCGCCCCATCTCCGCCAGAGGTCTTAGGGTGGCGCACCTGCAATGCGCCATGATAGGGCCGCTGACAAAGAGGCATGGCGCGGTAAGCCCAAAATGCGCCCAACTCAGCATTTTTCATCTAGTTTTCAAAGTTATGTCCTTTTAAGTCCTTCCAAGGTACATTAACACCTTACAATGATTATAATTACTTCAAACGATTTCTAAAAACCTAGAAATCATGAAAGAACTCAAATTATAACATTGAATCCATAATTCAATTCAATGAAAGTTAAGATAAAAGTCAAGGAAGTTAAGAGTCAAGTCTTAAGTTAAGAAGTAAGTCAAGATAAACTTTTTAAAGGTTTTCAAGAGACTTATTTAAAAAAAATTATTTGTTTTAAGACTAAAGATTCAAGCTAAGTAAAGAGTTAAGTTGAAATTCTTTCCTTCAAAGTTATATGGGGACTAAGTATTCCCAAGGATACTTTAAAAAAAAATTCACATTTAAAAAAGTAAAGAAACTTTGATTTCCAAGGCGCCTTAGTGAGAGTTTTCAGAAAAGAACTATAGCTTTTGAAAAGAAGCAAGCAGGGAAACTAAGACAAAGATAGCCTTGAGCTATGTATTTTGAGAACTAATCTCAAACCACAGAATCAGTATGTTTTAAACATAAGAGTCTGCATATTTTTGGGAGTAGTATTGAGAACCGATATGTTGGAGAGTTGAGACAACTCACAACCCCCATAAACCATGTAGCCACCATGGGTAGAAAATGGGTCATAATTTTTACATGAACCATTTTCACAGTAGAATAGTGGATCCTTTAGGCAGTTCAGGTCTTATACCTTCGGTCGGGTATAGGATGCGCTGGCAGCGTGAGGTAGATCGATGTATCATCATTGTAGCTCTTAAATGATGGTTGTCGATTAGAGATATTCCCACAGAAGTTATTTTATTTATATATATATCAGTTTATTTGTATTTTTATATACATCTCAAAGTTAAATTGTATCCTTGTATACATTCAGAGTTTACAACACGTTTCTAGATAGTTTTTCTTTATATTGCACTTACTTTTAAATTTCAATATATTGAAATGAGTTGGTTATTCTTGAGTTGAGCAAAGCCAAGGTTAGTGTTCCTTCTTACTCATTTTCAAGCTTAAGTGTTGTTAGCGTTCCAACTCGCATACTCGTACATTCAATGTACTGATGTCAGCTGGCCTACATCGTATCATGATGCAGGCGTAGTGACTAGAATCAACATTCGGCGTATCGTTGATCCAGTGAGCAGCTCAGACCCAATTGATGAGCCTCTCTTCATTCCGGAGGACATCTTTATCATTTAGTTATTGTTTTAGTTTTCAGTTGTTAGGATAATTGGGGTTCCAGTCCCAGTATCCCCCGTTATTTTTTAGGCTTCATAGACATATGATATTAGTTCTCTTAGTCTTTTCCTTTCACTTCTAATCGACTAAGTCTTGGATTGCCACTTTTGGCGATTATTATCTTTATAACTATTTCTTGAGTTATATCTTATGTTTAAGTCTTCCGCTGAGTTAAGTAAGCCAGACCAAGGGTCCGCTCAAGGCCAACGATGGTCATTGGATCTCGGCCACGTCCAGGGTGTAACTCGTGTGGATAATATTCATTTTCTTTTAATGCAAAGGATAAGTTACATCTTTTAACTCTCCGTAATTAATCTATGTGAACATTGTGAAAGAGGAAAGTTACTTCCTCATTAATGGTTCACATTTATTTCAAGTGTTAGTTTCTTAACTTCGTAAGAAACATTCAGAAGACTTACTTTGTATTATGACAAATTTGTCATTAAAGTAAGAGTTATGTTTCATTACATTAATTATATGTTAGTTCTTACATTTTTTTTATGGATGAAAGGTAAATGATTTTCCTATTTAAGGACTATCATTTTGGGAGCTAAACACAGAGAAGAAAACATAAAAAATAAAATAAAATAAGTCCTATCTTTCATTTACTCTCCCTCAACAATTTCCTTTTATTGGCTTGAATATTCCTTCATCCTATTGTAGATTCCTGGGCAATTATTTTTGTGCAACTCCAAACTCTCAGCCACGAGTGCACTTGTTTGAGAGTAACTGTGAAACCTTGGGGAGCGACCGGCTACTACGATTTGCACCGGAGTCGGGCCGAAATCGCTTTCAAGGTAGTGGCTTGCCACGATACAGTGTTTGTGATAAGTTATTTACTATTTTATAATTCCATTCTAATATCAATATTGTAGTATTTTTCACAACAGTTTGAAAGCGATTTACTAACATACAATATTGATAATGGCTATTTCTTTGAATAAAACTTTTAATGATTTGTCAAAACTTGAGCCTTTGGATGGAAATAATTTTAAGCGATGGTCACAACAACTTTTAATTTTATTTGAACAATTAGAAGTTGATTATGTTTTATTTAAAGAATCTTCTATGAATATTTCTAACACTACTACTGATTCTAGCAATGTTATAACTGTTGATGATGTTGTTAAAAATAAGTTTGAAAAGGATAACAAAATTGTTAGAGGACATTTGCTAAATCATATGACTAACCCTTTATTTGATTTATTTTTAAATTATAAATCTGCCAAAGAAATATGGGATAGTTTGGAAAAGAAATATGGTGCTGATGATGCAGGAAAGAAAAAATATGTTGTCGGTCAATGGATTAAATTCCAAATGGTTGATAATAAGCCAATAACGAAACAAGTTCACGAATATGAGAACTTGACTGCTGATGTTCTCAACGAGGACATGAAGATATGTGAGATATTTCAGGCTAATATTCTGCTTGAAAAATTTCCACCATCTTGGAGTGATTATAGAAATCAATTAAAACATAAGAAAAAGAATTTAACCCTCCGAGAACTTATTAGTCACATGAGTATTGAAGAGGCGAACCGTCTCAAAGATAAGATGGAAGAACTTTCTCTTAATTCTTCTAAAGCTAATCTTGTTGAATCTTCTGGTACTGTTGTGAAAGACAGGTTCAAAGGCAAACAGAAGAAAGTCTCGAAAAGGAACTTATGAAGAAGAAAAATCAATTCAACAAGCCGGAGAGTCAAATTCAAAAATTTAAGGGATCTTGTTTTGTTTGTGGAAAAGTTGGTCACAGAGCTGCCATGTGCTATCAAAGAAAAGGGCAAGACTCAAAGAAGGAAGGACAAAGTGATGTCCAAGCTAATCTTGCTGAGGGTAATGAAGTGATTGCTGCTGTAGTTGTTGAGGCAAATCTGGTGGCAAATAAAATTGACTGGGTACTAGACACAGGCGCCTCAAGGCATTTCTGTGCCAATAAAGAGTTATTCCATGACTTTGAGGAGTGTACTGATGGAGAGTGTGTATATATGGGTAACTCCACTACTGCTGTAGTAATGGGTAAAGGAAAAGTTTTGCTTAAATTAACTTCTGGAAAGACATTATCCTTGAATAATGTTTTGTATGTTCCCTCCCTTTGTAGAAACTTAGTTTCCGGAGCACTTCTCAACAAAGTAGGCCTTAAACTTGTTTTTGAAGCTGATAAAATAATTATTTCTCGCGGATGAGACTTTTTTGGGAAGGGATATCTTAGTGGAGGATTATTGGTATTGAACATTGTTCAAGAAATTGTCAATAATGCAAGCATTTCAAATTCTGCTTATATTGTTGAGTCTATTAATTTGTGGCATGGTAGACTAGGTCATGTTAATATTGCTTCTATTAAAAGGCTCAGAAAAATGGAATTAATTCCTATGATAAAAACTGATATTTTTTTCTAAATGTCCTGTGTGTGTAGAAGCAAAGCATGCCAAGAAACCTTTCAAATCTGTTATTAGTAGAAAGACTGAATTACTTGAACTAATACATTCAGATTTAGCAGATTTCAAGAACACTGTTAGCAAAGGTGGAAAGAAGTATTACATTACTTTTGTTGATGACTTTTCTAGATACACTAAGGTATATCTTCTTAAGTCTAAAGATAAGGCTGAAAGCATGTTTTTGAAATTCAAAGCAGAAGTGGAAAATCAATTAGACAGAAAAATCAAGAGGTTTAGATCTGATAGGGTGGTGAATATAGTACTAAAACTCTAGAAGATTTTTGTGAGAAAAATGGTATTATACATGAGGTTAGTGCTCCATATACTCCCCAACAAAATGGTGTAGCCCCACGGAAAAATAGAACCCTTAAAGAAATGATGAACTCTATTCTTTTAAGCTCTGGTCTATCTGACAATATGTGGGGAGAAGCAGTCTTGTCTTCATGTTATATTCTTAATAGAGTCCCGCATAAGAAGTTAGACAAAACCTCATATGAGTTGTGGAAAGGATTTGCTCCTAATTTGAAATTTCTGAAAGTGTGGGGGTGTTTGGCTAAGGTTGGTCTACCTGATTTTAAACGAGTAAATGTTGGTTCTAAGACTTCTGATACTGTCTTTATTGGTTATGCTCAAATAGTGCTGCATATAGATTTATGTCTCTAAATGATCATTCTATTTGTGAATCAAGAGATGCGGAATTTTTTGAGCATATTTTTCCTTTGAAAAATAATGTGCCAAGTGATGTGCAAAATAATGCTTCTACGTCTATGTCTTTTAATTCTCATGTTGTACCTTCTTCTAGAGTTATTTCTAATGAGCATGAAAATGAACTTAGAAGGAGTAAGACACGTAGAATTGAGACAAGTTTTGGTTCTGAGTTTATCACTACTTTCTTAGCTGAAACTTTTGATATTAATATTTTAAATGATGAATTAGTGTCTATCTATTTAATAGAAGAAGATCCTAAGACTTATGATGAAGCAATGAGATCAATAGATGTTATATTTTGGAAAGGGGCTATTAAAAATGAGTTAGACTCTATAGTTTCTAATCACACTTGGGACTTGTATGATTTGCCTAAAGGTTGTAAACCCATAAGTTGCAAGTGGATATTTAAGAAGAAATTGAGACCTGATGGTACAATTGATAAATATAAGGCTAGACTTGTGATTAGGGGTTTTAACCAAAAGAAAGGTGTTGATTACTTTGATACTTATTCTCCTGTGACTAAAATAGCGACCATTAGAACTCTTATTGCTTTAGCCGCTATTCATGATTTAGTGGTACATCAAATGGATGTTAAAACAACATTTCTAAATGGTGATTTAGAGGAAGAGATCTATATGACTCAACCTGAGGGTTTTGTGGTTCCAGGACAAGAAAATAAAGTATGCAAACTGAGAAAGTCCTTGTATGGACTAAAACAAGCACCTAAGCAATGGTATGAAAAATTTAATATCACATTGGTGGATAATGATTTTGTTGTAAATTCATGTGATACGTGTGTTTATTCCAAGATGATAGGTTCAGATTGTGTCATTATATGTTTATATGTAGATGACATGTTAATCTTTGGTCCTAATGTGAATGTTATTAATGACACTAAGAACTTTTTGTCTTCTAAATTTGAAATGAAAGACCTTGGTGAAGCAGATGTGATTTTGGGAGTTAAAAACAAAAGAATAGCTAATGGTTTCTTTTTGTGTCAGTCTCATTGTGTCAGTCTCATTACATTGAAAAAATGTTTAAAAAGTTCGATTTTTTTGATGTAGTTCCAGTGAGAACTCCTTATAATCCTAGCATACACTTGAAAAAGAATAAAGAATCTAGTGTTTCTCAAACTGAATATGCTAAAATAATTGGGAGCGTAATGTTTCTCATGAACTATACTCGGCCTGATATTGCTTATGCTGTTAGTAGATTGAGTAGATATACTCATAATCCCAGTAGTGAACACTGGAATGCTCTTCATCGGTTGCTAAGGTATTTGAGAGGTACTATGAATTGGTGTTTGCATTTTAACAAATTTCCTGCTATTTTAGAAGGTTTTTGTGATGCAAACTGGGTAACTGACAATGATGAAGTTATCTCCACTAGTGGCTATGTGTTTACTTTGGGTGCAGGTGCTATTTCGTGGAAGTCTTCCAAACAGACTTGTATAGCACGTTCTACCATGAAATCAGAATTCATTGCTCTCGAGTTGGCAGGGCAAGAAGCTGAGTGGCTGAGAAATCTTTTGGCAGATATGCCTTTGTGGGGAAGACAAGCTTCACCAGTTTCTCTTCATTGTGACTCACAAGCAGCAATTGGAATCGCCAAAAATAGTGTGTACAATGGAAAAAAGAGACACATTCGAATCAGACATGGTAAAGTTAAACAGTTATTGAAACTGGGTGTTATTTCTTTGGAATATGTAAGGTCCGAATGAAATTTGGCGGATCGTATGACCAAAGGTTTGACAAGGAAAATAATCCTTGAAACGTCGAGGGGGATGGGGCTAAAGCCCATTTATTGAGGTAATGTGGTGGACTTGTTAGGCCTCAATATACACCACATTTTCTATCCCTACGGCGTGAGGCAGTGTTTTATAAGGTTGAGCTTATTTTGCTCTTAATGATTCTATAGCCTTAAGGTGGTCTATTTGAGATAGACTTGATGGAATCACCTACGTGAGTGTAAAGGTGTGGTCGCCTTTTATGAAAGAATTGAGTCGTCTTTCTAGAGCACTCATAAGACCCAAGCTGTGTGTGCATGACCATAAAAGCACTTTGTTGTATCGCGGAGTTTGCATAAAACAATCAAAGATATGGTATGTGTTGTGGGGGTCTCAACTTATGTCCATTTAGTTCAAGAGCACTTCACTTTATGGATATGTGTTGTTGCCTCATTTCACTATGTGTCAATTCAAATCAAAAGATATTGACACTTAAGTACATGTTCCTTTCTTTTGCCCAGAAATTATTCTTATTCTTTATCTTTATTCATTTTCTTTTAATGCAAAGGATAAGTTACATCTTTTAACTCTCCGTAATTAATCTATGTGAACATTGTGAAAGAGGAAAGTTACTTCCTCATTAATGGTTCACATTTATTTCAAGTGTTAGTTTCTTAACTTCGTAAGAAACATTCAGAAGACTTACTTTGTATTATGACAAATTTGTCATTAAAGTAAGAGTTATGTTTCATTACATTAATTATATGTTAGTTCTTACATTTTTTTTATGGATGAAACGTAAATGATTTTCCTATTTAAGGACTATCATTTTGGGAGCTAAACACAGAGAAGAAAACATAAAAAATAAAATAAGTCCTATCTTTCATTTACTCTCCCTCAACAATTTCCTTTTATTGGCTTGAATAATCCTTCATCCTATTGTGGATTCCTGGGCAATTATTTTTGTGCAACTCCAAACTCTCAGCCACGAGTGCACGTGTTTGAGAGTAACTGTGGAACCTTGGGGAGCGACCGGCTACTACGATTTGCACCGGAGTCGGGCCGAAATCGCTTTCAAGGCAGTGGCTTGCCACGACACAGTGTTTGTGATAAGTTATTTACTATTTTATAATTCCATTCTAATATCAATATTGTAGTATTTTTCACAACAACTCGGGGCATGACACATGCATACACCACAATCACACATATATCATCAAAATCATACATTTACATCATGATTTCATGGCTACATTATTCATCTATCTCAATTACAACAAGTGTGACAAATATTGCAACAACCATATACGTACAAGTATCACAATGAAGCAAGTATGGCTCTATTTCTCGGAGCGTGGCCAGTGCTTCAGAATGTGAGGACCCAGTCTCTGGTGCATAGGTTGAGATTGATCTAAAGACGGTATGGAAAAAAATGGGGAGTGCATATGCTGACTTCAGTCCAGTTCCTCCCAGCAGTGCGCTCGAGGTGTAGTTGCTCTGCCGCCATCTGCGCCAAGAGAGAGGGAAGGGCGTGGAGAGGGAGCACCTTATGGAACGAATGTGTAAAACAATTAATTCCATTTTCAGTTGCTTTGCTCGAGAAAGGTAGTACCCCAGATTGACATGAAGTACTTCTATTAGTTCTCGATGTTGAATGACGCTTGGGCTGGCTTGGAAAGATTCGAGGGAATGGAATCCATCGTTGACTCTACCCAGTCTAAGAGTTCCTGATTTTTTGCAGCTTCACTTTCTTTTTCTTCTTGTTTATGGATTTTTAGAAGGAACTCATTTTTGTCTTTACCCTTTCGATAGTTTCTATGTTTTTGTAGCACATGAATACTTGTTTGGCTGTGTAAGGAAGCTCTCTTTAAATTTTAAGTTAAGTTTCGCTAGTACTGTTGTTGAACACTTGTTCGAGAGTTGCAGTAATTGGTCGGATTCCTTCTGGGTTGGTATTTTGAAGGTAGAGTGTTCACGAAAAACTGGCAAGGATTCTGCCTCTCTTTGTCTCGCTCTAGTAGGATAAATTCTGTTGTAGCGGCACCACACCAGTGGAATTAATCCCACTGCAGTGGCTTCGATGGAACTAGAGACAATGCCAATATTTTTGTGGTTTTTTTTACACTTCTCATGATCCTCCTAGGGTCCCCATTTTACTATTCTATCGAACTAATCAATTTTGTAAACTAGGGTACACGATATTCAACACATAATGTTATAAAGCAGTCTACATTATAGCCCACACAAACACCCAGATACACCCAGACATTCACATACTTAATGATTAGAGTTTATCTCGACAGATCTCTCGCTTTTCATGGAATTACACTTGCATACTTTAGCGATTCATCCAGCAATTTACACAACATCAAATTCCAGACACACAACACTCATAACGATAAATAAAACACGAGGTCACACATTCACAACTAGAATTACACGCCATACTCACCTTCCTTTATAGGTTAGTTCGTCCAATTGATGACCATTACTGGTCATATATGCCTCCTACGACCCTTAAGGCCACATACCAATTGGTATACCAATTGGACTCAACTCATATATCCCTTTAATCGTAATCACAACATCTGAGTTACCTAGTTGAGATATCAATTAGACTCAACTCATACCACAAGCGATACTTCGCACAAAAGGAGAGAAAGAGTGGAACAATTCCTAGAATGCTTCCTAGCCTCTTGCATATTAGATATGGACGGCAAAATACTAACCCGCAGGAGCCTAGTCCACACTTGCTCTTGTATAGGGAGACTGGTAACCTAGGATCTTATACTAATTTGTCATGACCCAAACCACCGAGATGTGTGGGAACCTACTCTAAAACCTAAGTAGGAGAACCCTCATACCCCAAAAGTTTATACATGCGGAAAACTAACGAAACAAAGACATAAAACAGATAAAAATCATTATGAAAAAATCTTTTTCACTAACTAGTTAACACTTGTAAAGTAATTGACAAACCCCAAGGATATAGTCTAACCAGCGCAAGAACTATTAAGAATAAAGACTGGACAAAATAACCAAAACACAGTTCCCACCAGCGGAAGGAAAGATAAAAGTTGCTTGAGAATTTCTTCGTCTTCACCTTTTGAAACACCACCAACCCTGCATCCACACATTGCAAGAGTAGTATAAGTAAAACCACACGTACTGGTAGGCATCATTGGTCAATCCGACGCCCCCCTTATAATATAAGAAATAAATAATAAGATCATACATATAAATAAAATAATCACTATACATTTACTCCAAACAATTTTATTGTACATTAGTTGTAAGTATGAATCTCACTATTCATTTCACTACATATATAGAAACTAATTATAGAAAAAAACAAATTAATAAAGTAAACTTACGTCCTTCACCAAGTCGTTGTGTAGCTTCCTTGAATTTTGCACAAAGATCCACGGTCCATTCTATTCAGTTCTTTTTCTTCAGAATCTTAGAAATAGTAATAATCTGTCTTTCTCTTTTGTCAATCACTTCTTTGCCTTTTCTGCATCTTTTGATCCTCAAGTTGTATGTTTTTCTTTCAGTATCATGAATATTATTACCTTTTAACTCATTATTAAAAGGCATAATCTTCTCTAGAATTCTTTATTACCACAATACTTTCATTACCAATATTATTAACATTTGCACATGATCTCCTTTTGGATCTAGTTCTTCTGTCACTCTTTGTCTTTGTATTTTCTTTCTTAATACAAATTTCCACAAGTATTTAAGAATATTTTCTTCAAGTGACTTTTTAATATGCATGTATGTTCCATTGTCAAAAGCCTTCTTTTCAAAGTGTTCATTGTTTTCATCAAATACAATTGCACAATTATTTTGAGAAGTTCGCAATAAGAATTAAATTTTGTTATAAATCATGGGAATAGTTAATTTTGTTCATATTGAATGAATTTCATACATTCTAACAGTATTAATATTGTGACAAAAAAAACTCTTTATCATATCACTATACAAGAAAAGTATGATTAGGAATCTATTACTTTTGTTTTTACACAACAAAAATCTTCATTTATTGCATTTGGGTGAACTAAACCAACACTATGTGATCTCACATACCTTTTAAGGGATCACCCCCAGATGAAATCCACACGCAAAGCTTGAGCGTTCTTGGAGATCCTTCATTTCTCTTCTCTTTTCTCTTCTTTCTCTCCTCTACAAGCCCTAGCGTGAATTATCTTTTCCCAAAACTGAACAAAGTGTTGTTTTTACCACAATTTAATTCCTCAAACGAATCAATTAATTTAGATAAGGAAAAGACAACTTTTCCCTTCCCAAATCCGGATTGGACTTTCCTTAGTCTAATAGTCCAACTTCAGAAATACATAACTCACTCATACGACATCAAAATCGCACAAACTTGACGACGTTGGAAAGATTTTCTATGGGTTTTCCAACAATATCAGGAAATACTCCTAACTCATCATGACCTAGGAGTTATTGTCATTTCTAGTTGACCATAAACTCACTTTTTTACTTCATTAAAATTTCCAAATTTTCCTATTCTTTTCAAAAATAAGTATTTTAAGATTTTAAACTATTTTCTAATTCTTTCTAGATGCGAGATGTTACAAAATATGTCCTTGATGATATGGGGGAAAATTGGATAGAAAATATTAAGTCACATCCATTCCAGAAAATTTACAATCGAAATTATTATCAGCAGTCTTTAACACATCAATTTTATATGGTTGAAAATATGCTAAGCTCTAATGACATGACAACATATGCAATTGGAAGAAACTCCTAATATATAACACATGTTATTGCTCGTGTAAGGTCTTTTAAAGTTCTGGCACATATTCCTCTTTCAGATTCACAATTGATCATAATTACTACACAAATGACATTTCTCGTCTCAAAATAATTATAAAGATTCATTAGGAGTCAAAGATAGATTTTTTTACATCATTTAAAGAAAAATATAAATGATGGACTCTTATATCATAGAAACCAATATAAGAGATGATATAAAAAAAATAAAATGTAATAGAAATGAAGATAGGGAAGAGAGAAAAAGATAACAAGAATGTTAAGTTAGACAATATTGTCTCAAGCCCTGTAACAAAAATAACTTTTAGCGGCAACAAATATAGACGTCAATAAAGAGTGCTAAACTCGTTAACGGCTTTAGTTAAGCTTCATTAGAATCAATATCGCTAAACGCTGTAGAGACATATACAAAGAGTTTAAATGCCCGCTATAAATACATATTTAGTGAAAATTAAGCTATTGTCGTTAATTAATTATTGCGAATGATAAATTTTTATATTGTGAAGGAATACTCTTCAAGACCTCGAAGTTGAAAGGAAGACATAAATTCTCAAATTCAAATGAGTATTCAAATACATTCTCTTCTTTTGGGATAAAATATTTCTTTCACTTTCCCCAAGTACAAGATATCCAAGTCATATAAAAGCTAGTTTCCAAAATATGAAAATTAAAATTAAAGATTGCATCCACTTGAGAAAAAACTATCATGGTCGGAAGTCCATATGTGTTTCAGTTGTCGCTTATAGTATTGGCTAATCATGTTTATGCTTTACTTTGGAAATTTTTCTTTTACTTGAAACTGCCTGCCACCTGCATATGTAGAAAATTACAATCTATTTCTAATAATTAAATAGTGGTAAGAAATGTTCGATAGAAGCACAAACCTGATCAACAAAGTAAACTTGATCATTGTCACTTCCATGTCCATTGGGTAGGATCGAATTAGAATCTTCAATATTCTTATAGACATCGTCCATATCATGGAAATTCAAATACTTATCACAATTTTCCCACTCATTTAAATCACTTCCTTCATTTGCACTTGTATTTGATGTTGCAACAGTATTGGTTGGTACATGCATATTTTGTTCACCTATGTATTGCTGAAAATTATTATTGGCTGCTCCCGATCCATTGATTATCGTATTTCTACCATTCATATCAGTCATCATTGCACTAGTTTAATTTGTTGATACATAGGCTTGATTGAGATTCGAGATGTAGTCGTTTTGCGTTTGAAGAATCAAGTTGTAATCATGATGAGCCCCACTATTGAACGTCATGTAAAAATTACTATAAGTGCTCCCAATACCTGAGCCTTGCAAATCAAATAATGGGGAATTTTGTTGTCTTAGCCTACCACCATCAATATTTTGGCCCGACAAAAATGGGTTGAAGTAGTGTTGTTGAACTTGAAGTTGTTGGTGATAGAGTTGTTGCTCTGTTGAACTAGCATATATATTGTTGGAATTAACTGGTGAAAACTGTGGGTCTCCATGAGTTTGATTTGGTACTTTGGTTTGAAGATCAGGTATTCTCCTGAATATTCTATGGCTACTTCTTTCGATTCTTTGTTTAGAACCACTTGAAGATACTTGTAGATTATATTTTTGCTCTTTTAAAGGTCTCCTTTTGTTTATACGACATCTCTGAAAGGAAAAAATCAAAGAAACATTTGACTACGAATATATCTGTCATCGTAAATCATTTTAAGGTGTGTTTGAAATACTTGACATAAGGCATTTCCATAGAATTTTTTTTGTGTTGGTTAACATTAAATTAAAAAAATCAGTTTATTTAAATATTAATGATAACATTATTTCAATGAATAGTCTTCAAAAAAAATAATAGAAATTAGAATAGAAATACTATGTTCTAAACATGCAATGAAAATTGTTGCTAATCCTCATTAATTAGTGAGTGGTTTAATAATATTTTTTATATACAAAACATGATAATAATTTTCAAGATTTACATGCAGAAGTGATGCAAAGTCTATGGAGACTAGAGTGTAAGCAGACCTTAACAGTACCTCGGGAGGTAGCTAAATGATTTTTTGCTATAAAATTAATATTAAGATAATTTTATAAATTGGATCTCACAAGTGTTGAGGAAAGGTCATTCCAATAAAAATATTTTCTAGTAACCAGAAAAATAAAACTATTTGATAAAAAATTTATTTTTGCGAAACAAATCCCCCCTTACCAAAGACACACACATATATAATACATAATTTTTAACAATTTAATTTCTTCAACCTTAATAGGTGTCCATCCAACTTATTAAATTGAAAATAGCCTATGAATGTATAATATGTATGATTAAATATAATCAATTGATAATTAAGATACCGTTCTAGAAAAAAAAAAGTAGACAATAAGTTTTTTCAACTATTCTTGTGAAGATCTTTTAATCTTTATAAGGATATACCTGAAGATAATTGGCGAGTTGCACCCTTGTAAGACACGGCATATTCATTATCTCGAGAATCTCTTTTGGTAAGCACCCTACATGATCCATTAGAATGTAACTGTAATTTTATCACTACCACAATAATCCTAGATCAATCTAAGGTACATATAAATAAAATAATCACTATACATTTACACCACACAATGTTAATGTACGTTAGTTGTAAGTATGAATCTCACTATTTATTTCACTACATATGTAGAAATTAATTATTGAGAAAATTAATTAATAAAGTAAACTTACGTCCTTCACCAAGTCGATGTGCAACTTTTGGGAATTTTGCACGTAGATCCACGATCAATTCTATGCAGTCCTTTTTCTTCAATGTCTTAGAGATAGCAATACTCTGTCTTTCTCCTTTGTCAGACACTTCTTTGCCATTTCAGCATCTCTTGCTCCTCAAGTTGTATGTTTTTCTTTCAGTCCCATGAAAATTATTACTTTTTTCCTCATTGGTAAAAGACATAATATTCTCTCCAACTTGTTCTTTATTACCACATAACTTTCATTACCAATGTTATCCACATTTTTAACGTGATCTCTTTTTGGATCTAGTTCTTCTCTCACTTTTTCTCTTTGTATTTTCTTTCTTAATACAAATTGCCACTAGTATTTCGGAATATTTTCATCAAGTGACTTTTTCAGATACATGTATGCTCCGTTGTCAAAAGCCTTCTTTGCAAAAAGTTCATTGTTTTTATCACATACAACTGCACAACTATTTTGAGAAGTTCGCAATTAGAATTATATTATATTACACACTAGGTAAATTGTCCGCTCTTCGCGCGGTGGTGAACTACATAATTAATGTACTTTTGAACATTTGATAATATAAGTGTTTTAAAGAGGGTACAACACTATGATAAATATTCAAGAATATTTTATCCAAAGAAGATATGAAATATTATTTTTAATCTTAAAATGAAAAAGATTTGATTAAAAGTTTTTATGGATTTTGTATTAATTCTTCATTTTACGGTTGTTCATCACCAATGTCTTCCGAAAAGATATGTAATTATTTCATTGTCTATATTTGTATTTTCCATGTGAGAGTTTTTCTCCTTTTCAAGGCATATACATACATAATCTAAATATTATACATCTTATAAAATTAGTTGTACTTGATAAATTTATTAAAATATAAAAAGACATATGTTTGATTTCAATGAAATAATGTATGTCGCTGAAATAATATGGATTAAATGATGTCTTGGCAAGTCCCTTATTCAAAATCATATGCAGTCGATGACACTACTTTGATAGACAAAAGACATATTTTTTTTGTTTATGTTTTTATTAATATGGTTAAAAGTTTATTTTTTGGAAATTTTAATCTAAAGTTTATAAGGAGATAATTATTACTTTAATATTTTATTAATATAGATTCATCCTACTTTGAGGGGTAATTCATTGAATCTAACCCAATATTTGAACCCCAAACGTTTGATTAAGTTTGACTACAATACTTACCATCCCACTATATTCCTTTATTTTTTGGATGTCACTAATCGATTGAATGCCTCGATAAAATAGAAAGTTGAAAAAAAATAAAACTCCAAGGTATTGTGGAACCACCATAACTTTTGAACACTTAATGTACCTTCTTGGACATACCATAGATCTTTTAGCCACTGAAAACTCTATAAAGTTCAAAGTCATTTATTTTACAAGTTTAAGAATTCTAATCAATATGACAACAATAGTCTAATAATTACATTAAACTCTTGATTAAAATATCTTTACTTCAACATAATGATCAAAAGCATAAACATAAACTTTAAGCATAAACAACAAAGTTTAAAACATGTACTTAAAAACAAAAATTAATAAAATAAGAATAAATTAATGATTGTAAAAAACTACAAGGATATTCAATAATAAAATAAAACATAAAGGGAGTTGAACCCACTGAATGCACACTATCCCCTTAAGTAAATTATTTCATTCTAGTACTCAAAGTTTAAAGGAATAGATCCTCTCAGAACAGAACGATTCTATTCACAAGTGTGTTGATACAAAAATAATGGTGTTAGTGAGCCACTAAACGGGAGCAAAATGCACAAATATATATTGTGCAAAAGAACAAAAAGATCTTCAGAATTTTTGTTGTGTTAAAATGAGAGAAAATCCCTCTATTTATAGACAACAAATGATAGTGTACATAAATGCTTATTGTGCCTTATCGGAAAGGTCACAACTCTTTAACCAATTCATAATCTTTCATAAAGTCACATATTTTTTTTTATAAAAGTTGCAACTCTTCATAAAATTCGTAACTCTTTGTTAAAGTTGCAACTCTTCATTAAAGTTGCAACTCTTTATAAAAGTCGCAACTCTTCGTAAAAGTTGTAACTCTTTGTAAAAGTCATTAAAAACACAACTTTTTGTAAAAGTGGCAACTTTTCATGAAAGGGAAGGCTAATTTTGGAAATACATAAGTTAAAAGGGAAACTTGGTTTGTGGTTCTCTTTTATATAAATATATGATCATTAAAATAGTTAACACTACAACAAAAATGATATTCATCTACGAAATTCTTAACTACGCTACATAATTCATCACTATTTGTTCATCTTTTGTGACAGAAATGAGTTTTTGTCTCTAAATATATGAGCCTAAACTATTAGTGACGAAACACAAAAGTTCATGGTAAAATTTTATCCTTTAAAGTTTCCCACCAAAAAATATTTTGGCGCCATTTAGCAAGTATTATTAACGACGAACTTTAAATTATTAGTGACAATTTTTTTTGTCTTTAATAATTTTGCTAAGCTGTGACAAACTATATTTTGTCCTTAAATTAGTTCTATTTTGGGAACGAAAAAGTATCGTCACAAATAAGATGTTGTTACATTTGTGACAAACTAATGTTTGTAGTCAAACAACTTATGTTTTAGCGGCAAAAAAAATATATTTATTTGTGACCTTAATTATTGTCGCTAATGTTATACATAATTAGTGACGTTTAATCTACCGTCTTTAATCAATTAACGATTTAGATACAACCAATTCGTCACAAAATAAGTTATGTGTTATCTTTTCTTAAATAACACAATCGCATGATCGAGAAATGCAATAGAGGTTTGTACAGTGAAAGAATACTATTATAGCAACACAATAGTTCTTGTTGATATACTTGGTAATTTGACATAGAGTTTCTCATGTCTTTTTTAAGCTTTGAGGATCTCTATTTATTATACTTAATTACTCATTTTGATTTGTGTAATCTATTTTGACTTGATACATAGTTTAAGAAAGGAAAATGGATATCTGAATCATTTGGTTAAATAATTTAAAAGAGGTATGACCAATAGGGCTCCGATAACTAATATAAACTTAGATTGTAATAGCAATTGTATTTCGAAATTAAAATAAGACTACTACACTAGCAGTAGCAACATGAACAAAATGAAGTAGAAACCATGTCAATAATGCACTAACGAATAACAATCATTGTCAATAAAGCAAAAAAACAACAAAATAGCTACAACTGCCAATCTCATAGAACAAAACCACCACAAGCAACCATTTTGTATAGAATGCAACAACCAACATCCATGTTCAATCAGCAACCGTTGTCCAGAAAGAAACAAGCAGCTATGACTGCAACAACGAACAACAACCATTGACAGGAGTGTAACAACCACGGGCAAGAATGCAAGGAAGAGCGATAGCTACTGCCAAAAAACCAAGAATACGAAAAAAAATGAGAAAATGCTAGATGATATAAACTGGTTTTCTAAAGAAAAATTCTGCCTAAATACATTAAAGGAAGGATATTGTTTTTCTAACATTCTGAGTCCCCTATTTAACAGTAGATGAAAATACTTTCTGTAGTGATTCTTTTCAAAACCATTCCCTGCTTGACATGCCCCATTCTAGTGATCTAGAACACTTTTCATGTAAGAATCAGATGATGATGATCAAGAAGAAGAGCAACGAGAAGGATAAATAAGTTAAAAGGGAGAGAATACATACATGAGAAGAAATGGAGATGCACTTTTCACAATCAATGGAAGGTTACATTATCAAATCATTGTCGTCGTCATCATAATCTGTCTCATTATCTTCATCTTTATTAATACCTTCATTTCTCTCATGATCACTAATGTAATCTACTATAGTGTCATCATCTTGATCTGAATCTTCTTTATTGTAGTCAACTCCCTGTCCTGTTTGAATCTCCATCTCGACTAAACTGAAATCTAAGATAGTCGAATCCCCATCACCTCTATGTAACTGATTTGGGACATCCTCAATATCGTTGTCAATCACCCTACTTTCAACTGAAACATCTTGATACACATCATCATTAGTAAAACAGAATTCATCACTTTCCACATCAGAATTTTGAATCTCTGGGACATCATATATATGCCTATCTTGAAATTTTTACACAATTCGCCAATTCCCTCCTAATTTTGGATCATCTATATAAAAAACTTGCTTCACTTGTGTGGCTAGTACAAAAGAGTCATGTTCATACCAAAATCTCTTTACATTAACACTGGTGAAATTGTTATCTTTCTGCATCGCTGTATTCTTGTGAAGATCAAACCACTTGCATTTAAATAAGACAACTCGATTGCCATCAACATACTGTAACTCAATGATGTCAACTATTATACCATAAAAATCAATCACCTCATTTTCATGATAGCCTTCAACAACTACGCCACTATTTTGACACTTTGAATATGATACCTAACACCATTAACAATACAACCAGGACATTTCCTTCCACGCAAATCAGGTTCCATTGCCAAAGGATATAATTTCTTGAGATATATTGTTTTATCCTTATAATACAATTGCATAATCTACAATGAAAAAGTATTGCATTCAATCAGTAATGAAAAAAATTTAAAACTTAGACACAAACAAACTTATCATCTTAAAAAATCATTTACTTTTCTTTTGAACCATTGAGGAAATTGTTCTCTATGTTTCTCTTTTATATTCTCAACACCTTGCTTTATCAACTCATTTTCATGTTCTCTGCATGTCAGAAGATAAACTATTCATACGTGACTGAAAATAACAAAATATGAATGTAAATAAATAAATGAACTTACTTTAGAAAAGGTTCTACTTCTTCACAATTATTCAACACATAACATCGAGCCATATCAAAGTCTTTCTTTGGTAATGCATCATAAACTCCTTTGAATGGTCTAACATTATATGAAAATATGTCTAAAACATGTTCATCTGTCTTACTAGATCCATCATCTTTTCGATCTTCACGATTGAATCTGGACTCAATGTCACTAAGATACATAGAGCAAAATGTCAAACATTCATCAATAATATAACCTTCTGCAATAGAACCTTCTGATCGTTTCGCACATAACGCTTGAGTTTGCATAAAAACCTCTCAATTTTATACATCCAACGATATTGTACCGGTCCCCCATTCATAGCCTCTCGTGGTAAATGCACAGCCAAATGTACCATGTTATCAAAAAAAGAAGGTGGAAAGATCATCTCAAGCTTACATAATATAATCACTATATCCTTTTCAAGTTGTTCTAAGTCATCCATTTTCAGTGTCTTACTACATAATCTTTGGAAGAAATGACCCAACTCAATCAATGCTAAAGAAACATCTTTATTTCTATATCCACGAAAAAATATAGGCAACAATCGCTGCAACAAAACATGATAGTCATGACTTTTGAGTTTAGTTATCTTACCACCATCCTTACTTACACAACTATAGATATTTGAAGCATAACCATCAGGAAATTTAACAGATTTCAAAAATGCCCAAAATAGTTTTTTTTCTTTTTCCGACATATTATAACAAGCAAATGGCATCGTATAACCAGAGTCATCATGTTGCAACCATTGTTCTTTTCTTATGTCCATATCCTCACGATCTTGTCTTGATTTATATGTGTCCTTAAATTTCCCATCAATATTCAATAATGTTCCTAAAACACTCTCACAAATGTTCTTTTCTATGTGCATGACATCCAGATTATTTGGTAACTTTAAGTCTTTCCAGTATGGTAACTCAAAAAAAATACTTTTCTTCACCCAATTCAACTCTGTATGAAGACGTTTTATTTTCTTACTATTTGAGTATTTTCCTGGCATATAAGTACTAAGAAAATCCAATTGTTGTAAAACATCATCTCCTGAGAGAACTTTTGGTTTTAATCTGTTTTCTATCTTTCTAATAAACTTCTTGCTTCTTCTCCATTTGTGACTAGGTTCAAGATACCGACGGTGATTCATGTAACAAATTTTACTTCTTATCTTTTTTGTAGGTGCATCTTTATTGCAAGTAGGACATGCCAAGTATCCTTTAGTGCTCCATCCAGACAAATTACCTGATACAAAAAAGGATAATTTTAAAACAAAAAAAGAGCAATGTTCTAACTGAATTTTAAAAAACAGAGAAATATAAACAAAAATTACAGAGCAATGTACGAAGCCACACTATATGAACGGCATAATTTTAAAATAGAAAAAAACAGAGAAATTTGAAGAATGTTAAAAAAAAAAATAACAACAAGAGATTATTGTTCTAGACTAATGTTTACTGTGTTTATCAATAGTGAAAACACAAAAAGCAATGTTCTAACTAAGTTGAGGAATAATGACTCGGGTATGACTGGAGATGATTCAGACAACATCAACAATAAGAAAATTAAACACTTACCATAAGCCGGAAAGTCACTTATGGTCCATAAAACAGCAGCATGCATCTGGAAGCACTTTCCTGTAGACGCATCAAATGTCTCTACTCCATCACTCCATAACTCTTTCAATTCATCAATCAAAGGCTTCAAGTAAACATGAATATCCTTTCCAGGTGCTTGGGGACCAGGGATAAGTAGTGACATCATCATAAACGGATCCTTAAAGCATTTCCAAGGAGGAAGATTATAAGGAAATAAAATTACAGGCCACATGCTATAAGTTGTGCTCATGTTACCAAATGGATTGAAACCATCAGTCGCGAGGCCAAGTCTTACGTTACGTGGTTCTTCTGCAAACCATGTATGAGTCTTATCAAACTCTTTCCAAGCTATAGAGTCAACTGGATGCCTTAACACATTGGTATCTTGCACATATTTTTCTTTATGCCACCTCATATCTGTGCTTGTTTTAGTAGACATAAATAATCTTTGAAGTCTCGGCTTTAATGGAAAATATCGCATAACTTTATGAGGAATCTTTTTACCTTTTTCCTTATCAATTTTCCACCTGGAAGTACCACAATGAGGACATTTTTGTTTATCTTTAAATTCATTCCAATAAAGTACACAATCATACTTGCAAGCATGGATTGAAGTGTATCCTAATTCCAAACCTTGCAGCATACATTTTGCATCATAATGCGACTTTGGAAGAGTCTCACCATCAGGCAATGCATCTCGTAGAAACTCCAACAACATATTAAAGGACTTGTTACTCCATTGATTGTACACTTTCAAGTGTAGCAATTTCACAAGAAAGGAAAGCTTGGAGAATTTTTTACATCTTGGATACAATTCACTTTCAGCTTCTTTTAACAAAACTTCAAAATTCTTTGCTTCACTCTTGCTCAAATTATCACATGATTTATCATCAATTGTATCCTCCACAAGATTGAATTTTGATCTTTCACTAGTTTCTGCTAACATGACATGAATATCATTATTGCTGACATGTTCTTTATTTATCCTTTCCTCTTTTTCATCTTCACTGTAAAGTGTTGTATCATCATCTCTCATTTGAGTTTGTTGTCCATGGTAGTTCCAGTGAATATAATCTTTCTTAAATCCTTTCAACAACAAGTGGTCATACACTACATCCTGTGTTTGAAAATTTATATTCAAACAATCATCACATGGACATCGAATTTTAGAGTTTCGATCAAAGCGAGACCGAACAAATTGCATAAAAGATTGGACTCCCTCAACATATCTTTTAGAGAATTTTGGAGAATTTATCCATCCTTTGTCCATTATAAACTGAAAATATGCATAATCACATAACAATTAAACGTTATAAAAGGGTCAAGTATTCATTATCAATACAGTGAAGTTAGTCTTTTAAGTTCTTGAAGTTGTGTATGGATAATTACTGGTTCAAGTCAAAAGGGAACATGGATGGATAAAATACCAATTAACATTAAGAGGAAGGACAGATACTTACTTGAACACTAGTGAGGCTGAGGTAATTCCAAAAGCATCAGCTAAAATTTATACAAAGGTGGGTCATTGGAAGGTGGACAGCCAAGTTTCTTATCATGTGGTGTTTCTAATGAACGTTGGCAGGGAGTATATCCAAAAGTCAGGTATTTAATTTTATTAAATTACAATGGAAAATCTTATTAGGTATTTAATACTCACTCCTCCCCTTTAGTAGAGGTCCCTTCTCAATTTTTTTTATGTATAAACACGATATCTTATTTTCAACAAATCGACATTTTGGAAACAAGTTGGGGCCCGCAAAGCGTACTTATAACTATATAGAGTGTTTCATACCACATTTTTCTAAACTCACTCCTCCCCTTTAGTCGAGCTACCTTCTTGATTTTTTATATATCAACACGATACAATTTTTATATATAAATTATATGTCTCATATTTAATTAAGGAACACTTACACTCGTCATGTGCTATCTAAAATGTCTAACAATCTTATTTTCATCAAATCGACATTTTGGAATCACGTTGGGGCTATATAGAGTGTTTCATCCCACGTTTCTCCAAATTCACTCCTCCCCTTTAGTCGAGCTACCTTCTTGATTTTTTATATATCAACACGATACAATTTTTATATATAAAATATATGGCTCATGTTTAATTAAGGAACACTTACACTCGTCATGTGCTATCTAAAATGTCTAACAATCTTATTTTCATCAAATCGACATTTTGGAATCACGTTGGGGCAAGACGTACTTATAGCTATATAGAGTGTTTCATCCCACGTTTCTCCAAATTCACTCCTCCCCTTTAATCGAGCTACCTTCTCGATTTTTTATATATAAACACTATACATTCTTATATAAAAATTATATGCCTCATGTTTAATTAAGGAAGACTTACACTCGTTATGTGCTATCTAAAACGTCTAACAATCTTATTTTCAACAAATCGACATTTTGGAAACAAGTTGGGGCCCGCAAAGCGTACTTATAACTATATAGAGTGTTTCATACCACATTTTTCTAAACTCACTCCTCCCCTTTAGTCGAGCTACCTTCTTGATTTTTTATATATCAACACGATACAATTTTTATATATAAATTATATGTCTCATATTTAATTAAGGAACACTTACACTCGTCATGTGCTATCTAAAATGTCTAACAATCTTATTTTCATCAAATCGACATTTTGGAATCACGTTGGGGCTATATAGAGTGTTTCATCCCACGTTTCTCCAAATTCACTCCTCCCCTTTAGTCGAGCTACCTTCTTGATTTTTTATATATCAACACGATACAATTTTTATATATAAATTATATGGCTCATGTTTAATTAAGGAACACTTACACTCGTCATGTGCTATCTAAAATGTCTAACAATCTTATTTTCATCAAATCGACATTTTGGAATCACGTTGGGGCAAGACGTACTTATAGCTATATAGAGTGTTTCATCCCACGTTTCTCCAAATTCACTCCTCCCCTTTAATCGAGCTACCTTCTCGATTTTTTATATATAAACACTATACATTCTTATATAAAAATTATATGCCTCATGTTTAATTAAGGAAGACTTACACTCGTTATGTGCTATCTAAAACGTCTAACAATCTTATTTTCAACAAATCGACATTTTGGAAACAAGTTGGGGCCCGCAAAGCGTACTTATAACTATATAGAGTGTTTCATACCACATTTTTCTAAACTCACTCCTCCCCTTTAGTCGAGCTACCTTCTTGATTTTTTATATATCAACACGATACAATTTTTATATATAAATTATATGTCTCATATTTAATTAAGGAACACTTACACTCGTCATGTGCTATCTAAAATGTCTAACAATCTTATTTTCATCAAATCGACATTTTGGAATCACGTTGGGGCAAGACGTACTTATAGCTATATAGAGTGTTTCATCCCACGTTTCTCCAAATTCACTCCTCCCCTTTAATCGAGCTACCTTCTCGATTTTTTATATATAAACACTATACATTCTTATATAAAAATTATATGCCTCATGTTTAATTAAGGAAGACTTACACTCGTTATGTGCTATCTAAAACGTCTAACAATCTTATTTTCAA
>JABWTJ010000791.1:0-52480 GCA_016801875.1 Solanum sitiens
ATATATATATATATATATATATATATATATATATATATATATATATATATATATATATGAGGACCATAGACAAGGTGATGTGACACCTTTCTATAACCTCCATTTGCATTTAGCTTTTTCCTTCTTTTTTCCCCCTGCTTTTTTAATAATAAATTAATTATTATATCATAAAAAATATTACTTAAATTTATTGCAAATGAATATTTTATTATTGGAGGATCATTTATAACAAAAACTCTTCATATTTTTTTATTTATTTATATCACTTATAATAAAAGGAGAAACATAATTTATTTATTTTTGACTTTTTTTAATTTAAATTAATTATTTTATTGTAAAGATATATTACTTTGTTTATACAAATAAATATTTTATTAATGTAGGAACATTTACAATAAATAACTCTCCATATTTTTTTTTCTATTTGTTTATCTCACTTCTATCATGAAATCATAATAATTTTTTTTTTTTTTTTACATTTTAAGCATTTTTATTTTTTAATTTATTCACTAGGAGTTACTACCCATGACTTGCCCCTCTTTAATTTTTACTTTTAATTATATTCATAACTCTCATAATTTTTATGTCCATAACCTCCAAATTAAATTTATAAGTTTATGATATCTTATGGTATTCCTTTATTTTGCCTATTAATTCATATTAGTTTCATAAAGATTCACATCCACAATTGTCCTTTATCTTTTCATCATATTGGTTTGATTTGTAACAAAAAAGAAGTACATGAAGGTAAGAAATATTTCATTGCAAATTTTTATTTTTTATTTCCTCTATTTTCGTCTACATAAATTCGTATTTGGTTTGTGAATGAAACTAACATGTAACAAAAAACAAGTACATGAAGTTAATAAATATATCATTCTCAAGCCCTTATTTTTTCATTTCCTTTATTTTGTCTATATAAATTCATATTTATTCTCATGAAGATTCACATACAAAGTTATAATTTCTCTTCTTCATCATACCTGTTTGTGAATTAACTAACATGTAACAAAAACAAGTATATGAAAGTAAGATATATTTCATTCTAAAGTCTTTCTTTTTATTTTTATGTACTTAGACATGCTTTCTTAATATATATTTTTTACGTTTGTATTATCATTTATCAAGTAAGCATGATTAAACAAACCTTTGTAATTCTTAACAATGTGTTGTTTGTATGCAATTGCTCTTTCTAATAGTTAGTTTTTCAGATATAATATAGTTTAATTATAATATTTGTTAGATTTCAAAAAATAATTATTATTTAGTATTGTTAGCACTTTTGAAAAGATAATATACAAATATATTACATATAATTTATATTTTGTTCTTTCTTTTGACATAATTATTTTTAATTGGTATATGATTTCTTTTTATTCAGTTGGTTGCATATAATGAAGAGTTTGACATATGGATCAAAACATGATGGTGATCTCTTTGCAAAGGAAGATGGTAGAAGGAAAAAGTATGAAGCATAATTAGAGATTATTTTTTCACTTTGAATTGTATTAGCAACTTAGTTACTTTTGCTAGAGTTTTTAAAATCTTGATTTGTAAAAATAATTCTGCTAAATGTATTATATTGTCAATGCTAATCATTTGATCCTTTAGTATTCTAATTTCTCTTTGTTATGAAGAAAAATTAATATAATTATTTCATTTTAACAACAACAAAAAAAAATATGATGATTAGGAGTTTCATTTTTATTATAATTATAAAAAAATAATTGAAAAAATAAAATATTATTTTCATGATGTCATTTTTTGTGCATATAACAGCCTGTCACCGTTCTTTTTGCTGTGAAATGTATTTATAATTTTTGTGTAGCCACCAATTATTATATTTTCTCTGTTCATTTTTTGTATTTTCACCCTTATTTGTATTTATTTATTTCAAATAAAATCAATACATAATAAGTAATACATTTAATGTCTAATAAAATTATACGTTTGAATTATTTATAACTCATGTCTCTTCATCTTACTTGTAACGTTTAATATTAATTATCATAACTTTTATATGTTTCATTTTTCACAAGTCTTATAAATATTTAATTAATGTTTAAAAAATTATAATAAGCAAATATAATAATAAGGAAATAATAAAAAAATCTATTTTGTTTTGACGAAATCAGAGTTTGAATAGAACATTAGTACTCCTACAAAAGATAGAGAAAATTAAAACATATAAAATATTTTCAACGTAATACAATATATTGTTATTTCAATATATTATCTCTTATTCTATTTGTCACGACCCAAAAATGGACGTGATGGCACTCGTCTTATCCCACCAAGACAAGTCAGTCTAAAACTCAACCATTACAATAAAATACGGAAAATTTACTATCAACTTAAATTATACCCCAAAACCTGGTTGTCACGTGTACAAGCCTCTAAAGTATACAACTGAATCCAAAGAAAATATAAGTCTCATATGACATTGTTTCTAGAGTAGAACAAAATCATAAACAAGAGTAAGAAGGTCTGCTGAGATGACAAACAACTACCTCACAAATCTCCAAGAAGCCTCGGAAAAGAAGAGAATATATCAGTAAGTTCCGGGCTAGTAACCTACAAAAACAATTGTACAAGCAAGGGGTGAGTACCAAACCACACGGTACTCAGCAAGTAAACCTCTAAACACAAGCTAAGGGGATGAAATACGGGTACTCCTACCATCCCGAACCGAACCTCCATAACCACAACCTGCACAAAAATCAGTCCAACCTAACAACTCACGGTTTATAGTGCACATAATTCAACAAGAACACTTAAATAAATTACATATCCTCAATAACAACACTTTGACAAATTATATGTTCTCAAAAGCAACACTTTAACAAATTACATGTCCTCAACAACGATACTTTAACAAATTACATATCCTCAACAACAAGCTCAGTATTCATCAATCACCAATTCCACAGAAAGGCATTCACAAAAATCAGCAAAACACAATATCAAGTTCACTAATGATAAGTATGTGCAATGCAATGGAATGCAATGTCAAGTATAATGATGCATGTCTGACCTAGTGATAGACACACGCTGTCTCTCAGTCCAGAATCCATGGGGGACATATCTGTCCATGCATCTGTCGCGGTGGATGACATGACCCTCGATAAGAGTAACCATCGCGGCGTGCGATACGTCCCTCGAAATATAGTATCCATCGCGGCGTGCGATACGACCCTCGAAACGGTACATCCTCTTTAATTTCTCATTCTTTCTCAATGCACATAACACTTGTCACAGTCATGCCTCAGAACAATGCAGAACAATGAAAATGACATGTTCACAAAAATAATGAGGAGATGATAATTTTCATAACATTGCACAGTTCACAACAACACAATGATTCAACAAGCCTTTCAAACAATTCTCCATTATCAACACATCACACACAAGCAATTATTCACATTGCCTTTTCCTTTGTTTTCATCATTAGAATTAATCAAGGTGGATAAGTCAACCCATCACCAAATGCCATTACTCACAAACATATACCATAAGGAAATACACGCATTCCATACACTTAACAAGAGTTTAAAAATCCACTTGCCTCAAATAGTCGAACAATGACTCCAGAACTTGAGCCTTCCCTTTTCGTTGAGCTTCCAAACCGATGCAATCTATCCAAATATATAATCACGATAAGATTTCGAATCTAACAGCACCCATATTACTATAGGTTTAGTCTATACCCAAAAACTCACTCAATTATATAATCAAGTTTTTAAGTCTTGATCCCAATCAATATGTCAACTCTCATATTTTTCAAATTTCAAGCCTAGAGTTAAGTTCTAACTTCTCCAATTTCATAAATCTAATAATATTCATGTAATACAATATAATCAATTTGATTACCTATATATATATGTTAAAACTTCAATTATAAAGTGAAAAACAACAAGGTAAATTCCAAAATTTAAGTCAAGTTACACCACTTGCAACCTCCGCCAAGAAACAATAACCCTATTCCCATAATTTGTAGCCAATGATTAATCCATCATTATTTTATTATTATTTCTCAATAATTGGCCTTAATTTTCCAATTCAAGTTTAAGTTGACAGCCATTACTATACGTATATAAAAAAAAGATAATAATAATAATAAAAATTTAGTATACAATGACCTCTATGCATAATCACAAGTTCGCATATTAATATAAATGATACACGTTTTTACCTAAAACTCTACTCCTAGTTACATAAAAAAATTTATAGAAAGGATGAGAATAATTACCTTGACGCCTTAAGATGAACATATCAACTTTTCTCCTCCTTTTTTCTTTTTTTTTCTCTTTTCCTTTTCTTTTCTTCTTCTGCGTATTTTTTTTGTTCTGTTCGTTCTTTTTCAAAGCAGCCGCCTGATATTATTGCAGTTTAGGGCACTTTGCCCTTTCCTTTATTTTATTATTATTATTATTATTTGATTTATTTATTTAATTTTCTGTTCTATTTATTATTTTTTCCATTATTATTAGCAACAAAATAATACTTTATTAAATCTGAAAATCATGTCACTCATTCTTATAAGTTATAGAAATTATTTATAAAATCTACTAAAAAGGTTAATATAAAAATAATGGTTAAAAATCCTAAAACGATTAAGAGGGTCGTTACATAATCCACCACTAAAAATCATGTTCGTCCTCGAACATAAGATAGGAGAAGGAAGAATTATTGACGTTACCAAAAATCTAACGTATGATCTTCCAGAGTCGATGTTCAGCTCTACACGAAAGCTTCTCCTTAACACCATTCTATCAAGGCCAACTATCCTTCCCAATCTAAACTGAAACCTTCTAGACCATAACACAATAACCAGGATGAATTCTTCTCACATAACCACGATAAAGTTCTGAATCAATACTTGCTACAATTAAAAGTGAACCTGAACCAATCATCACACACACATAGTGCACAAATCATTACAGATCTTATCAAAATTCTCTTCTCACAACATAATCTTCCCACGAACTTAAGTTATACAAATTGGATTTGTAGACACTGAGTACTCATCCAGGGAGAAACAAACTTAGTTGACCCAAAGAAGAAAATGATTAAGTAAGCACCCAACAAGCGATACATTTCAAAATGTAGAACCTCTAATAACATTCTTAGACAATTGTAACTCATCATAACTCTTAAGTAAGTTCTCATAAACAACGTTGTGCGTGCAGAACTACTAATATACTTCAACCATTCCAAACAACACCAAATCTATCATAATTGAAATGACCAATTCTGCCCAAGAATCCTATCATATAAAGAGGATATAAGAGGATCGGTACATCCGATCCACCACTAGGATATCACCCATAGATGTGGAAATATGTATGGGCGTAGACAAATAATCACACTCCAAATCATATCCAATATGAAGTAGGTGGTCACATAAGAATATACGGGACCAAAACCGAATAAAATAATATAGTTCCACCATAACGCCCATATCAAACTTTTCCAGTCACATGACTTCATCTTTTTGGTTTTTAGCTAATCACAATTAACCAGTCTCATCCCCTATGATAATTGCTCACATACTTGTTTATCGAACCCCATATACTTCTCACAATACTCCACTAAAGCTAACAATCTTGATACAAACAAACATCATAACCACACCAATCATTTACCTTACTCTCAAATAGTCACTAGTATCAAAGTCTTCTTAACAAACACTATATATATATATATATATATATATATATAAAGAAATTATGATATAATAAAATAAGAAAGGAGTTAGTAGAATACTTATTCTCCTCCTAAATTTAATACTAATTTACTAAATTGATTGATTTTTTCTCTAAATAAATCTTCTTACATACTATGAAATTTTGTTCTCAATATAAAAGAAATCAACATTATTTCAAAATGGTTTCTACTTTGAAGACAATTTTTTGTTACATAACTTTTTTCTTTTCACCAATATCTATACATGGTTCTTGAGATATCATTTCTTTCTTTTTTCTTGAAAAACTCACAAGGTCTAGAATTTCGCTAGACATCTCAGTGACTAAATTTGATATCCGTATATTCATCACCATTAATATCTTTAGAAGTTTTATCATCACCAATATCTTTAGATCCTGAGATACTCTCTCTTCCCCTTTTCAAGAAATTTGATATCCATACATTCATTACCACCAATATCTTTAGAAGTTTTATCATCACCAATATATTTTGATCTTGAGATACTCTTTCTTTCCTTATCTTGAAAAAATCACAAGGCCTAAAAATTCGGTGGACATCTCAATATATTCATCATTAGAAGAAGAAGAGAGAAAGTGAAGGTTTCCACTATTGTTGTACAAAATATATTCATCATTAGAAGAAGAAAGAGAGAAAGTGAAGGTTTCCACTATTGTTGTACAATTGTGAATTTTTTATTTTATTTTATAGGCTAAATAATTACAAACTGTTATGAAAAATGAAAATGATTTAATCTTTTCATCTTCCATTTACTTAAATGTGTATTAGTATGATAAAAGTTTTAAAGGAGCATGATGTAATACATTAAATATTTTTCAGTTTTTTTAACAAATAATTACAAATGAAAATAAAATGTCAAAAAAATGAAATAGAACATAAAAAGAAATACTGGCCATAGAGAGGTGCCACATCAAATTTTCTATATCCAGCTTTATATATATATATAGATTAGTCTAGATATATGATTGTTGAATTCAATTTTCACGATACATATAACTCTTTTAATTTAATGAATTTTTTTCGAATGAATCAAGTTTCTTCTGTCAGTATCCAATTGCAATGAACATATTTTCTTAAGTTAAGAAATTCTAAAAATAGAAAAATAATTATACATAGAGAAAATTAATATTTGTTTAATTAAATTGATTATGAAACTTAAAAGATGATTTTAGTCTCTTCACTAATTAATTTATTTGATAATTAAATTTTTTATAATATTTATTACATCTAATAAATTACAAAAACCTTCCTCTATTCACATTTTCTACTTAAATGACATATCTCCTCAACTCCTTTCTATGATTCTCTTCATTACCTCTAAATTTTAGTTTTCTCAAAACATAATGGCTTAAAAATTTTGTCTATAATTTGCACATCAGATATTCAAGGTTTACATGTAGAACATTTTCACAAATTGATATGTTTTTATCTATTTGTGGTTATAAGTTTTTGATAACAAGATATACTGTAATTTTAATTTTTAAAAAATAAATAGGGAAATAGTACTGTGTTGCATTGTTCTTTTTATTAGTTGGTTCGTCCATCTCATGACTTACAAAATCCTTATCTATTTATATGTTTACTTAAGTAACATTATTTTTATAATAATTCTTTGATAATTAATAATTAAACTGTATCTTATAAATTGAAACAATTATGATAAACATTTTAAAGTTTTTACCTAAATATTAATCATATTGTTTTTTAGTATGTGCTACTTTATAAGAAAAATTTGTCACTAAAATAGTTGTTATGATCGCGCGAAGCACGAACATGCTAACTAGTTAGGAATAAAGAAGAAACAATTAGAAGTGTCAGCCAATCAAACAAGGTAATTACTCACATTAGAAAACGAAAGAACAACCACAGTTCAGTTTTTAAGATAAACTTGAACAAATCCCTACAAATCACTATAAAAAGCAGATTCTTAACACTATTTTTAAAAACAATTTTTTGAAGGAGGTACAACCAAATGACATGGACGTTGAAGAATACATTATATATAATTTAATAAAAACGTCACTTTGATTTTACCTAATCATTACATAATTCTGAACAAACACATCTTATTCAAGATCAACCTTCGTGACATAGACATAATAATGTATTAATTTGCTTCCCAAGGCCCAAAGTTTCCAATGATTTACATGCTTGCATCACACTAGAAATACTAATAGCATCAAGACATACAATGAAATCCTAGCACTAACATTAGCAACACCACAAATAAAATAGGCATCAATCAGAGATGTGACTAATGGATTATAATCATGATCAAGCTTATAAATGCAAACGATAATAGGTAGCTTGGAAAAGAGCCGCACCTCAAAGGACATACTCTAGATAGTTTATACCCTAATTCAAGCATTATTAACCAAAGCATCCTGCATGAGAAAGGACCACGCCCCAAAAGATGTAATTTGGACAGTCACCCTAATTCAAGCATTACTGCGAGAGATTATGCCTAAAACAAGGAAAATAGAAAAATAGAAACATCCCGCACTAGCAAAGTTCAAGAAGGGTCACGCCTCAAATAATGTAATGTGAACACTATACCCTAATATAAGCATTAATAATTAAAGTTTTCCGCATTAACAGAGTTCGGAGAAGGGGCCACACCTCAAAGGGTGTAATGTCCAATGCAAACACTAGTATTTTAAAATCCACACATTATTTTAAAACCAACTTACAAAACCACTTTTGAGACTAAAAATGCACACATTATTTTAAAACCCACATACAAAACCAAACAAATATTTTCACACAAAATAATAAAAATGCAAGTTTTATATTCTAGTTTTGACTGGTAAAGTTAACATCTTAGCAACATAATAAAGTCTAGTAAAATAACAACCAAATCCTCAAAATAAATATTTTCTATTAACATACATATATTATATATGTATACCCCTAACATCTTCTTCTATTTCTTGTTTTCAGGGGCAGCATGGGGAAAACCATAAGGTGACACAATAGTCATCCTGCAAAACATGAATAACTTTTTGGTTAAGAAACAAGTTACGCAGAATTAGTAATGTAGATATTAATTATAATGATACTTTTCGTAATGTGAAGAAATGTAATATAGTAGTAATATATGAATTAACAATGTTGGATTTGAGGATTCTCAATAGTTCAATTAGTTGATTATTTTAACATTTCACCTGTTTGATAAGGGTTGTGCGAGGATTAACAACGTAGAAGAATAATAACATGGAAAGAAGAATTAAAATATATTACTATATTTTAGAAAGTTGTAGAGAAAGTTGTAGAAAGTTGTAGAGAAAGGATGTTAAAAAAAATAATTAATGTTCTTTGGATTTTTCAAATTGACATATATTAGAAAGAGCACTCAAAGTGTAAAAGCTAATTGATAAAATGACGGTCATAATTGACTAGAGGAAATGAATCGTTTTCTAGCTCTTTAAAATAATACATAGCAAAAATTATATTTAAATTTTTTTTACGAGAAATCTTCATTTTACACCTAGGATATTTTCATTATTTTTTACATATGAGGAAACTGAAAAAGATGAACAATTTTCTTTTATTCAAATTATTAAAAAGCTATTGCAAAAAAAATACTATAAAAGGATAAGAAATTCGATTTTCTCACGACTTCTAGAGAGACTACTAAGAAAACACATAATTAATACAAACTTGATTGTGAAGATATACGATTTTTAGGTTCAATATGACAATGTCAATGTCATTTAACTTTTAAAAATAAATAAAAAAATAGATGAATACCAACCTCTATTGTCGCTTCTCCAAGAATCTAACTGGGGATTTTCTCGTTGTCAATGGTACATCTACATGTAACAAAAACCAACATATTAAAACAATTCAAAGATGACAAAACATTAATCAATTTTTAATTTCAAAAGAGAAGGGAAATAAAATCTTTAACCTTGTCTTAAAGTTTGTTGTTTTGTCGATTCTGCGAACTTTAAAATTCCATCCACCTACATATACAATATATCATTCATAAACCGCAATTACGTATAACCACTTCAAAAGTAAAGGACATAGATCAAAGATCAATGACAATTAATTGATAAAAACCTTGTCACTCCGGACATCAAAAACTGCAACTTTTTCATTGTAGATAATACTCAGAGGCGCAATTTTTATGCCTTCGAATCTCGGAGGAGGGCAAAACCTAATTAATAAAATCAACACAAAGATCAATCGATGAGTACTTTCATCATCAAAAGCATTAATCGAGTTAATGCAAACGTTATATGTGTTTGCCAACTTTCTTGTATATTTTAAATTTTTTGATATTCTTTTTACGAGATATCCTCATTTTTAACATATAAAAGAACTTAATTTGCCACACATAAGAAATCTAAGAGAGAAAAAAATTCTTATCAATTATAAGATAGCTACTGCCAATTTTTTTTTATTTTTTTTATTTTTTTATTTTACAAAAGATCAAAAGATCTCATTTCCTCGAATTTCTAAGAGATTTCTTTCCTTTATTTATTCTTATAGAGGGAGAAGTTAATTCCCAATTAAAAATATAATTAATTAAGTATTCTAATAAAGGTACAACACTTCTCTTGAATCTTTTTTGGTAAAGATTATCCTTTATATTTCATAAAAATTACTCTATATCTTTCAAACTATGTACTCATTTATTGAAGTTAGGATTAATTTGGAGAAACAAAATAAAGGTTATGGTAAACTAGATTTGAGAGATTAAGTAGCCATTTTGACATTAAAAAAATGTGTTGTTGGACAAAGAAAATGTTAGAATAGGGTATTAGAAAATAGTAATTAAATTTGAATATCAAGAGGACTTTTAGAGATAGGGCTCCAACCCTCTATAATCGAGTGATGGTAAAATGAGAATATCTTTTAAATAACTTGAAAATATAGAAATTTTGGGAGTGCGAAATAATTCACCTCTCATTTCGATTCTCCGAAACTCCATGCATAAAGTTTCTCCTAGCCAAATGAAGATCTATATGCAACAAAAACCAAACACATCGTTAAAATAATTATTTGAAGATCAACAAACTATTAATCAAATTTAACATTCAAATGAGAAGTAAAAGAACTTATTTAACCTCCATTTAATGGTTCCACGGAAAATTCTTTTTTAGATGAAAATGCAACCCTTTCTACAAACTTTAGAATATTTGCTGCCTACATTTAAAACAAATAATTTAAAAATCATAATTATGTGTAATTAATTCGACAGTGAAATAAAACTAATCAAAATGTCATTTGATTAATCAAAACCTTCTCAATGGATACATCATAAACCACAATCTTCCCATTGTAGAAAATAGTCAAAGGTTCAACTTTAACGCCATTTTCCGACTCACAACCAAGCCTGATCAACACAAAGATTAAAAATTACTGTTATTTTTTACGAGAAATTTTCATTTATATTTTTTAACAAATAAGAGATTTTCAATTTTCTTACACATAATAGATCTGGAAAAAAAAGTCTTCTCAAATTATAAAAGAACTTTACCAAAAAAAATCAAAATTATAAAAAGGCAAGAAATCACTTTTCTCTCATACTTAGGGACAGTACTAAAAAATACATTATTATGATAATTATCTTATTTATCAGAACCTTGTTCATGTTGAAATTGAAACTAATTCCATTGAAGTATTGAAGTATTATGATAATTATCCAATTTATCATGTTATAATTGATATTTACATATCCTTGTTAGCTTTGAAAATGTTTGTGTAGTGAAGGCTACAACTAAAAGTGCATAGGCACTTTAAGACTAATGTAACTATATACATAGTTTTAATATACAATAATATTATCTATTTTAACTAAAAAGGAATTTTGTTTGTTATAAAGATTGTCTTTAAATCTCTTAAAATTATCTTCTATTTCTTCTCTTCAAACTAATTTATCATTTATTGAAGATAAGAATAATTTGGAGAAAATAACTGATATCTTTTTAATTTTTTAAAAGAAAAGTTTATGAAAAAATGAATTGAAAGGCTATGTAGGAATTCCCACATTAAAAAAATAAGGGTGATATTTGACAAACAAAACTTATAAAGGCTATTAGAAAGTACGAATTGTATTTAGATATGTATTTAATCAATTTGAAAAAAAATATCAGAAAAATGAGAGTGAAACATTTTTACCTTATTTGTTGCTTTTCAAAGAATCTAGGCGAGGAGTTTATCTTCGACAATGATAGATCTACATGCAACAAAAACTAACACGTTGAAATAATTTGAAAATGAACAAAATATTATACAAATTTAATTTTCATAAGAAAAGGAAAAGAAAAATGTTTAACCTTCATTGTTTGACGAAAGGACATTCTTAGTTATTGACGTTTTTGCAAACTTTAAAACTTCATTCGCCTACATTGACAATAAATATTCAAAAATAACAATTACAGAAGGCCAATTAATAATTGAGAGAAAATAGATCATGAATCAATAACATTTGATTGATGAAAACCTCGTCATTGGAGACATTGAAATTTCCAACCATTCCCCAGTAGCAAATAGTTAAAAGTGCAGTTCTAGAGCCATTTTTCGAGCCACCACAAAGCCTAATAAAGAAAATCAACACAAAAATCAATCGATGGATATTTTCATTATCTAAAGTGCTAATCAAGTTAATATAGACGTTGTATATGTCTGTCAACTTCTTTTTACACATTTTAAATTTTGATGTTCTTTTTACCAGAAATCTTCAGTTTTAACATATGAGATATTTTCATCTAAGATATCTAAAAAATATTTTCTTTAAAATAATAAGAGAGCAATTGTCAAAAAAAAAAATTTATAAAAGGGCAAAATATTACATTATTTTCAAAGTTCTAAAGAAAAATGTTTGAAACAAAGTAACTCACCTAAAGGAAAGGAACCCTGACAAACGTTTTTAGATCCTTAAAAAACACATAAATACACTAATCATGATAAACTATTTATTTCATTCTTGTATTTATTCTTCTTGGCTTTGCAAACATATAATTTAAATAAGTACTCTCTTTTAAGGAACAAACCAACTTCTTTGAATTCTTTTTTATAAAGATTGACCATTATATTTTCATAAAAAATACTCTTAGTCTTTTCAAACTTTAGTTTATTGAAGCTAAAGATTAATTTGGAGAAAAATTTAAATGTTATGGTAAATTAGATTTGAGAGGTTAAGTAGGCGTTCGGACTTACAAAAAAAATGTAACGTTGGAAAAATATGTTAGAAAATGGTATTAGAAAATATGTATTGTATTTAAATAACTTGAAAATATAGAAATTTTAAAAATGGAAAAAAATTCACCTCTCTTTTTGCTTCTCTGAGAATCCAAGCATAGAGTTTCTCCTGGCCAAATCTTGATCTATAAGTAACAAAAACCAACACATTAGCAAAATAATTTCAAGATGGGCAAAATATTAATCAAATTTAATTTTTCAAATGAGAAGGAAAAGAAAATTGTTTAACCTCCACTTAATGTTTCCGCGGGGACTTTTTTTCCGGATGGACATGCATCACCAAAATTTGACCTTTGTACAAACGCTAGAATATTTACTGCCTACGCATATGATAAATAATTTGAAAAATACAAGTATGTTTAGTTAATTTAACAGTGAATCAAAATCGATTAGAAATGAATAACATTTGATTAATACAAACCTTATCAATAGAGACATCAAGACTAGCGGTGTTTCCTTCGTAGAAAAAAGTCATAGGCATAACGTAGTCAAGCCTGATTAATACAATCAACACAAAGATTAGTTGATGGATATTTTCATTGTCTACAAGTATTTACAAAGTCAATGCATTGCATTTGCTTAAAATATATCTTTTAATTTTATATTCTTTTTACATAAGATCTTTATATATGCAAATTGTAAGAGAGATATTACTAAAACAAAAAAAATTATAAAAGGGAAGGAATATCTAGTTATTTTGTAACCGTTTCTACATGAAAAAATAAGGTGATATTTGACAAAAACAAAAGTTTAAGGGATATAAGGAAGTATGAAATAGTATGTGGATATGTATTTAATTAACTTGGGAAAATAAAATAAAAATTGTGATTAGTGAAAACAAATTCACCTTGTTTTCGGCTTCTCTAAGAATCTAGGCAAGGAGATGCTCCTTGCCAATGATAAATCTACATGCAATAAAAAATAACACATTACTGAAATAATTTGAAAACAAACAATATATTATATAAATTTATTTTTCATAGGATAAGGAAAAGAAAAATATTTAACCTCCAAAGTTTGATGAAAAGTCATTCCTAACTCTTGATGTTTCTGCAAATTTTAGAATATCATGCGCCTACATTTACAACAAATATAAGAAATTACAATTATATGAACCCAATTAAAAAGTGAGAAAATAAATAAAAAAAACAATGATATTTAATTGATAAAAAACTTGTCACTGGAGACATGAAAAGATGCAACCATTCCATTGTAGCAAATAGTCAAAAGTGAAATTTTCTTGCCATTTTCCGAGCCTCCACAAAACCTGGTTAATAAAATTAACATAAAGATCAATCGATGGATAGTAAAGTAATTGAGAGGTTAAGTAGGCATTCAAACATTAAAAAAAATTATGTTGGACAAAAAAATGTTAGTAAGGGATATTAGAAAACATAGAAATTTCGAAAGTGGAAAAAAAATTCACCTCTCTTTTCCTTTCTCCGAGAATCCAAGCATAGAGTTTCTCCTAGGCAAATATTGAGCTATATGTAACAAAAACCAACATACTTATTAAACTAATTTAAAGATGAGCAAATTATTAATCAAATTTAATTTTTAAATTTTAACCTCCACTTAGTGTTTCCACGAATAATTGTTTTTCAGATGAAACTGCATCTCTAAATTTTAACCTTTCTGCAAACTCTAGAATATTTGCCACCTATATAAATAATAAATAGTTCAAAAATCACAATTATGTGTAATCAATTAAACAATGAAACAAAATCGATCAGAGAAGAATGACAGTTAGATTAATACAAACCTTATCACTGAAGATATTGAAACTCACACTCGTTCCATCATAGCAAATAGTCAAAGGCGCAATTATTATGCCATTTTCAAGCCACAGTCAAGCCTGATTAATACAATCAACATAAAGATTAATCGATGTGTTCATTATCTAAAGCATTAACCAATTATATATATATATATATATATATATATATATATATATATATATATATATATATATATATATATATATATATATATATATATATATATATATATATATATATATATATATATATATATGTATATATATATATAAATATATAAAGAATATTTTTTATGTTCAAATTATAATAAAGCTATTACTAAAAAAATAATTATGTAAAGGAAGAAATCTCTTTTCTCAGACTTATAGGGAGAATACTCAAATGTAACGCCCTAAAACGAACTAAGGTGGACTAGAGCTTCGTGACTGTTTCTTGAGTTAATTTTAAGTTAAAATGAGATACATTGATGTTCTTAGGCAGTGCGTGAAGTTTGGTTAAGTTTGGAGGTTAAACGTCCAAGAACGTACATGACGTTCGCAAAGTGTGCCTTAGAGAGTGCTTGTGTGTCTTGGTGTGTTTGAGTGAGTTTTACGTGTTCGTTTTGCTTGAAATTGGTGTGGGATATTTCTAATGCCTATACGACTATGTTTGGGGGTTTAACGTTCGAGTATGACCCAACCTAGGACCCACAAGGTGCCCTAGAGAAGGGCCCAAGAGAAGGACCCAAACTGTCTTGGCAGTGTTCACCAACGAGGGCAAACGACGGCCAGTGGTCCAACCAACGGCCCATCGACTTGCCCCGTCGATTGGACCTGCAAGGTGGGATAGCCAGGACTCAAATTAGGCTAAGTATCAAACCACCAGACCCCACTAATGGACCATTGATGGATAGACGGTCCGTTGGTTGCATCCGTCGATGGTGCTGCCAAAATGCTGCTAAACAATCTGCCAAGGCTTGGGGTGTTTGGTAAATTCACCCCAAAGTATTTTATGAACCTAGGAAGTCATTTTTAGGGTTATTTAGGTGTATTAAGATGTTTCAAACCCTAAGACCTAATTTTAGACTCCATTTCCTAAAACCCAAAACCCCTCTTCCTTAGAACTCTCTCTCAAGTCTCCTTGGAAGCTAGACGTCAAGAAGGAACTAGAAGGGGCTGTTGGTTGACGTTTCTTAATCAAAAATCATTGGGGTTTCTTCAATGTGAGGTATGGTATCCATCCTTCAACTCTCTTCCATTCAAGGAGCCCCTTTCTAAAAGATTGCAAAAAGAATTTTCCAACCCTAACTTCTTCTATCTTTGACTCTAAGTATGGGTCTTGCATGCACATGTTTCTAATGATTCAAATATGATTTTTATAAGGTTAATGATTTTAATGCTAAAACTTCAACGAAATCATGTTAAAGATTTTTTATCAAATTGTGGCTTAAGAAATGGGTTGAATGAGCATGATAGTGTAGTCTTTGAAATTTGGTTTCTTTGGATTGATATTGCTTTTTAGCTAATGCCCTAAGGGCTAATTTATGATGAAATGTTGAGAAAAATGCTACAGGTTATGAAAGCTTGAATTAAAGGGTAAGTTGGTTATGTTGTTCAGCTTTAATTATGAAATGCTCTTGACTGGTATGGTTCACCTTCTTGGTGGCGGTGTTTACTTAAATTGTATGAATGTGTAGTTACTTGTGTATTGTGAATGTGTCTATGAAGGCATATTATGTGAAGAAATATGGAAATGAAGATACTCTTGTTAATGTGTTTTATGAAGCTTGTTATGAAAATTATGCTAAGGATTATGCCTAAATGACTTATATGATTATGTGAAGCATGTTAAAGTGTGTGATGTGATGAATGAAGGTCTAAGAATGTATAGGAGTTAAATGTAAATGAAACGATGATTATGTGCAAGGTGTGCTCACATGTACACACTCACACTTGAATGAATGAATGAAGCTAAGTTAAGTCAAAAGAGGAGTTTTGGGGTGAACACTCTTCGTGAGTTGAGATGAAGTGTTTAGTAGAAACCTCACTATTCCCAAGAGCTTTTTAATGTATGTTGGAGGATGGATACCCTTCGTGAGTTGAGATGTGATGTCCAAAAGTTATCCTTGACCTTTAGTAATGAATGTTGAGAATCTGTGGGGAGTTATGCCTAGCACCGAGAGGATATGAAGAAAGGGTGGTTACACTTCGTGAGTTGAGAAGTTGTATTCCAATGTACCTCTTGAGATGAGTACTCCTCGTTAGTAGAGAATGAGTTATTTATTAGCAATCTCCTTATCCCTTAACTATGCGTCCGCATAGGTGTATCTATTAGGCAATCCATGTAAAAGCTAAGAGAATGACCTTACTCTAGGCAAGTGAGGATCCCTCATCCGATAGGGATTAATATCGGGATTCCATGTCTAGCTCTCATGGTCTATGTCGGTTAAGCTAACCTCCCACAAAAGAAATGAAAGTGCTAAGTCTTCTAAAAGAGTGTACTACTTAGGGTAGGTAGTGTAATGAGATGCTATTTATCCATTTCACTAGGTAGGCATTCCGAAAGGGGAGTCTTGGTGAGCCTTATATGAATTGAATGAACTAAGTTTCCTAAAAGAACGTACTACTTATGGTAGGTAGTGGAATGAGATGCTATCTATCCATTGCACAAAGTAGACCTTTCGAAAGGGGAGTCTTGGTGCCAAGCCTTCTAAAAAAGTGTCCTACTTAGGGTAGGTGGTGGTATGGGACGCCATTTACTCATTGCACTAAGTAGGCATTCCGAAAGGGAAGTCTTGGTGTGTTGCTTGAGTGTTCTTCTAATGTCTTGTGATTGAGTGGTGACTTGTTCTCCCGAGTGGAGTAAGCCTATGGTGGATATTCTTGAGGATCTCTTGGTGTGCATTGAAGGAGGTGTATAGGTGTTTCCTTCACGTCTTACCTTGGAGAGTCTTAGGATAACATCGGTTAGGGAAACTCCTACGAAAATGAGTTCACTTCCTCTTTGCTTGGCCTTGGGAGTTCACTCTTTTGGAATAGGGATTAGTTCACTGTGATGTCCAAAATGAATTCACTGTAACATTTTGAAAGTTTACTGTAAAGTGTCCCTTTTTGTTAAATTTATGGAAATTCTTCTCTAAGTGCTAAATGATGTTTCTTATGTTGTTTTACTTCTATATTCATGAATGTTTTACTTAATTGGCATGAACATATGTTTTTACTAAAATATCCCTTTTTGCATGTTTGCCATACTTAGTACATTATTTGTACTAACCCCATACTTTTCTATACTCTATAAGTATAGGTTTTGGAAGCAAGGTTGAAGTTTAGAAGGCAAAGCTTGGGAAAGTTCCTCTCAAGACAAAGTGTGTTCTCATATATCCGAGGGCATAGTTCCTATCTTATTAGTTTCTTTATGTTAAAACTTATTATGTATTTCTTTCAAATGTAAAGGGTCGTGTCCCTAAGTTAATTATGTCGTGGCTTTAAGTTTGGCTTGTAACGATGAGAGTTTCTTATCATTTATAAAAGATTCCTTTTTATATTAAATATCGTGAAATTTTTTAATTCCGCACTACTTTTCATGTCTTATGTAATGAACGATAGTTAAAGGGGCTTGTGCAAGACCCCAAAGGGGTCAAGTACGCCCTGTCATGACCCAAGGGTTCTCCCTAACTTCTAGGGGGTAATTTCGGGTCGTGACATCAAAGAAGTATATTATTAGATCGATGATGATAACTTTCGTTTTAATTGATATTTGCAGATCTGTGTTGAAGAAGTTGCAGAACTTTCGTTATTAAAACGATATGTACATCTCCTAAACTTATCTTTTATATCTTCTCGTCAAACTAATTCATCATTTATTGAAGTTAAGATTAATTTGAAAAAAATATTTAATATCTTGGCCCTGATTTTCTAAAATTGTGTTTGAATATACATTTAATTAACTTGAAAAAAAATTGTGAGTGAAAAAGAATTTACCTCGGATTTTGCTTCCTCCAAAATCTACCTCCACTTAATGTTTCCACATATGATTGGCTTTTTGGTGGAATGACATTCTTAACTTTTAACAATTCTGCAAACATTAGAATTTCCTTCACCTACATACACGACGAATAATTTAAAAATACAATTACTTGAAATCATCTAAAAGTGAGAAAATAGATCAGAGATTAATGACATTTGATTGATAAAAACCTTGTCACTGGAGACATTGAAATTTGCAACCTTTCCATTGCACGCAATAGTCATAAGCACGATTTTCATGCCATTTTCCAAGCCATCACAAATCCTAATTAATAAATCAACACAAAGATCAATCAATATTTTTTTTCTTTGTCTGAAATACTGATCGAGTCACTACAAACGTTATATTTGCTCAAGAAAATCTCTATCCTTTTATAATTTTTAAATATATATATATATATTCGTTTAGCGATAAAATTTTGTTTTTACTCATAAGATATTTTTTTTTGAGAGGGGGATGTTTGGCTGTGCAGAAATTTGATTCCAAGGTTTACTATGTCAGTTAATTGTTAAGTTAATTCCTACTCATAAATGTAATTTAATTAAACAATTCAACTTCTTTTGATTCTATTTGATAAAGATAAACATCTTATATCTTCAAAAATTACTCTTTTAATCTTCAAATTATTTATTTTTTATTTAAAATTGCCCTTTTGCTATTGATATGCATTTAATTTGAAAAAAAAAAAGAATACCAACCTCTCTTTTCGCTTCTCCAAGAATCTAAGTTGAGAGTTTCTCCTCGCCGTTGAGAGTTTCTCCTTACCTTTACCTTGACTTTGTGTTTCCACAACTTTTGACATATCAGCAAACTTAAGAATTTCCTCAGCCTACATACACATCAAATTCAGAAATTACAATAACATGTAACCAATTCAATAATGAAAAGAAAAGATTTTAGGATTAATAACATTTGATTAATAAAAATTAACCTTGTCCTTTGAGACATTAAAAATCTCAATTATTTCATTGCAAATAAAACTCAGAGTCACAATCTTTGTTGTTATATTTTTCAGAATTTCATAGGGATGGGTATTCCCAATCACATTATCAATACCTACAAGAAAATTTTACAAGGAAAAATAATTAGAATTCAATGCCCTTTGTAACTATTGATATACTTTGTATTGAGATAAATCAAACATATATATGTATACTTACATGCATGAACATGTACACATTGAATTTCTATAGCAAATTAGTGAAAAAGAAAGGAAAATTAAAACCTCCAAAAGTGATTTCACTTTCAAATTTAGGTATTGAGATAAATCAAACATATATATGTATACTTGTGCATTTTAATTTTGCTTTCCAAAAATTTATTGTACTATGTTTAACGTTGTAGTATTTTTTTGTTTTTTTGTTTAACTTTTATGTAGTGACAATATATTCTCACACTTTATGACACCGTAAGATTGATATGTCATAACTTTTATGTAGTGACAATATATTCTCACACTTTATGACACCGTAAGATTGATATGTCCTAAAAGGGCACGACAATAGATAGTATTTGAACTAAATTTTAACTTAATATAACACGAAATTTAAATTAAATTCTAAATTATAATTAATTGAGTTAGCATTTAGTCAAAGATTCTAAAAATAAATTTTGACAATCTATCTTTAAATGTTTGTTTGACTGTGTAATTTAATCTGAAAATTTTTATTTTTAAATATTATTTGGAACTTCCGGTCATACTTCAATTATTTTCCAAATAAATACATGTTCAAGTACAATTTCCAAATAAGAAAATCACTAGTTAAATCTTTTAATTTTCAAATTTCAACTATAAAAAGTATAGTCAAATGAGGCTAAAATTAGGACTGTCACCAACAATGTTAAGTTGAGTAGAAAGGACCCTCCATCACGCGAAGTGCACAAATAACGAATTTTGCGTGTGTTTTTAAAGAGGAAACATCAATTAAAAATGACAATTAACCTCAAAGGATAATAGTATAGATTCTTGTCAAGTGTTTGGTTATATAACTTCAAAATGTAATTTGAAGTTGAATCTCAAATATGGGAAAAAGTATTCTTAACGTGTTTTGTTATCTCCATCTTCATAAATCAAATAACGTGTCATCTTCTCTCCTTTGCAAAAAGTACAATCAAGAACAAGTTCATTCAACTTTCACTTTATAAATTTAAATAAATCAAAAAAATATTTGAAATCTATTATAAACTTCACTTATTAAATTCTAAGATCTTGAGTATAAAAATCTCAAAGGAAGATGTTAAGGGAATCTACCTGAAGACATTATCACAAGCAAAAGCGTTGATTCAAAAAATGTTTCTATCTCTTTCCTCTGATCTTGCTTTATGTTTCCACCAACGGCAGTAATAGAAATGTGCAAGAAAATGTGTAAACCCTAGTGGGTGAAAAAGATAAACTTATAATAGGCTTAGAGTTAATCTGGTACGTCCATCAACTAAGTCATCTAATGATAAATTGAGAGTCTTCATTAGTTACTAATGATGTATTTTACATTAATTGGGCCACACATAAAATAATAAGAAGTCTAACATTTTTCCACTTGGCCCAATAACCACATGACGCTAATATTTAAGAGGAAATATCATAAACAACAAAGTAATTAAAATTAGAGAAAATTTTCAAAATGTCAACATTTTGACATTTAATAGGATTCATTGTCAACACTTTTAATATTTAATAAAAATATCAAAATTTTAAGTTTAATGTGTATTTTATTTAAGTTTTTATTATTTGTTTTGATTGAAAGAATAAAATATTTAAATAACAATAAGGAGAAAATTAAGAGAGAAAAATTATAAAAAGGAACAATTGCTTAAAAGTTTCAACAGTTATAAAATTTCAAAATTAAATACTAATCGATCTTCTCTATAGCTGATGAATTCACTCATTATCGATTTTCAATATATTTTGATTAGTTTTTTTTTAAAACTCATAAATACATATTCAACTAAGATGCATATTGAATTTGATAATGAATACCAAAATACAACATAACATTTAAAATTTGAATACATAATATAATATACCATCCAGTTTATGTAAATATTAAAAAAACTGAAACTATACACTAAGATTTAGAATACAATAACCAAACAACTCCCACTCTCAAAAGTTTACAAAGTACAACATGCAAAATAGATTCAAAATCCAGATTATGACAAATCACACCGATCAGACCGCTCAATTTCTTTATTGAATACAAAGGTGTAACTACAAAATCATATTCAAAATACAAATATTCAACAACTATTTCAATATTGTTATGATTACGAAATACAACATAATTAACTGATTCGGCACACAAAAAAATTAGGCAATTAAAGAAACATAAATATCATATTATATAAATGTGCAAAGATAAAGGATGAAATTTGTCATTAACATGTACAGAAAACGAAGATGTGATCCACCAGATGTCAAGAAATGCCAGCATACACTTTATACCCTCTAATGTATTCACTTATAATATGCTCTTCATCAACGCAGCAAACATCACTATCCAAATCTGCATACTTCCCCCAAAGCGATGATTTTTTGAATGTAAATACACAATTGACGATTGTGTATTTATAAATGCTTGAAACTTCATACTTGGCTTTCTTTTGTAAATAATAGAAAATAACATTGATATGCTGAAAAAAGTGATAAATAATGATTAACTAATAAAAATCATTATTAATAAAAAAAAAAGGATATAATTCTTACTTACCGAGTCACTCAGCAACTGTCCTTTGGAGGACAACTTGTAAAACCAATTTTTATTGTCTATAAGATAAACACCAAATTTGTTGGCACATAAATGCCTTCTTTATTCTTTTTGTATCGATTTTGATCATGCTGCCTAAAAAAATACAAAATGAAAAAAATACAAAAATCAGAATGAATGCGATTTTAAACCCATAAATACATATTCAACAAAGATGTATATTGAATTTGATAATGAATACCAAAATACAACATAACACTTAAAAATTCAATACATAATGTGACATATCATTCAATTTATGTAAAATATAAAAATTGAAATTATAAACTGAGATTCAGAAAATAATAACCAAACAACGAGTGAGACTCTTAAAAGTTCACAAAATACAACATGTAAAACAGATTCAAAATACAGATATGACAAATCATTACGTAATACAACATAATTAACTGATTCAACGTACAAAAAAAATCAGGCAACTAAAGATAAATACAAATATAAATATCAGAGTATAAAACTAATCGGTCTTGAGTAATAAATATATTAAAGGATGAAAAATCGCTAGAAAATTGTTGATTAAGTTGGATACCTCTAGTAATCCTTTTGAATTCAGCCTTTGGAAAGTGTTTTAGAAGATATCAAACCCTAACCGAGATTGCAACTATAAACAATAATATATTCTGAAAGATCTAAATAAAATAAAATCAGAAAGAAATCAATAAATAGGATAAAAATTAATACCTTAATTAAAGGGATTCTTGTTGATTTAATTTTTGAAAAAAAAATCAAAATTTCCGAAAAAGGAATAATGGAAAATTTGAATGTTGGAAGAAAATCTGAAGAGATAAGTATGAGAGAGAGAGAGAGAGAAATTTATTTTTTTCAAAACAGGAAAGAGAATTAATTAAAAATGTGTAATTGAAAACGTGTATTGTCAAATGGAGATAAAGTAGGAAGTATATAAGGATACAAAAAGTTTTTTAAAATAATGACATTCTTTGACATTTTTACTAATATTTATAATATATAGAGGTTTTTACTAATTAAGTTAGACTTTTTGAGTAGTTTGCTAATTTTTCCTTAAAATTAACAAGCCTCATTATCTACAATTTATCTAATTTTGCTCCATAACTATAGTTTCATTTCCTATGAGTATTTCTATTTGTATAATTCGCTTGTCAATATACAAATAGAGTAAGTCGGTCAGTATAATTTGCTTGTCGATAGATAGAAAAGGCAACTATATACAAACTATGTATTCATATGGTTAGAAATTTTTCAAAACTTATACAAATCAAATGTATTAACAAATGTATCAACATGATATCATAAACAAGTTAGGGTAAGAATATACAAATTTTAAATTTGTATAATTATGAACTAAATTATACAAATTCTAAATTTATACAATGAGGAGTCGAATTATACAAAATTTGGATGTGGCCCACGTGAATCTGTATATATTAGCAACGAAAAGTAATTTCTTCAAACTATAGTTATATTAAATAATTAAATAGTATTTGTGTAACACCTCACTATTTGAAAGAATTAGAATTAGAAAGAAAGTAGTTTTGGAAAGATTCAGTTAGGAAATTTTAGCAAGTTATATTAAGTATATGAGTTTTGGGTCAACTTCAAACAACCACAACTTTCAGTACAGGATGGATTAGATGGATTATAAGATATCAAATGAAAGATCCTTGAATTACCTTTCTGTAACATCTGGGATTTCTAGATAAACTACGGTTAAGCTAACAAAAACAAGAAAGATCAAATTTGGAAATAAGTAAGGAAATCTGGAAATATTCCAGATTTCAAAAGTAAGTTTTGGTCATTTTCAAAAGGTCATAACTCTCAGCTCAGGGTGAGTTCTTTATATGGATGGAAATCTCTTTGGAAGATATTTCCAACGATGCCAAGTTTGTGAATTTCCGAGGTAGAGTGAGTGAGATATGACCTTCGGAATATGGGTTGTTGAGTAGGGAAAGTTCCAAAACCAGATTTAGTAAGGGTGTTTTGGTCTTTTCCTTAAGTCAATTAATTATTTGGTTTTGGAGTAATATGTTGGGGTCTAAACTGATCCTATTCAGTTTACGCACTTAAAAAAATAGAGTAGGTTTTGAAAGCAAGGAGAAAAGAGGAGAAGAAGAAGAAGACACAAGAACACCAAGTTTAGCTTCGTGGATTTTCGTCGGGTGTGATCCCTAACAAGGTATGTGGGATCTTTTGTGTTGGTTTACTTCACCCACACACCAATTTCATTCAAATCAGTCTAGTTCATGAAATAACTCTTGTTAGAGGTTGGGAACTTGAAAGAAAGTTTGACGTTCTTGTTGATTGGTTTGTTGTTGATCGCTGTTAGTTGGAATCCATGTTTTAGGATTAGTTTCAGGACTAAATCACTGGGTAATAAGTTAATTAGGGATCCTATGTGTTTGGGGTGGGATCCATGGGAGTTTGGAAATGTTTAGAGATGAAAAACGAAGAAGAAAGTCGGAAAACCCGTTGGGGGGATATTGGGGTGCCGCGCCTCCAAAACCCCTCAGGACAAAGTCTGTTCGTCAGGATCTGGTGCGCCGCGCCTCTCAGAGCGCCTGAGGACAGCCTCTGTCCGTCGGGCTATGGCGCTCCGCTCCTCTCAGAGCGCCAGGACCCCCTGGAGACCCCGTTCTTTCCCTATCTTTTCGTACTAGTTCCTAAGTGATGTACCCATCATTCCTAGTTGTTTCCAACAATCTAAGGTACATCTAAACATCATTAAATCATCCATAAACATGATATCATGATCCTTGAATCCATAATTCATTTCAAGGAAAGTTAAGATCAAGGTCAAAGAAGTTAAGAGCCAAGTTTAGAAGTTAAGAAGCAAGTCAAAGTAAAGTTATAAGTTCTCTAAAGTCTTTAACAAATGTTTTCACTTTGTTTTAAAGACTTAAAGTTCAAAGTCAAGTAAAGAGTGTAGTTCATTTCTCAAAAGCTATAAGGGAACTAAGTATTCCCTAAGAGTTAAAGTTTCAAGTTAATTAAAGAGCAAGAGTTGAGTTCATTTCTCAAAAAGATATAAGGGAACTAAGTATTCCCTAGAGTTTTACAAATGTTTCACATTGAGTAAAGAGGGGAACTAGAAGTTCCAAAAGAGTTTTGAACTAAAAGGGGAACATTGATTCCAAAAGGAGCTTTGGGTTCATTAAATTATCTCAACCCAAAGGAAGGAAGTTTTTATTAAAAGTATGAGCTAAAGTACATTTTTGGGAGTATTATTGAGCACCGATGTGGAGATGAGAGTTCATATTAACTCAAGTCTCCATGTAAACCACGTAGCTAACATGGGAATTGACGTGTCATACTTTTTAGATGATCACGTAAGAAGAGCTAGTGGATCCACTAAGTTGAGTAAGGTCATATACCGATGGCAAGGTGTAGTATGGTCCTCTTGCAACGTGAGGTAAGACGTTGTATCATCACTTAGGCTCATAGTGATGGTTGTCGGTTAGAGAAATTCCCACAGAGGCGATATTACTTTCTTATATAAGTAAGTTGAGTTTGTTATTGCACTTCCTTTAACAAACTAAGTTGTTTTTCTCTGTTTTTATGAGTTTTATATATATATATATATATATATATATCTTGCATGTGATTTAAACTGCTTTATATGTATATCACTTGAGTTAAGTATACTCCTGAGTTGAGCAGAGCCAAGGTAAGTTCATCTAATCCCCTCAAGCTTAAGTCGTTGTTTAGCTCTCCAGCTCGCACACTCGTACATTCAATGTACTGATGCCAGTTGGCCTGCATCATTTTATGATGCATACGCAGGTACCCGGGATCAGCACACAGCTCTTTGTTGATCTTGATTGAGCTTTAGAGTTTGTGGTGAGCCGCCTTGCATTCTGGAGGACATCTTTTTATTTCTACATTAGCTTAGTTTTTAGGATGTTATGGGGTCTGTCCCAACATCCCTCTCTAGACAGTTTAGAGGCTTTCGTAGAATAAAGTATTTTAGTTTGGAGTTGTTTTCAGTTATTAAGAATCAAGTGCCATTTTGGCCAAAGTTATGACATGACGTATTTCCTTTTTATTATGTGTTACTCATGTCAAAGTTGAGGTTTTGTCTTCCGCTGATTTAAATAGCCAGGACAGGCATTCGCTTGAGGGCTAGCAATGGTGTTCGAGTGCCGTTCCCACCCAGGTGTAGGGTTGGGGCGTGGCACGTTCCAACGCCATCGACTTGACTAATTTTCAAGCTCGTATGAGGGGGATATGCCCATTTGAAGTCAGGTTGTCTAGTTAAGGATAGCTACCCGGATTTAAGAGGGGTATTTTGGTCTTTTCCATACCCAATTTGCTTAATTTAAAAATTTATAATATTTAGGATTCTAAATTGATTTGGTTCATTTTTTCAAATCCTAAAATATGCTAGGGTTTTGAGAGATGTTCAAGAAAAGGAGAAAAAAAGAGAAAACTCTATAGTTCATCAAGTTCTTGAAGTTTTCGTTGCGGATTTCGCCAATGGTTTTATCCGTAAGAAGTATGTGAGTTTACATAGCATTAATTTGTTCACCCACGTACCAAACATGATTTAATTCAGTTAAATTACATTCTTGAATGTAAAAGATTTGAGAGTTGATGAGTTCTGTTGAAGTTTCACTGTTGAGATATTGATGTGTTCTTCAGATAATCGTATGTGTTTTAAGGTAGTTTTTGGAGTAGATTCTTGTGTACTATGGTTCGGTATTCGAGTATAAGTGTTTGGGGAAGAAACAAATCGAATCTAGACAAATTAGGGTCGAAAAACGGACAAGAAAATTTATGGGTTTTCTGGGCAGAGTATGGCACCGCGCCACTCAGTGCACCAGAAGAAGGGTTCTGTAGTTTTTCCCCTAGGGATCTGCGCCACTCAGTACGCTCTAGAAAATCTTTTGTATTTCAGGGTTTGGCTCCCTACGCCACTCACTACCCTAGGGTCGCCAGGTCCTCTACCCTTTCCAACTTCTTTCTATTTGACTTTCCTCGAATCATACCCATGTTTTCTAGTTGTTTTTTACATTCTAAGGTACGTTTAGACACCGAGAGATAATCCATAATATGATATCATAACCCTTGAATTCATAATTTAAATTCAAGGTAGAACTAAGAGTCAAGTCTAGAGAGTTCTTAGGGTCTTTCAAAAGTCTTTTACAATTGTTTTAAGCTTGTTTTAAAGACTTAAGAATTGAGTTTGAGAAAGAGTAGAGCCAAGTTCATTTCTTTTAAATGATTTATGGGAACTAAGTATTCTCAAAGAGTAAATATTTTCATATTTAAGATGAGAGGAAACATTGATTTCTCAAAGTTTTCATGAGCAATTTTAGTACCATCTCTTTTAAGAGAAAAATCTTTTAAGTAATTATCTCAAACCATAGAAAAAACAACATTTTAAACATATTAGCGAGTTACATTTTCGGAGTAGTATTGAGAAGCAATATGGAAATGAGTTCAGATAACGTAATCTCCATAAACCATGTAGCCAACATGGGTAGAAAGGGTCATACTTTTTAGATGATTTCTTGATTATTTTTAGCATAGACTAATGGATCCACTTAGTAGTAGGTTCTATACTTCGGCAAAATATAGGACATATTAGGCAACATGGGTTAGACATGTATTATTACATAACTCATACTGATGGTTGTCGATTAGAGAATCTCACACATATTTACTTGTACTTTCGTTTACAAAACTAAGTTATTGTTGTGTATTTTTATACACTGAGTTGTTATCTACATGCTTTAAGGTTTTTCTTTATATTACACCTTTATTATTGCATTATATTGAAGATGAGTTGAGTTGAGAAGCGGTAAACGTTTCTTTTAGATTCCAGTTCAAGCTTATGTCTTGTTTAGATTTCCCCTTACATTCGATGTATTAACGTCAATTGGTTTGCATTATTTTATGATGTAGATACAAGTAACAAGGATCAATATTCAGCGCTTCGTTGATCTAGTTGAGCAGTTTAGAGTCATTTTGTGAGCCTCTTTGCTTTCCAGATGATCCCCTTTTATATTGCTTTGTCATTTAAGTTGTTAGGATGATTGGGGGTCTTGTCCCGACATTCCTCATAGAATTAGAGGCTTCATAGACTGATAGTTATAGTTCTTGATTTTTTCCATTTGCAGTTGTTTATGTTAAGAGTTGAGTTGCCACTTTGGCTAGTTGAATGTTTATTTCTAAAACATTCTAAGTTTATCTATTGAGACAGTTTAGTTAAGATTGTATTTTAGTACATTTTATATTGAGTAAGTCTTCCGCTAGAGTCTAGTCATGCTAAGTGTTCGTTTGAGGCCACTAATGGTTCTCAAATGTCAGTTCCGTCCAGGTTGTAGGCTCAGGGCATGACAAACTAATATCAAATCCCAGAGTTCAAGAGTCAAAGGAAGTCCATAAAGTCATGTCTGTAGAGTCGTAGTTATCGGCATGAAGTGCGCCACATCTATAATTAGGAGGCCACAACATTTAGCAACTATCTCACTTCTTTCGTACTTATTTTGTGCGATATAATTTATCTCTATGAAAGTTTCTTTATAACTCATTCTTGCGCGTATCTTTTATAATATGCCTCCACGAAGAGTTGTCTGCGGTTTTCCCGTGTTGAGGAACAAGGAGTACCTAATGCACCAGAAGTGCAACCCCAAGTAGAGGTCACTAATGTTGAGTTCCATGAAACTATTCGGATGTTGATTCAAGATTGTGACCAACCAAGCTAGGGAGCAAAGAGAGAATCGACAGGAAGTGGCTGATAATTCTAGGATTTTTGAGTTCTTGAGGATGAATCCTCCAAACTTCACTGGTTCAAGCATCATTGAGGATCCGGAAAACTTTGTAGAGGAATCGCACAAGGTGGTTTAGGTTATGCATGTTGCTGATGTTGAGCGAGTAGAATTGCATTGGGTGTTGTTAATATCTAGTTTAACCAATGGAAGAAAGGTAAAGTTGAGGGTGCACCTATTGTGAGCTAGGTTGTGTTTGAGAGTGCATTTATGGGGCATTTCTTTCCCCGTGAGCTAAGAGAGGCAAAGGTAAGAGAATACTCACTCTTAAGCAGGAATTTATGAGTGTGCATGAGTATAGCCTTACGTTCACCCAACTTTTCCATTATGCCCCGTAGATGATAGCTGGCATGAGGAGCAGGATGAGTTTGTTTCTGGGTTGTCTCATCTTGACAAGAGGGCAAGTCAGCTATGATAATAGGGGACATGGTCATAGCAAGGTAGATGATCCATGTGCAACAGGTCTATGAAATTATCAGTTTTATCGTCTTTCTGGGTTACTTCATATTTTATTTTTTTGATTTGGTTTTGTTGTTGGTGTACAATTGCATCGTTATAGCTTCAATTTTTGTTTTTTTATCTTGTGGTTTGTTGTACCCTTTTGGATTTTCAGAATGTTGTTTTCTCGGGTATGCTTTTGTGGCACATGCAATAATTAATTTGGTCTTGTTTCGTCATAATTCTTTTGAACTTTCTCTGTTCATATGGGTTGTTGATGTAATTTAACATAAGAAAATTTTACTAAAAATTTGATTCCAACTGAATCGACTTTCTGTGTTTGTTAAGTCTTTCAGTGTTGTGGGCTAAGTTTGGAGTTTCTTCACCTCATTGAATTGACGTTTGAAATTATTCAATTTTTCTTTTGTTATTTTGTATTTTTATTCAACTATGTTGCATTCCAAAGCTCTTTGGTCACACATATAACCAATTTGGTCTTCTTTCATCATAATTCTAGAACTAATTTAGAATTATACTGGATATGTTTTAATGTTGTTATTGAGATTATAAAAGAAGATCGGAAGGTATTCTCTACACATGTCTTTCATTTTTTCAATAGTCAACGGATTCTCAACTTAAGTATGTGCTATTTTCATCTTCACAGACAATATTTATTGATTGGAGTCAACAACACATTTAAGAAATGACTTCTAAAATTGCAACTTGGAATAATGCCTATAGATTAGTATCCAATATAAACTGTGAATATTAATTAGCAATTTCATGAACAAAATATCCATGCATTAGGGTGAGATGTAAATGATTTATCCATGTAAGTATACTAGTGATTGATTTCCTAACTCGAACTCATGATCTAAAAATCACATAGAAATATTCAACCGATAAAAATGAATTGCTACTATAACTATGTTCATTTTATGTTCACCTATCATTTTTTCCTTTGGTTATCAGTACCACCACTCTTTTGCCTACTCAACTACTACAGGTTAGCTTCAGGAGAATGAAATAGAATGATTTCAGGGATTTAAAATTTGAGAAGGATTAGGATGTAACTATATCAAATTTAAATAGTACAACAACAACTACAAACAAAATGTATTGTCAACTATTTAATAGTATCTCTCCCTATATATGTTTATGTGTGTGCATTTAGCCCGCTTGTATATGTTTGTGTACTGAAGCTTACAAAAATATTTTAGCGTTGGATCTGTGATTGCATGGGCCATATCTATCTTGTTCTAGAAGAAAAGCTTTCATGTTCTCATTGATAAAATAATTTTCTCCACAAAAAGATGAAACATTTAAAGAATAAAGATTCTACAAATATTTAAACTTTATAAGTCAAAGAAGTTGGATACTTATTATGAAATCATTCTTTTTGTATTTTGTGCTTTTCCTTCATCATTCCAAAGAGACATCAAGATTATTTTAAGCCCCCAAGAAAAAAATAGTTCCTACTTCTTTTAAACCTTTCTTAATATATATGTCCCCAAACGTTTGTGTCACAAGAAGGGATGTATCTAGATGGAGTGTCGTAGGTTCACGTGAATTCATATTTTTTTTATAAATCATATATAGTAGTGTTATATTTTTTTTAAAAATATTTAAATACAGATATGTAAATCCGCATCAAAAGTATTATATAATAATATGGTGATGTTTAGGTGTACTGATCTTAGGCATATTTATATGCCTAGAAATCTAATAATGCACGCACTTAAGCTGAGTTTGAATTCAATATATGTTTGTTTATAGTCTTATCAAGTCGTTTGGTTGTCCATGAGCTAACCAACATTATTAGTTGTGTAGGTGAGCTTAATTGGAGAAACGAGCACAAAAATGGACAATGGAAAACACAAAAGATTCAAGGCGAAAAGAAGCAAGGAACAAAAAGAAAGAAAATGATTCCAAGGCAAGGTTGTATCCTCTCCGCATTGCGGAGAGGGAGTTCAAATTAATTCCCGTGAAGCAAAATTAGGCAGAACACTCTGTGGAGTGTCTGCGTTGCAGAGAGGGGTATTGTCTCAAGAATTGAATCAGATAGGTGTCTCCGCATCGTGGAGAAGGAGCCTTATTTTAATTTGCTAGAGTCTATTTGAGGCAGAGCAGTCTGTGCCACTCCCGCGTCGCGGAGAAGAGACCAAGATCTCAGAACAAGATCTGGGACTGCCTCCGCATCGCGCCCTTGAGTCCCAGTTTTGACCATTTCGACTTTTAGTATAAATAGGTCATTATTTTATTTTATTAAGAAAATTCTTTTTCTGGATTTTGAAAAACGACGACTTGGGAGAACGTTTTCACCATTTTTAGGGCTCTTTCTTAAAGTATTTTCCTTTCGATCTTTTTATGTTTATTGAACATTGTTTGATCGTATCTTGGATTATGAGTAGCTAAATGCCCTAGTTTTAGGGACGTGACTACATGATGATTGTAATCTATTAAGTTTTCTTCTGGTTAATGTCAATTATAATATGAAGCTTTCTTTTGTTCTTGCTTTTCGTATTCTATGACTGATCACCATTGAAATAAATACATTATCCAAATTGAACTTGAGAGAGGAATAAGAGCATAGAACGTGGGAATAAGGAGCTTGATTAATTCTAAATAACTAGGGTTAATTTTTATCTAGGATAAAGATATATCTAGAAACCATACTCGGGTCACTATATAGGAAGAAATTGTAATGCTCGGTACTTAATCCATCCTATCCCCGCTCAACGATATAGTTAGGGTGTTATTTTGTCGTAGGTGATTAGAGGTTGGGAGACCATGATCATACATTAACGTTGTCATTCATTGATTCAATAGTTGATAAATACTCATATAAATGATATTGATTGCATGAATCATGATAGAAGCTGTAGCCCTGGACTTTATCCAATCACCGTTTGTAAACCCTTGAAATTGAATCGTGTTTGTTACATTTTGTTGAATTCTTAGAATTAGAAACTAAATCACTATTGATATCTTGAATACATTTGTGTTTAGCTGAAAGTTATAGCAATTGAGTGATTCTAAGCGCAAGTCCTTGTGTACGATATCCGACTCTTAAAAAGTGTCACTTTAATACTTGAACGATCACGCGCACTTGCGTGTGCGATTTGGATGCAACATGTACCTCTGTAAGTGAGGATAGAAATTCATACCTTATGTATATCTTGCCTTTGGGTGTTACACCTTTCTAAGCGGTTATTGGTTACACTTGGCTTTTCTAACTAGTTTTTTTTTTTTTTTTTTTTTTTTTTTTTTTTTTTTTTTTTTTTTTTTTTTTTTTTTTTTAATCTTTCTAAAATTTTCAAGTGTGTTATATTGAAAATATTCCCTTAAGATTTTAGCAATGTATAATTTTTATATAAGTAAATTAAATATATATATTAAAATTAATAACGTGTAGTCTTATGTATTTTGGCCCTATAATTTTTAAATATTTAATGGTTCATATTAAGAACTTAGAAGTCAAATCGATCAAATTTAATTTATGTTTAAGATGAATTTTTTCATAATCACATCTTATCGAAATCCCGAATACGGCTCTGATAGCAAGACATTCATCTAGTATTGAACTATACTTAATTCCAACATTATGGTCAGAACTATATAATCAAAACATTATGAAGTTTCAGTTTATTATAAGTCACTAATTATAAGAAAACCCAAATCATAAGAAATGGTATTCTTTTACAAACAAAAACATTCATGTTCAAAAAAAAAATAAATATTCAGAACCATCAAAAACCTTATAGAGGAAATTGAATTTCTAAAAATAAAAAGAACATACGTAATCATAAATTCATTATCCATATTAATTGGGGACAGGAAAATTGACATTTAGCAACATATATAAGATTAGTAGTACCAAATCCCAAAATGTAACATTTCCATTTTCATTTTTTAAGAATTTTTCATGTATGGCAGTACACGCACACAAGAGAGGGGGTTTGGTCTTACCTCCGAATATAACACAAGGATACAAATTTATCCTTAAAAAAGGGCAGAAGAAGCTATCTTAGATCGTCCAACCCTTGAAACATTATTTTGAAACATTTTCATTAAGATACACAAATAAGTATATAATATACATTAGCAATATTATTTGTATCTTCTGCTAATAAAATTATACATTTGAATTATTTATAACTCATGTCTCTTCATCTTACTTGTAACGTTTATATTAAATATTATCATAACTTTTATATGTTTCATTTTTCATAAGTCTTATAAAATGAATGTTTAAAAAATTATAATAAGCAAATATAATAATAAGGAAATAATAAAAACATCTATTTTGTTTTGACGAAATCAGAGTTTGAATAGAACATTAGTACTCCTACAAAAGATAGAGAAAATTAAAACGTATAAAATATTTTCAATGTAATACAATATATTGTTATTTTAACATATTATCTCTTATTCCATTTACTTCACCATGGTGAATATTTTGTTCTAATATATACATATACAAACAAATAAATATATTTTATATGTTTAAAAAAAAACAAAAAAAACTATGATATCGCAGACTTGGAGAAATATTAATATTATCTATATATTCGATACTTACCTATATATATTACATATTTCATATTATTATATTATAAATATTTCATATAGTAGCGCGAAGCGCGAATAATTTCACTAGTATATATATAAACGAGGACCATAGAGGAGGTGATGTGGCACCTCTCTATGGCCTCCATTCCTTTTTCTCTTTTTTTCTCTTTTTTTTTTAAAATTTTTTCTTCTTTCTTTTCATTAAATAATTTTTTTATTGATTAAAAAATTAAGCATATTTATTATTGTAATTAAAAAGGAGTGATGTGGCACCTCTCAATGGCCTATGATTCTATTTATCTTTTTTGTGCTTTTTAAAAGTTTTTTCATTAATCAATTTATTAAATAATTAAAAGAATTAATCATATTCATTACATATAATTATATCATATGAAAGTTACAAGAAAAAAACCTCCACCCATTTGTATTCTCTAATTAAATAACATATCTTCTCAACTTCCTTCTACTTAATTCCTATGATTTAAACTACCTATAAATAATGTTCATCTATATTGTTTTTGTATGTTCGTTTATATTTTCTCCAATTTCATATTGTTAGTATTATTTTTTTTATTTTTCAGCTTTGTGAAAATTATAGATATATTTTTTAAAATTTATTCTTGCGGTACAAAAGTCAAACAAGAGTTTATCAAGATGAAGAAGAAAGTTTGAAGGCAGTGTAAGATTCGTACAGGGAGATTATCAAAAATTAATTTGCTACAAATCATCAAAATGAAGAAGAAAGTTTAATGGCGGTGGAAGATTCATCAAAAGTTTGTTAGATTATAATTTGAAAAGTAGAAGTTTCTATAATTTACAAATATATAGATGCATTTATTGTTGATTATATAATTTTTCAATTAATAATTTATGATATGTACCCTTCAAGAACAAGATTATATTATAAAACACACTTTTTGTATCAAGGGCAACATGATCTTCAACTGGCTATTTTATTGCTTAAATATTTTTTTTTGTGATATTTTCATCATACATACAAACTTTTGTCTTTTGAAAATATTATCCATACTCCATTGATATATATTATGTATATAACATGCTAATATGACATAATTTTTCGATCAAGATTTCATCATCTTTTGTTTAGTTTCATCTGCTTCTTTTCATCCGAATTTAGATGATATAACACATTTTTTTTTCTTTTGTAGAATTTGAATTGACCAAAGAAAGAGATGAAATCCACTCCATTAAGTTTTTATTTTGTATTTGTTAGAACTTATGTAAAAGTAGTCTATATATATGATTGTTGGATTCAATTTTCACAATACATATAACTCTTTTAATTTAATGAAATTTTTTCGAATGAATCAAGTTTTTCTGTCAGTATCCAATTGCAATGAACATATTTTTCTTAACTTAAGAAATCCTAAAAATAAAAAAATAATTATACATAGAGAAAATTGATATTTGTTTAATTAAATTGATTATGAAACTTAAAAGATGATTTTAGTCTCTTCACTAATTAATTTGTTTGATAATTAAATTTTTTATAATATTTATTACATCTAATAAATTATAAAAACCTTCCTCTATTCACATTTTCTACTTCAATGACATATCTCCTCAACTCCTTTCTATGATTCTCTTCATTACCTCTACATTTTAGTTTTCTCAAAACATAATGGCTTTAAATTTTTGTCTATAATTTGCACATAAGATATTCAAGGTTTACATGTAGAACATTTTCACGAATGGATATGTTTTTCTCTATTTGTGGTTATAAGTTTTTGATAACAAGATATACTGTAATTTTAATTTTTAAAAAATAAATAGGGAAATAGTACTGTGTTGCATTGTTCTTTTTATTAGTTGGTTGGTCCATCTCATGACTTACAAAATCCTTATCTATTTATATTTTTACTTAAGTAACATTATTTGTATAAAAATCCTTTGATGATTAATAAGAAAACTGTATCTTATAAATTGAAACAATTATGATAAATATTTTAAAGTTTTTACCTAAGTATCATATTTCTTCTTTTTTTAGTATGTGCTACTTTATAAGAAAAATTTATCACTAAAATAGTTATTATGATCGCGCGAAGCGCGAACATGCTAACCAGTTAGGAATAAAGAAGAAACAATTAAAAGTGTCAGCCAAAAAAAAAGGTAATTACTCACATTAGAAAACGAAAGAACAACCACAGTTCAGTTTTTAAGATAAAAGTGAACAAATCCCTACAAATCCCTATAAAAACAGATTCTAAACACTATTTTTGAAAACAAATTTTTAAAGGAGGTACAACCAAATGACATGGACGTTCAAGAATATATTATATATAATTTAATAAAAACGTCACTTTGATTTTACCTAATCATTACATAATTCTGAACAAACACATCTTATTAATTTGCTTCCCAAGGCCCAAAGTCTCCAATGATTTACATGCTTGCATCACACTAGAAATACTAATAGCATCAAGACATACAATGAAATCCTAGCACTAACATTAGCAACACCACAAATAAAATAGGCATCAATAAGAGATGTGACTAATGGATTAGAATCATGATCAAGCTTATAAATGCAAACGATAATAGGTAGCTTGGAAAAAAGCCGCACCTCAAAGGACATACTCTAGATAGTTTATACCCTAATACAAGCATTATTAACCAAAATATCCTGCATGAGAAAGGACCACACCCCAAAGATGTAATTTGGACAGTCACCCTAATTCAAGCATTATTGCGAGAGATTATGCCTAAAACAACGAAAATGGAAAAATAGAAACATCCCGCACTAGCAAGTTCAAGAAGGGTCACGCCTCAAATAATGTAATGTGATCACTATACCCTAATATAAGAATTAGTAATTAAAGTTTTCCGCATTAACAGAGTTCAGAGAAGGGGCCCCACCTCAAAGGGTGTTATGTCCAATGCAAACACTAGTATTTTAAAACCCACACATTATTTTAAAACCAACTTATAAAACCACTTTTGAGACTAAAAACGCACACATTATTTTAAAACCAACATACAAAACCAAACAAATATTTTCACACAAAATAATCAAAATGCAAGTTTTATATGCTAGTTTTGACTGGTAAAATTAACATCTTAGCAACATAATAAAGTCTAGTAAAATAACAACCAAATCCTCAAAATAAATATTTTCCATTAACATACATATATGATATATGTATACCACTAACATCTTCTATTTCTTGTTTTCAGGGGCAGCATTGGGAAAACTGATGTACCGTGGTTTCACGGTATTTCTAATACTTTTTCCTTAAGTTTAGTGTGTGTCGAGAGCCTTTTTGTGTTGATTTTGATATAAGTTTATCTTTGTTTGCAGAAAATCTGTCTAAGGAAGAACGCGGGAGTTTTTGAGAAAGAATTGCAGAAGAGACCACCTACGGAGCCTATGACGGTCCGTCGCGGCTGTGACGGTCCGTAGGTGGCATCGTAGTGAAGGAAGAAGTTGCTGAAGGAAATTTGGGGAAGTCTGACCAAGTGTGGGATTACGGAAGTTCGTGACGGACCGTCACAGATACGACGGTCCGTCCTGCATGTTCGTCGTAATTATCAGAGAGTAATCCCAGTACCCAAAATTCCAAAGTTCAAGTGTATTGGAACGAAGACCCTCGACGGGCCGTCATACTTGCGACGGTCCGTCATACATGTCCGTCGGGGGGAATGAAGAAAGCAACATGAGAAGATGTGAAGTATGGGACGACGGAGGCTATGACGGTCCGTCATGTCCATGACGGTTCGTCACGTGGTCCGTCGACCCAGACGCGTTTGGACAGATTTTTAGTAAATAGAATCTTTATTTGATTAGGTTTTTATTTTTCTTATAAATAGTTGGAAAAACCTCGTTTTTGAGGTTAGACTTTCTGGATAATTTTTAGTTTATAGTTCTTCGATTATATTAGTAAACTCTTGATTTTGGAAATTAAGATATTTTCCGGGAATTGATTGTTGTGGATTTCGGTGATTAATCAAGTTGAATTCTGGGAAATTATTCGTTTTCATAAAAGTAAGTGCATGAACTTTTCCATTAACGATATGAATTGTGTAATTACGAACATGGGTAACTAAACCTCATAGCTAGGGTTGTGGGAACCATGGGTGAATAACAAGGTAGAAATCTAACTTCAATAACAATTTCTAGAGTTGTGTCTTGCATGTATTGATAATTCTTTCGTTTAGAATTCTTTTTAACGGTGGCCAACGTTAGAACTCGCCTTAATGCTACTTGCCGGACCAAGGAGGTAGATAATAGGAAAAGAATTATCAACATAGATTTAGTGTAGACTATCTAATAGACTAGTATTGGTTGGTACGAGTTAATAGCTTAGTCAAATACCGAATACGATGTTTAATATGAGGTAAAGATAAGGGTTAGTATAGCAACACACGTAGCCGGACCAAGGTGCGGAGTGAAATTCTCTAGATGCCGGACCAAGGATTTAGAGATACATAACTTATCACTTTACGTGCAAGATATCAGGATAGAGCTGTTATAGTTAGATTTACCAAGTTAGGAACCTGTGGGGAACACTAAAACCCTAGTTACTTTTATAATTTGATTAAACTCTGAAAGTTAAAATTGTTAGTTGTTCATTCTTATTTAGTTAATTATTTTCATTAATTTAGAAATAAAACCCCCCTTTTTGTCTTTTGGTTTATTGGAAAACAGTTGGCTAAATAATAGTAATAATAAAATAAAGTTAAGTCTGAACTATTTTCCTTGTGGGATCGATCCCAACCTCATTAGTTGGGTTCTTTACTTGATACGACCGCTTTACTTCTTATTTGAGAAGTAAGTTTGAGCGTATCAAATTTTGGCGCCGCTGCCGGGGAAAGTAGCTTTTAGATTAACTTTAATTTATTACTAAAATTTAGTTAATATTTTCCTGATTTTACTTTTTCTGTTGTTTTTGATTTTTTTTTAGGTTTGACGTCCTTGTATGCCAAATACACGGAGCGGAAGAGAACCCTTGTTTCCCTACGATCACGAGTTAGAGCGTACACTACGAAGAATGAATCGAAACTTGGGTATAAATGATGATGATCCAAACCTGAACAACCCAGCTCCGGTTGATGCTCATGGTCGATTATTACCTGATAATCCTAATCCAGGTGCACAAAGGGGACAAAATCCCGCACCACGTCCTCAAGAATACTACAGAGGCTATGACAATATTGAAGATTCTGATGGGCCACTTGTATTGCCCCCTCTACCTGAAGGTCACACCTTTGTAGTCACTAGTAGTCTAATGCAAATGCTCACTGCTAGAGGTTTGTTTTCCGGACTACCGTCCGAGGATCCACATGCTCATATAGCTAAGGTGAGGGCAGTGTGTAAAAGCTGTGTAGGGAGGCCTGATTTGAATTTGGATGTAATACGGCTAAGAGTATTTCCTCTTTCACTGACGGGAGAGGCTGCCATTTGGTTCACTGAGCTTCCTTATAACTCAATCTTCACTTGGAACCAATTAAGGGACGTTTTCTTAGCACGTTACTACCCGGTCTCCAAGAAACTAAATCACAAAGATAGAGTTAACAACTTTGTGGCACTATCAGGAGAATCAGTTAGTAGTTCTTGGGATATGTTCACTTCATTTCTGAGAAGTGTCCCCAATCACCGCATAGATGATGAGTCACTCAAAGAATACTTCTACCGGGGACAGGATGATAATAATAAAGCGGTATTGGATACTATAGCAGGTGGTTCTTATGGGGAGTGTCCTTATGCTGAAATTGCCTAAAAATTAGAGAAAATTTCCCGAAATAATAAAGCATGGAGTACTAGAAAGACAGATACTGGGAGAAATACTTTTGCAGTGCAATCCACACACAACCCAGCCACAGATGAGATTCGTGAAGAGATGGCACAGATGAGAACTGAGCTTGAGTTAGTGTTAAAACATGTCACTGGGGGTGCAGAAAAGATAAACGCAGTGAACTACTTGTCTAAACCACCACCACCAACTGATGAATATTATTATGAGGAAGATTCTTATGCAGTAAATGATCAGACGGGGGGTTTCCGACCAAATGCCCAAGGCTCCAATCAGGAGAATTGGCGCCAAGGTCAAGGAAATCAAGGTCGGAACTATGGTAACTACAACCGCGAGGGTAATTATGTTCGTGATGGAAATTACAACCGCGACAACAACTTCAACAGGGGTAACTATGGTAACAGAAATGAGAGAAGTGGGCCATATGTTCCTCCTCAAAATCGTGAAGTTGCTCCTAGGGATGGTGGAGGTAGTATGGCGCGAGTTGAGGATATGTTGCACAAGATGATGAGGAGGTTCGATGCTAGTGATGAGCACACCAAAGAGTTAAGGAGTGATGTAGCAGGTATTGGACAGAAAGTTGATACACATGCCATATCAATCAAGCAGCTTGAATTGCAAATGGCTCAATTATCTGCAACTGTGAACACACGGCAACCGGGCACTCTTCCTAGCAACACTGTCCAAAATCCGAAAAATGATGGACACTGCATGGCAATTACTACTCGTGGTGGTAAACAAACTATTGACCCACCTATGCCGTCTATTGTGGAAAAGGTGATGAAAGAAAATGATGAAGTGGTAGAGGTTAGTGATGAAGTAGAAGATAACACTGAGAAAGTTGCTGAAGTGCCTAAAAAGGTAACTCCCATGCCTAGACCTCCACCCCCCTTTCCTCAAAGATTAGTGAAAAAGACCGAAGATGGCAAATATCGGCGTTTTATAACAATGTTGAAGCAACTTTCTATCAATGTTCCTTTGGTAGAAGCTCTTGAACAAATGCCCGGTTATGCCAAGTTTATGAAAGATTTGGTTACAAAGAAAAGATCGGTCACTTTTGAGGATGATGACAGAATGCAGCATTGTAGTGCTATTGCTACAAGGTCGTTAGTGCAAAAGAAAGAAGATCCGGGTGCATTTACTATTCCTTGTACAATCGGGTTATTACATTTTGCGAAAGCATTATGTGATCTGGGGGCAAGCATAAATCTCATGCCCCTCTCGATTTATAAGAAGTTGGGTTTGGGTGACCCAAAGCCCACTGCGATGCGGCTACTGATGGCCGATCGAACAGTAAAAAGGCCTATAGGGATACTCCATGATGTGCTAGTAAAAGTGGAGTCGTTCATATTTCCAGCAGATTTTGTCATTCTTGATTGTGAAGTCGATTTTGAGGTGCCTATTATTCTTGGGAGGCCATTCCTTGCTACGGGTAGAGCTTTAGTTGATATGGAAAAAAGGCAGATGAAATTTCGGTTGAACAATGAAGAAGTGACTTTCAACATTTGTAGGTCCATGCGGCAGAGTGGTGAGCTCCAATCGGTATCTGCAATATCCTACAAAATTGGTGAATCATCCAAGACACAAATAGAAGAACGACTAGGTGTAGAAGCACTGGCGGCAGTGATAATGAATCTTGATAATGAAGGCATTGAAGAATATATGTCATTAGTTGCTGCCCTTGATCGTGGTAATGTCCGGTTTAAACCGAAGAAATATGAGCTAGACATGAAGAATCGCGAGTCTCCACCCGCTAAACCATCCATTGAGGAGGCTCCAAAGCTAGAACTAAAAGCTCTCCCACCTCATCTAAGGTATGAATTCTTAGGAACCGGTGACACATTACCGGTAATCATTGCATCAGATCTAAATGAACAACAAGTTGAGAGTCTGGTCAAAGTGCTAAAAAGGTTCAAAAGAGCTATTGGGTGGACCATTGCGGACATTATTGGGATCCCTCCTGGTATTTGTTCTCATAAAATCCAACTCATGCCCGATCATAAGCCAAGTATTGAGCACCAGAGACGCTTAAACCCACCTATGCAAGAGGTCGTGAAGAAGGAAATCATAAAGTGGTTAGATGCAGGAGTAATTTATCCAATCGCCGATAGTAGTTGGGTATGTCCTGTTCAGTGTGTACCTAAGAAAGGGGGAATGACTGTGGTCCCCAATGAAAAAAATGAACTGGTTCCAATGAGGCCGGTGACTAGATGGAGGGTGTGTATGGATTATCGGAAATTAAATGGATGGACCGAAAAGGACCATTTTCCCATGCCCTTCATGGATCAGATGTTGGATAGACTCGCCGAAAATGGGTGGTACTGTTTTCTTGATGGTTATTCAGGGTATAATCAGATCTCTATTGCACCAGAAGATCAAGAGAAGACCACTTTTACCTGTCCATATGGGACCTTTGCGTTCAAGAGAATGCCGTTTGGGTTGTGCAATGCACCCGCCACATTTCAGAGATGTATGATGTCTATATTCTCCGACATGGTGGAAGATACTATTGAGGTCTTTATGGATGATTTTTCAGTGGTTGGTGAAACTTTCGAGCAATGTTTGAGCCATTTGTCTGAGGTTCTTAAGAGATGTGAAGATTGCAATTTAGTTCTCAATTGGGAAAAATGCCACTTCATGGTCAAAGAAGGTATTGTTTTGGGCCATCGTATTTCAGAAAAAGGCATAGAAGTTGATCGAGCCAAAGTCGAGGTGATAGAGAAACTTTCTCCACCTATCTCCGTAAAAGGTGTGAGAAGCTTTCTTGGGCATGCAGGTTTTTACTGGAGATTCATCAAAGATTTCTCCAAAATTGCACATCCATTGTGCAAACTGTTGGAGAAAGATTGTAAGTTTTCTTTTGATGAATCCTGTCTGAAAGCATTCGGCGATCTCAAAGAAAAACTGGTATCAGCACCTATCATTATTTCTCCGGATTGGAACAGTCCATTTGAGGTAATGTGTGATGCGAGTGGGGTTTCCCTTGGTGTGGTATTGGGACAAAGAAGGGACAAAATCCTTCATCCCATTTACTATGCTAGTAAAGCCCTCAATGAAGCTCAAAAGAACTATACAGTCACTGAACAAGAGCTCCTTGCTATAGTATTTGCGTTTGAAAAATTTCGCTCCTATTTGCTAGGTACTAGAGTCATAGTGCATACTGACCATTCAGCCCTGAGATATTTGATGGCGAAGAAGGATGCAAAACCAAGGTTAATTCGTTGGGTATTACTACTGCAAGAATTTGACTTTGAGGTAAGGGATAGAAAAGGGACCGAAAATCAAGTTGCTGATCACTTGTCCCGTTTAGAAGATGAAGCTATGAGAGAGTTGGGGGATAAGACTGATATTGATGACACGTTCCCCGATGAGCATGTCTTGGCTGCCTCACAAGACCTGATTCCGTGGTTTGCAGATTTTGCGAACTACCTAGCTAGTGATCTTGTTCCATCGGACTTGTCTTTTCATCAAAGGAAAAAGTTCATGTATGATGTGAAGAAATTCTTTTGGGATGAACCATACTTATACAGGAGTTGTGCTGACGGGCTTATTCGGCGTTGTGTGCCAGAAGTCGAGATGTTGAGTATTTTAGAGGCATGCCATTCCTCACCCTTTGGTGGACATCATAGTGGTGTCCGGACTGCTCACAAGATCTTCCAAAGTGGTTACTATTGGCCAACTATTCATCAAGATGCTCATGAGTTCGCCAAAGCATGTGATAGATGTCAAAGAGATGGCGGCATTTCAAGAAAGCAAGAGCTCCCTCTAAATCCCATTCTTGTAATTGAGTTATTTGATGTTTGGGGTATTGACTTTATGGGTCCGTTTGTGAGTTCTCATGGAATGAAGTATATTTTAGTAGCAGTGGATTATGTATCCAAGTGGGTGGAAGCTATCGCCCTCGTAAACAATGAAGGGAAGAGTGTCACTGCATTCTTGAAAAAGAATATATTTTCTCGATTTGGTACCCCACGGGCAATTATTAGTGATGGGGGATCCCACTTTTGCAACAAATTGTTCAAGGGATTATTGGAGAAATATGGGGTTCGCCATAATGTGGCCACTCCTTACCATCCTCAAACTAGTGGGCAAGTTGAAGTATCAAATAGGGAAATCAAACAGATTTTGTCGAAAACAGTGAACGCTAGTAGAACAGATTGGTCAAGGAGGCTTGATGATGCTCTTTGGGCTTACCGGACAGCATATAAGACTCCCATAGGTATGTCCCCATACCAACTAGTATATGGGAAAGCATGTCATCTTCCGGTTGAATTAGAGCATAAAGCCATGTGGGCTATGAAGAAGCTAAAAATGGACTGGAACGAAGCTGCAGAACAACGATTAAATGGGTTAAATGAACTCGATGAATTTCGCCTTAAGGCTTATGAAAGCTCAGCCCTCTACAAAGAGAAGATGAAGAAGTACCATGACCTAAAAATCGAGAAACGAGAGTTTATGATTGGGGATTCGGTGCTTTTATTCAACTCTAGATTGCGCTTGTTTCCGGGCAAGCTAAAGTCTAAATGGACTGGACCGTACTTGATCACCAAATTATTCCCTCATGGAGCCGTTGAGTTGGAAAACAAGGAAGGTGTGCGGTTTAAGGTGAACGGACAACGTCTCAAAATCTATATTGGTCATGCGGAATCGGCGAATGAGGTGGTTGAGGCATATTATCTTGATGAAGTCTGAGTAATCAAGTGTCCTCAGTCGTGCCGCGATGTTAAATCAGGCGCTGGTTGGGAGGCAACCCAATAGTTATCATCTAATCACGTTTATAGTTTTTGTGTTTTTCTCTTTCTAGTAACAGTAGCATTTTCTATTTATGGGTTGTAAATTTTCAAGTAGCACATCTACAGGAAGTACTGCAGACAAGTTACTCTACATCAGTCACTGACGGATACATCGACGGACCGTCACTTCTGTGACGGACCGTCGCATGCCTCCGTCGTGCCAGGTACGCTCTCTTGTAATTTTGAAAAACTAGGGCACAGGCGACGGACCATGTGACGGACCGTCACAACTGCGACAAACCGTCATCGAGGTTTCGTCACGCCATTACCCGGCTACCCGACCCGACCCGGCTTCAGAATTTTAAAAGTTTAAAACGTTTTAAACCCCCCCACCCCTTCATTATCAGTTTTCACTTAATCTTCCCTCCATTTTCTCCCCTTCCAACTTCACTCTCTTCCCAAATTCCCCATCTTCTCCCATTGTTCATCCCAAAATTTTCCCTCTTGGTCGGAATTTGCTGCAGTGATTCTTAACCTTCTAACTTGAGTGCCATCATTTGTGCATTATTGTCTCCTCTTCCAAGGTATGTATTCCTGAAACTCTACCCTTTACTATTTTTTTTGTTGTTTTACTGTTTTTCCCTATTGATTGCATATGGGTTTCTGCTTTTGCCTAGATATTATCTAACTTAGGTCTGTAATTCCACAAACTGCCTGGACAATACTAGAGAAATTAGGGCTTTAAAACTTACCAATTTGGGTTGTCATTCTGACTCACATGGGGTAAAACTTGGCACCCCTCAGTTCTGTCTCTGTTTCACAGCACGACAACCCGATGACGGACCGTCCTGCACAACCGTCGTGACGGTCAGAGACCCCTGTCCTAGGGGTCTCAACACTTTTTCTAAGTGTCCACTGATGGACACATGTGACGGACCGTCATATCCATGACGGTCCGTCCTGCACAACCGTCGTGACGGTCAGAGACCCCTGTCCTAGGGGTCTCAACACTTTTTCTAAGTGTCGACTGACGGACATATGTGACGAACCGTCATACCCATGACGGTCCGTCCTGCACAACCGTCGTGACGGTCAGAGACCCCTGTCCTAGGGGTCTCAACACTTTTTCCAAGTGTCCTCTGACGGACACATGTGACGGACCGTCATACCCATGACGGTCCGTCCTGCACAACCGTCGTGACGGTCAGAGACCCCTGTCCTATGGGTCTCAACACTTTTTCCAAGTGTCCACTGACGGACACTTGCGACTGACTGTCACACCCACGATGGTCCGTCCTGCATAACCGTTGTGACGGTCAGAGACCCCTGTCCTATGGGTCTCAATACTTTTTCCAAGTGTCCACTGACGGACATATGTGACAGACCGTCACACCCACGACGGTCCGTCCTGCACAACCGTCGTGACGGTCAGAGACCCCTGTCCTATGGGTCTCAACACTTTTTCCAAGTGTCCTCTGACGGACACTTGCGATGGACCGTCATATCCATGATGGTCCGTCCTGCTTAACCGTCGTATCGGTCTGAGACTTTCCCTCTGATATTTTATGTTGCAAAGTATTACATGACGGACTGCATGACGGTCCGTCATACGCACTACGGTCCGTCACCAGGTCCGTCGTGACCTACTGCTACTTCAGAGCTGTTATCACTGGTTTGAGTGTCTGAGTATTATTGTCTCAAATGTTTATTTCTTTTGTGTCATGCTTCATCCTTCAAGTACTAATGATGATTCGTTACAGGTACTACCTATCATGGCACCTAAACAAGATCGCGTTTACGCACGTGGGCGTTCAAAATCTGTCGCCCCGTCTGCCCGATTGGTGATAGGCTCTGATGATGAGCATGATCCAGAATACGTGCCCCCTACTGCTACTCCAGCACGAGCTCCACGTGTACCGCGAGTCACGCCCAAGAAGGTGGCGCCCGGCGTAGTCACTGCCTCCCAGTCTGATGAGGAGCGCACACTGACCGGCACTCCTTCTGGGTCAGCTGCCCAAGACGAAGGAGCATCTGGCTCCTTAAGAGTTTCGTGGTCAGAGGAAGCCTCTGGGTCTGCAGACGCCTCTGCTCCTGCCACAGCTACACAGTCTGCTTCAGATGATGAGGCTGACAGCACCGACTCCACCCCTGGCTCACCAACAGGAGTCCCTGCCCCGGTTGCCGATCAGCCCAACCGGTGGTGTGTTGACGGGCAATACAAGGTATACTTAGACGCCAAGGTTCTCAATGACAAAGGCGTCATGACACGGACTCTTACACTGGAGAGGCGGGTCCTTACGGGAAGTCTCCCCACCATGCCAGATATTCACACCCTCTTCACCAGACACCGGCTAGAGTGGACGGCTCATTCTTTGGGTCGCTACAGTGAGGAGCTAGTCCGCGAGTTCTATGCCTCTTATGTGGCTACTCTTCGCTCGCAAATCGATAGGCGGTCTGCCCCCGCCAAACAGGCCCCACTTGAGCACGTCCGAGTACGAGGCATCCAGGTTGACATCTCCCTACCAGCCATCCGCCGATATCTGTACGGCACGGATTCTGACTCCACCAGCACACCTCTCACCGCCGAGTTTGATTACCGGTGGCAAATTGTTAAAGAGGGCCGGTTCTTACGTGAGCCTTCACTGAGAGAGACCACCAAGAGGTGGATGGCACTGCACCTATCTATTGATGGAGAGGCTGCGGATTGGGTGATATAGCCGAAGGGGGCCATCAGGAAGGCCAACTTGACCTTTATGGCCAAGTTTCTCTGGTTGATCGTCCGCCATTGTCTCTCCCCCACTGCTGCGGATAACATAGTCACCTGGGATCGTGCAGTGCTGATGGCTGCTATGATGGCAGGGTTCGAGGTCGATTTCGCTTGGCTTCTCCAAGCGGTCATGCACGAGAGGGCCTTCAAGGTCACCACAACTTACCCTTTCCCTTGCATGATTTTCTCTTTGTGCAGATCAGCAGGTGTGCCCATTTGGCACATTGACCAGCTCAAGACCCCTCCAGGAAATGTTGACATCGGCCTCATCAGGGATGAGGCCAATGAGTTGGCCCCACGCAGAGGGCCCCATCCAGAGGTGGCCCCATTTGGTGAGAACCTGGCCGACACCGTAGAGCATGCTCATGATGCTTCCCGTGCTGCTTCTGCACACATTGACACTACTCCGGTCGAGTCTATCCCGGGTAGTAGCACTGCCCCGAGCTCTTCTCGCTGGGCTCCTTCTGCCACTCTGGTCCCACTAGCTCGGGTTCAGAAACTTGAGGCACAGATGGCTACTCTTCTGCATCACATTCAGCCGTGGATGCAGAAGACTATTGCTGAGGCAGAGGAGCGCATGGAGCGCAAGATGATACAGCATACAGAGAGGCAGATCGCCGGGGTACACCAGCGCTTAGACGCATTTGAATTACGAGTACTAGCCCGACCAGCCCCTCCGGTGGACATGTCGACTCTCCAGGCTGCGGTTGAGAGTCTGCGGGCGGATCTTGATATGATTTTAGAGGCGAGGGTGCCTGAGTCTGAGGCCCCTTCTGCGGAGCCTGCCGATGACACCGTGATGGCCGCCCTGTTTACCACTTCTGATGTTCCACCACCTCCCCCACAAGAGCATGTCAAGAGACGCAGGGGTCGAGAGGAGGATGAGGCTAGGGCAAGGAAGAAAGAGCGCCGTGAGATGGAATCTGCGAGGAGAGCCTCGATTGCCGATGAGGAGGCCCGTAGGTTGAGGGCTGTAGAAGTAGCTGCCGGGGCGTCTAGCTCCAAAATTGTAGATTCTGTGGGAGGCGCTACTGATGGTGCTGTGAATGCTGAGGACATTACTGAGGATGTCCAGACTACGCAGGGAGCAGGTTCCGGGGAACCGGACCCACCAGCTTGCTGATCACCGGCGCTTAGCGCCTCAGGTTTGCTTCACTTACCCTTTTACGTAGTTTAACTTTTCTATGCATTGGGGACAATTGCATATTTTTTGTAGGGGGTGGGGTAAATGGAAAGTGAACACTTGGGTGAATTCTGAGTAGCCCAAGTTCACGATCCTCTTTTGGGGTTTTCTTGCCTGTGTTCTTTTTTCCCAAAAGACTGATTACTTTTACTGTTGAACCGGCATGTCATATCTTATGTACACAGTATAAATCTGAAGCATGATGGCTAATATAAATATGATATCTCGATAATCATTTGCATGACTAGGCACAGTAAGTGATAATTGTGTGGTTTGAAACATGAAACAAGGATACACTTCTGCATGATCCTGAATCTAAGAGTTGAACTAGGTGTCTAATACTCTGGGAATGCAAGGAATGTCATGTGAGTGTGAGGTAAAGTCGAATGACCACCATTAATACTGAGCTAGAACTTGCCTGGTTAGTCCTACTGAAAGTGAGTCAAAACAATCACTTAGGAAAGGATCATAGGCCCTTGTTCGAAATAGTCAATCTTGAGCCTAAAAAAAAAAAAAATAACAGAAAACCAAATGAAGTTAATCCCTTTTTGATCCAAATGAATTGAGCCTAAAATAGATCTTTCTTTTTCACCCCAAATGATCTTCTCTGGGAACAATGTGTTGGCCCTGGTCCCTCCTTGGACATGTGCACCTCAGTTTATGCCAAAAGCATAAGTTGAGGGTGGCTAATGCAGAAAGTAACCTTGTTTTGGCCCTGACCCAACCATGGGTATTGTGAACCTTGACTCATGGCAAAATCATTAGTTGAGGGTGGCTGCTATAAGGAAAACCCCGGAAAGTGGGGTTGAAAGAATGAAGAGAAAGAAAGAATAAAACAGAAGTGACTAAAAAAAACAAAAAGTTAATAATAACCAAAAGCAAAATAAACACAAGAAAAGAGAAAAGTCACTTACACATAAGGAAAAGAAAGGGAAAACAGCAAAGTGAAAAGAAAATTGAGTAATAGGGCGAAATAAGAATGATATGTCAAGGAGGGCAACAAGTCACTAAAGTATATCTAAATACACCCTACCTGACCCTGAGCCTATGTTACAATCTAAAAAAAGTCCTATTGTGATCCTAAGTGCGTATGAGGAATTTGAAGTAGTGAAAATAAGGGCAAGCCTATGGCAATATGTATAAATGAGTGGTGAATTTGTTCTGAGAGTGAGTGTCGAAACGTGATACTTATACTCAAACTAAAATCATTGTGTGAAAAATGAGGATGTTATTTGAAGTAAGGACAGGAGTTGTAATACCAGAAATATTAGCATCTCGGTGAGAAATTGAAGAGGATAGGCATCATTGCGTAGTAAATCTGGGTTATGGTTTGATTCTACACAAATCAATGCCTAATAGTGAGACCATGCATGAACATAATGAGAATAATCGAGGTTGATAGCCAAACGATTGCGGAAATTAAAATATGGATACTTTTGTACAAAGAATTTGTAGTGAGTCATAGTGCGTCGCTTGAGGACAAACAACGAATTTAAGTTGAGGGTGTTGATGTACCATGGTTTCACGGTATTTCTAATACTTTTTCCTTAAGTTTAGTGTGTGTCGAGAGCCTTTTTGTGTTGATTTTGATATAAGTTTATCTTTGTTTGCAGAAAATCTATCTAAGGAAGAACGCGGGAGTTTTTGAGAAAGAATTGCAGAAGAGACCACCTACGGAGCCTATGATGGTCCGTCGCGGCTGTGACGGTCCGTAGGTGGCATCGTAGTGAAGGAAGAAGTTGCTGAAGGAAATTTGGGAAAGTCTGACCAAGTGTGGGATTACGGAAGTTCGTGACGGACCGTCACAGATACGACGGTCCGTCCTGCATGTTCGTCGTAATTATCAGAGAGTAATCCCAGTACCCAAAATTCCAAAGTTCAAGTGTATTGGAACGAAGACCCTCGACGGGCCGTCATGCTCGCGATGGTCCGTCATACCTGTCCGTCGGGGGGAATGAAGAAAGCAACATGAGAAGATGTGAAGTATGGGACGACGGAGGCTATGACGGTCCGTCTTGTCCATGACGGTCCGTCACGTGGTCCGTCGACCCAGACGCGTTTGGACAGATTTTTAGTAAATAGAATCCTTATTTGATTAGGTTTTTATTTTTTCTTATAAATAGTTGGAAAAACCTCGTTTTTGAGGTTAGACTTTCTGGATAATTTTTAGTTTATAGTTCTTCGATTATATTAGTAAACTCTTGATTTTGGAAATTAAGATATTTTCCGGGAATTGATTGTTGTGGATTTCGGTGATTAATCAAGTTGAATTCTGGGAAATTATTCGTTTTCATAAAAGTAAGTGCATGAACTTTTCCATTAACGATATGAATTGTGTAATTACGAACATGGGTAACTAAACCTCATAGCTAGGGTTGTGGGAACCATGGGTGAATAACAAGGTAGAAATCTAACTTCAATAACAATTTCTAGAGTGGTGTCTTGCATGTATTGATAATTCTTTCGTTTAGAATTCTTTTTAACGGTGGCCAACGTTAGAACTCGCCTTAATGCTACTTGCCTGACCAAGGAGGTAGATAATAGGAAAAGAATTATCAACATAGATTTAGTGTAGACTATCTAATAGACTAGTATTGGTTGGTACGAGTTAATAGCTTAGTCAAATACCGAATACGATGTTTAATATGAGGTAAAGATAAGGGTTAGTATAGCAACACACGTAGCCGGACCAAGGTGCAGAGTGAAATTCTCTAGATGCCGGACCAAGGATTTAGAGATACATAACTTATCACTTTACGTGCAAGATATCAGGATAGAGCTGTTATAGTTAGATTTACCAAGTTAGGAACCTGTGGGGAACACTAAAACCCTAGTTACTTTTATAATTTGATTAAACTCCGAAAGTTAAATTTGTTAGTTGTTCATTCTTATTTAGTTAATTATTTTCATTAATTTAGAAATAAAACCCCCCTTTTTGTCTTTTGGTTTATTGGAAAACAGTTGGCTAAATAATAGTAATAATAAAATAAAGTTAAGTCTGAACTATTTTCCTTGTGGGATCGATCCCAACCTCATTAGTTGGGTTCTTTACTTGATACGACCGCTTTACTTCTTATTTGAGAAGTAAGTTTGAGCGTATCAAATTTTGGCGCCGCTGCCGGGGAAAGTAGCTTTTAGATTAACTTAAATTTATTACTAAAATTTAGTCAATATTTTCCTGATTTTACTTTTTCTGTTGTTTTTGATTTTGCCAGGTTTGACGTCCTTGTATGCCAAATACACGGAGAGGAAGAGAACCCTTGTTTCCCTACGATCACGAGTTAGAGCGTACACTACGCAAAATGAATCGAAACTTGGGTATAAATGATGATGATCCAAACCTGAACATCCCAGCTCCGGTTGATGCTCATGGTCGATTATTACCTGATGATCCTGATCAAGGTGCACAAAGGGGACATAATCCCGCTCCACGTCCTCAAGAATACTACAGAGGGTATGACAATATTGCAGATTCTGATGGGCCACTTGTCTTGCCCCCTCTACCAGAAGGTCACACCTTTGTAGTCACTAGTAGTCTAATGCAAATGCTCACGGCTAGAGGTTTGTTTTCAGGACTACCGTCTGAGGACCCACATGCCCATATAGCTAAGGTGAGGGCAGTGTGTAAAAGCTGTGTAGGGAGGCCTGATTTGAATTTGGATGTAATAGGGCTAAGAGTATTTCCTCTCTCACTGACGGGAGAGGCTGCCATTTGGTTCACTGAGCTCCCTTATAACTCAATTTTCACTTGGAACCAACTGAGGGACGTTTTCTTAGCACGTTACTA